>CM075429.1:3153871-3234059 GCA_037832385.1 Rhizophora apiculata | reverse complement strand
GAGGATGGAATGCACCAAACAAAGAGATTATTTTCGCAAATATTTAGTATCTAAATAGAGTAGACAAGAATAGAAAAAATGTTTCTGGAAAATCAAAGCAGTGAGAATCTATTTCCTCCAAATTAAAATGCTGTAAAGATGAACGATTGAAGACAAACACGGAAGAGGGCCTGAAAGAAAAGTTATGCGAAAGGTTCCAAAATAAAATAAACTGAAAGTCTTGCTAGTTTCACTTGGAATTAACTGCCTCTAGCCCCAATTACCTGCCCATGTTTAGATGTATTCCTACTCAAAATCAATATGTTAAGAAATTGCCAATGGAGGGAGTGAATCTCACCTGTGTATGCGGTTATGTCACTGATATCTAAGAAATATAAAGTTAGAAAATAGTCTTTTGAGAATCCAAGCTTGATAGATCACCTGTAATACTGATTTCCACTGAGTTGCAAGACATGTAATGAAGTCATATAAATGGAAATTTGGTGTTTCGGTATCAATGAAAGGGGCATGTATACTGGTTTTTTGAAGCTGACAAAAAACATACCAAATTAGAGTATGTACTTCATGTGCGGGCTAGGTAACTCTAAGTACGCACAGATGTTCTCGGTGGATTCATTGTTTCTCTCTAAGACAAATTTGTTCTTAGATGCCGTACTCTACTAATAGGACAATTCTGCTGGCATATTGGCCGAGGAGTTAGAGATTATCGGAAATGAAGGACCTATCGAATGGCAATTTGCCGAGTTGATATAGGCATATAAACTCTGCTTTTGCTTTCTTGGAAACAATATAGCACCAATCCATTTGTTGAATGTTCCCATGGATGGATTTGTCTTAATATATCTTCTCCATACACTGCTGACTTAACAATAGCTTGGTTGTATGGTTGAGGAATATTATTGTTAATAACGTGATCTCTTACAGTTACAGAAGTTATTTTCTATAGCACTCTCCGGATATCTGTCTTCACATTTCAATTATTTGTTGTGCAGTAGCCATTTTTTGGGAAGGTCTTCTCTTAGTTATTGAGCCTCTTTTTTATATGTGAGACCAGAAGATCCACTCCATGTTCTTATTTTATTATCAATTTCGTGCCTGGAGCAGAAACTGAGGAATATTGTCCAATTTGCACATGTTTGTTACATCCATATCCGTCCATCTGATTCAATGATATGCGTAGCCGAATTCCTGCTGTGATATTATCTGAGTTTGGACATTCTAACGGTTTTGAATAACATATGAAGAAGACCTTTCAACGGTTTGTGAAGTTAGCAAATTGAGCATACAGAAGAGAATATTGTTCACTCACACCTTCAAAAGTATATTCTCTCAGTATCAATATACTCCTCGTAGGTTTATAGATGGTTACAATATTGGATGAAGATGATACTTTCTCCTCAGTCTAATTAAATGTTAAATATGTCCAAAGATTGCTGAGGGATGTCAAATTGCCAAGCACAATGGTGGCTAACTAAGTTTTCTGCTTAAATATTATTCAATTAGCCATACTTCTTGAAAGACTCTCAATTCACTATAAAGGCCTGCAAATAACATAGATATGTGTTTGACTATTTATCATCTATTACAGATAAGAGAGTCTATATACCTAAAGAAGCATTTATATTAAAATAGTCTATACCTACCTTCTGTTTGCTTAGAAGATGCCATTAAGGTTGGTGTTAGCCAAAATATAGAGCTTTAAGTGAAAAGTCATATTGCAAGAGAATGAAATACGTTTTCTGGATAATCTATTGCAACTCAAGTCTAGAAATTTCTAGTTTCTTCAAACCTCTAAGTTATACCAAATAATAGAAATGAAAAAAAAAAAGGCAAAATTAAAGTTAAAAACTGTTAATAGCTAAAGAAGAGCAGGAGCTTGTAACCGATAAAAAGGAAAAATATATAATATCAAAATCTAATTTTAAAAACACGTGAAATAGCAATAAAATAGAAAGAAAGGGTAGCAAACAAGCTCAAGTGCTTGCTTCAACAAATAATAGCATAAATTAGAACAGATAAACAATGGTTGAACTTAGAAAAATAATTGATCATATAGGTCAACTAATTAATAATGTTAAGGTACAAAATGATAACCATAATAGAATGAGCGTACATACTCAAGACTAAGAGTCTTAGAATAGGAGTTATAATGGAATCCGACCTTCTCTTGAAATTTAGAATTTTAAATTAACTTGTTAGCCCTTAAAAACTTAAAATAATATAATAATAAAAAGCTTTGAACTCCTCTTGTGTCCTAACTAATCTTTTGAAAAGTTTTTAATAGTAAGATCAAGCAAAAACTTTACACCTTAAAATACCTATTTAACACACGCATTATGTGAACAAAATAAAAATATGAATTATGAAGGAGGCATGGTATTGAATTGGAGCATTTTTTTTTTAATTCCATTAAAGTTTCATTAAACGTGAGTTATATAATAGAAATAGTTTTCTTTTTTCTAATAATAATGTATAGTTAAATATCAATAATATAAATACTACTTATATATATTTTTATGGTTTTTGATATAATTAATGTATAAACAATTTTCCAATATATAATTTTCACATAATTTTAATAATATAATAATAAATTAAATAAATTGTATATATAGAATACATAATATAATAATATAAAGTTAGTACGTATAATATATAGTGTATTTAAATAACAATACAAATTCACATATAAAATAAAAAAATTAATAAAAAAAAAGTAAAAATATTATTTTTTTTTGTATTTAAGATAATTTTAGTACTTTAGGTGGATTACAACTTAAATCAAAATGTTCATAGTTTTATATAAAGTTGATTCTACCAAAAGAAAGTAAAAACTTGCGACTTATGGTGCCTACATGGGTTGGTGTCATTGAACATGTTGAGCTTAAATCAGTGTCACCCAAAATTCTTCAGGCCTTGAAATCTTAGTATAAGTATTGTGTTACTATACAACTAAAAATCAAAACTGAACTCAAAAAACAAACTATTGTGAAACATTGAAAGTATTTGATATTATAATACAATATGTGCATAAATTGACGGGAAAAGAAAAAAAGATGGTCATTTTATACTGCTAATTAATTAAATGTTTGGTACAACATGATACAATGATAGGATGAGTGGTAGAACTAGAGTCCTAGTGAAATCCATTATTTTTTTAAAATTTAAAATATCTTAATTAGTTCCTAGCGTTAATACTTAATTTTAAACATAAAAAAAGCTTTTAAATCCTTTTTATACCTTCAACTAAATCCTTTGGAAATTTTTACAGTGAAGTTTCAAGTCCAAAAACCTTTACACCTTAAAATTTCTATTTAAAGACATAAATTTATGACAAAATATAAATATAAATTAATGAAAACATACTAAGAATCAATTTTTAATTTTTTTTTTGTCTGTTTGGTCCCATGAAAAAGTCTTTTGGATTATAGAGTTCAAGTAAAGATAAAATAATGTTTTTATTTTATAATATATTATAATAAATGAAAATATGAATATACATAGTACTTATAATAATCTTCTAAAAAGCAGAAATTATGAAAAATCAAAAAAAAATACAAAGGGAATGCTGTATGAGTTCATACAAGCATTTCCTTGTAATTTCTGCAAATTATGATAAGAAAATTTGTTGTTGTTGATTTTTATTTAATTCTCTACGAGTGGATTTTCCGCAAGAGAAAATAGGCCACCCATCGTAGATCGAGTTTGAAGTAGCCTTTGATATCTTGAGAGGTACAACTTGTGAGTTTCACGTCGAGCCCAAAATCTCCTGCATCCTTGGCCTTTTGCTGACTGAACTAATTTTATTGATGTCTAGTTTCAACTTATTTAACATTAATATAAAGAAACATTAATTTTTTCTTTCTTTTTCTAAGTAGTATGATTGGGGAAATTTTCCTAATGAATGTAATGTATGATTTCTCTCTGGATTTGATCAATAAATGTGATTTAAATACATGTACAGCTTTCTTCTATTAGTTAGCAGAACCATGTTTTTTCCATTAAATTGTAAATATTTTATATCTGGAAAACTTTTGGCTGGCAGCCCATTCCAATATTGTGCAGGGCCAACAGAACCTATGTATTGGTTGAGATGTATAGACCTTATTTAACAATATACATTTTTCTTTTTCTAATATAATGATAATAATTAATAATATACACTTACATAATACATATATATACTAATATAGTTTTGAATATAAACTAAATATAAAAAAATAATAATTAATAATTTCAGCATAATTTTAATAATAAATAATAATAATAATATAATAAATGTATATATAAAATATAACAAATAATAATATTAAAAATATTACTTATAAAATATAATATAATTATTTTTTATTTTTACAATAATTTAAATTAAAATTTAACAATATAAAAAATATAAAAAATTTAATTATATTTAAAAAAATATAAAAAATATTATTTCCCATTTGAGAATTTTTTTTTTTAATGAATGATTATTTTTAGTTTATCTCATAGGCTTTGAATTCTTAATTTAGATCCAAAAACAAATTTATTCTAAGAGTTTTACCCAAAATAATAAAGTTTAATTTCTGGCCAAAGAACTAGTTAAGTTAAAAACTTGGACGAAGGAACTTAGATTGCCTTAACCTGACAGGAATTGGGTCTTTTGCTGTCAAAAATTTGTTTTTTTTAGTAACTTTAGAATCAAGTTGTCACCAAAATTCTTCAAAGCCTTGAATTTTATATATAAGTAATGTGTTGTACTAATGTAAATTAAAAAACTTGAGACTGAAGCTCCAAAAAAACAAAATTATTATAAAACACTAAAAGTATAATTTGTTTTAATTGTTATATTGTTTCTAAGATATTTTAAAACAAGATATTGCAACCACAATTTTCTTTAAAAAAAAAAAAAGATTGATGTAAAAATAAATGTATATAAATGAAAATTTCTAAATAGATATTGAAATTTTCTACCATTTAGTTTGATTTTTAGTTAAATTTGTAAGTAAAATATAATAATAATATTCTATAATAAAAATGGGGAAGTAAAAAAGGGTAATACAAAATATTTATAAAAGGTATAGGTTACATATAATAAATTTAAAAATTGTAATATTAAAAAAAAAAACCAAAATATTTTTTCATTCTTTCTTTTTTCAAAAATAATGATAAGAGTAGCTCTAATTTTGGTACTTGAGACTAAAAATTACATTATTTTTGAATGTCTAATTAACATATTTTTTTAACTTAAAAAGAAATTCCCAATTTTTCAGCTAAAAAAATACGCACCTTAAAAAGAAAAAAAAAAAAATTACAACTCATTAGAAAATTTTTTTTCTTAATTTAACAAATTTTTTATGTTTTTTAATATAAATAAATAATTCTTTTTTTTTTCCACATCTATTTTAACAAGATTTTTATGTCACTTAAAATTAACATAAAGAACATTAGGTTTTTTTTTTTTTTTTTTTTCCTTTTTCTAGGTATTATGACGGGGGAAAAAATTTCCTAATAATTGTATGATTGTTTGGGATTATGATCAGAGAAAAAAAGGAAATATGTGATGTAAATATGTGTTTATCTTACTTTCTTCTATTGTAAGTGGAAACCATTATTTTTTTTTCCATTTTTTAAATTGTAATCATTTTAAATACTTGGGGAAAACTTTTGTTTGCAGCCAATTGAAGATGGGTTTGGAAAAGATGGGCCGGGCCCATAGAACCTGGCAAACTGTTGAGATGTATTATTGACTTATTTAATACATACATTTTTTTTTCTTCTAATAATAATATATAATTAATAATATAACTATACATAATATTTATAAAATATTTTTCTATACTTTTAAATATAAATTAATATAAAAATAAAAAATATATAATTTAACATATTTTCAATAATATATATAATAATAAAATTATAATATTTAATATAAATATAAATTATATATATAATATATAATAATATATAAGTTATATTTATATTAGAAAATGTATTTAAATAACCAATTAAATTCACATATAAAATAATAAAATTTAGTTAAAAATAAAAAATTTATTTTCTTATTCGATTTTAAGATGATTTTTTTTTAGTACCTTAAATTCCAACTTAGATTCAAATTGTTCCTAAAGCTTTACATAAAAACTAATTCTACCAAAACAGTAGATTTTAACTTGAGAGAACTTATGATGCTCACCTGGGATGGTGCCACTGAACAAAATTGGCTGCTTAGAAATCAAGTGTTCGCCAAATTCTTTTTTTTTTTTTTTTTTTAAGCCTTAAATTTCCTTTTTCCTTATCTATATATTAAGCAATGTGTTATTAGTACAAGTAAAATTGAAATTAAAACTTACAAAAACAAAATTATTGTTAAATACTGAAAATATAATATATTTAATTTTTTATTTCTAATATGTTTTATTAAGATATTATAATTAAACATTTTTTAAAAAGTAAAATATTTTATATAAAATTAAAAACGTCTGATAATAAAAATTTTTGAAAAAAAAAAAATAGACAACAAGTAATTTATACTATTTGATTTGATTCTTAGTTAAATTTGTGAGTAAAGGTAAAATGATTCTTTCAAAATGATGCCACCAATTCTAATTTTTGGTGCATGAGACCAAATTAATTTTTGGACATGTAAATAGACATAGATGTGTGTAGACATGTCTACGTTTGATATATTCACGGCATAACAAGTAAGTGATATAAAGAGTTGAATGAAGCAGAGTTAATGAACCCTTTTTACTGTATGCCAACTTGGAAATGTTGCTTTTGCGTGGTGCAGATTTTCAAAGAAACATTGATTGAGGAAATCCACACCAAAAAAAAAAAAAGGAAAAGTATGAGAGTTATTGTATGTTACTTACCATAATTCTGGTTGCAAACAGCAAAGTAATTCCATGACAAGTCTAGATTGAGCAGCTCCTTGAAAGGAGCAAACAAAGACATGTTCAGAACCCTTTGGCCGTCGTTCAGAGACCAGGGCAGCAACTCGTCCAAAGAGAGTTGAGTCACCATGGTGGCGTTATTACATTTCACTCGCTTCCAGCTGCAGCAGTCAGCCACTGGATCATCAGTCCACGAAGGAAGGAATTCATTAGCGTCACCAATGTATAACTTAAAGTGGTCCTTGATGCTTAATAGACCCAACCTCTCTTCCTCTAAACAACTCTCAAGAACACCCAAACGCCACATTTGAATCAAAACCCAAAAACAATAATGTTTTCTAGTGAAGCAACACTCCATTGGCATGCAAGAGAGAACAAAATAAAAATCAGAACGACTCCTTTTTCCAGTTGCTATTTTAGTTTCCCTCTCTGTCACACGACACACATATATAGAACAGCACATCTATGAAAGGGAGTCAACTGAGGAAAAGGAGAAACTGAGGAAATTTCATTGGCCTAAAACTTCTCTAATTTCCACAACAAAAGCAACTGCGAAGACTTGGGTTTTTCGTAAGCAAGTGGAAGACTTGAAAAGTAGAAAGTGGGGAAAGAGTTTCCTAATTTCCACAATCACGTGGACAGAAGAATAGACCAAATGAGAAGCCACGAAGCATCACTGCCACTATATGACAACAAAAGCAAAAGCAATTGTTACATCGGTGGAGTTAGTGGGCAGACAGAATTTAGAAGAGAAGAAAAGTCTTTATATTTGATTTATTAGCATCCCATTTCTATTCATTAAAAAAATAAAAATAATTTTGCTAAACATGACTCGTGAGTCACTTTCTAATTGATCGGAAAGGATAATAAGATCACTCTTTACATTTGAAGCCCTCCATAGGGTAATGAAGTGTTCCTAATGATGGAAAATTTACCATTTTTCAAAAACCGTTGGCCATTTCTTGTTCTTTTGACAAGCGAGGTATATCTTTTAGGTACCTTTTCTAAAGTCCTATATTCTACTGACAAATTACAAGCCCATAAGCACCCGCAAGAGGTGGGGAAAAAGGCCAATCTGGTCAAAGCAAGGCTGCTATTGACGTCATTACTTTGATCACAGCCTCTCCCCTTCTAATACTTTTCATAATAAAATGGGCTTAAAGTCCCTATATCAATCACTTAGTGGCACGTTTGATGGGAGTTATTGATTCAACTTATGACTTATCCCATGCTTTGAAAGCGAAATGTCCAGATTCAGCGCATCAAGTTGCTTTTAGAGGTCCCAATTTAATGGGAAACAAAGTTAAGTCTGCGTCTCCTCTAACAGATCCAAAAATATAAATTATCAAAAATATGAATAATTAGTGTATAGTTTATTAAAACAAAATGTTAAGATGGAAAAATTCACTTCATTTTTTGTTAACAAAATTGATATGATAAGAAAATTTAACAGATCCAAAAATTATATATAATAATAGATTTTTTATATTTTTAAATTAAAAAATTAAAAAATTAACTTTGTTACCACTAAATTATGAATGTTTTTTAAAAAGAAAATTATGACAAACATTTAGTTAAAAGTTAGAATCAAATTTTTATTTTTGATAATTAAAAAAAAAATTCTTATAAGATATTTTAAATATCACTGTAATATATATTTAAAACATTTAACTTATATTAACTGAAGTGTTTACTTTCTAGTGAAGTCCATTGGCATGCAACTAAGAACAAATTAAAAATTAAAATGACCTCCTTTTCCAGTTACTATTCTAGTTTCTCTCTCTCACTTACACACAACATATATATATATACACAACAGCAAATCTATGAAAGGGAGTCAACTTTTTTAATGCCCACTAGACCCAATTAATAAAAAAAGAAAAAACTAAAAAAAAGTCGTAATTGACAAAAAAATCTATCTATTTAATTTTGTGGGTATATGACAAGGAAGGAGCATGGTTAGATCCATGCATCTTCATAGAAAATGGACACCCAAGACTTAAAATGTGTCCAAGACTTAACTTATAACACAACCCACACTCAAGTCCATTTCTTAAAAAATGTGTTTTTACTATTTAACTCAATAAAATCATAAAAATTATTGATAAAAATAGAGTTTTTATTTAAATATAATAAAAGTTATTTTGTAAAGTTATAATATTTTTTTATGATTTGTAACTTGTGAGATACAATTTCATAATATTTCATTTTTTAATATAGTGTTGGCAGATAACCTTGATCATGACTAATACGTTTATTAATGTGTTTCCTAGAAATTTGGTCTGTGTTCCAATTTCCACAATCACGTGGACAGAAGAATAGACCACATAAGAAGCCACGAAGCATCACTGCCACTATATGACAACAAAAGCAAAAGCAAAAGAAATTGTTACATCGGTGAGGTTAGTGGGCAGACAGAATTTAGAAGAGAAGAAAAGTCTTTATATTTGGTTTATTAGCATCCCCTTACTATTCATAAAAAATAAAAAATCTTGCTAAACATGACTCGTGAGTCGCTTCCTAATTGATCAAAAAGAGGAATAAGATCACTCTTTACTTTTGAAGCCCTCCATAGGATAATGAAGTGTTCCTAATGATGGTAAATTTACCATTGAACTTCGAGTAATGAAAAAAATAATAATAAAGGAAAAACCAAGCTTTATTAAACGTGGCATTCTAGATTCTGTTAATTGGTCGTGCAACTTATTATATCAATGGCTTCACTTCCCAACTTTCAGGTACGCATCGAACTGTAAAACCCACAATAATGCTAAGGGTTTTTGCCTCTTCCATCCCATTTTGTTTCACATTTGAATTTTGAATAGGGAATTTGGACACAAAGCATGGATACTTTTGGCAATTACTTTTTATTTTTTTTTCTCCTTTTTTGTCAATATTCAGTTTTATATCTCATAAAATATAAAATTAAATTTTACTTTTTCTTAACTTTTTTTTTTCCTCAATATTTTGGTTGGAGTTAAGTTGACCCTCTAGAAATAAGATTTCTTTTTTAAAAAAAATTTTCAAATTAAACTCCATTTTATATGTAAGAGAAATAAAAAATTTAAATTACCCATAATTATAATAAAAAATAATAAAATATATTTATATAATTTAAAATTATGTATATATGCTACCACTCAATTTAATGAAATAAATTAAATTTTAATGATAAACTTCAATGAATTTTTTTCAAAAATAAATTTATATCATATTTGATTAAAATTAAATTTTATTTTTAATTATTAAGAAAAAAAGAATTTGTGAGTTATTTTAAATATTATTATAAGATATACCTAAAACATATGTTTACGTTAACTTAAGTGTTTGCCTTCTTTGCAAGATTTGTAATGGCAAGACCCTTTTTTTTTCTTTTTTTCTTTTTTTTTTGGCTCCTAATTAGAAGCATTTGGACTTTAGTGATGTTTAGCCTCACTTGAAGATATTTTTAATTGTAACCACGAAATAATATTTTCTAGTGAAACAATAGTCCATTGACATGTAACAGAGAACAAAATAAAAATTCAAATGACCTCCTTTTTCCAAGTGCTATTCTAGTTTCTCTCTCACTCACACATAACACATATGTATACAACAACAAATCTATGAAAGGGGGTCAACTTTTTAAGGCCATAGTCAACTTTTTAATGCCCTAGAGGTCACTTTCCTATTAGGCCCAATTGATAAAAAAGTAAAACCCAAAAAAGAAGTCATAATTGACAAAAAATCTATCTATTTATTTTTGTGAGTATATGACAAGGAAAGAGCATGGTTAGATCTATGCATCTTCATAGAAAATGGGCACCTAAGACTCAACCTTTAATTGCTCTAATTTCAGAAACATGTATAAGACTTGATTTATAACACATCTCATGCTCTAGTCCATTTCTTCAAAAATGTGTCTTTACTATTTAACCCAATAAAATTATAAAAACTATTGATAGAAAGAGAGTTTTTATACAAATATAATGAAAGTTATTTTATAAATTTAAAATTTTTTTTCTAATTGTGAAAACAAAAATATTGCTAAAAAAAAATAAATTGTAACTTATGAAATATAATTTGTTATAACAATTAATGTTCCATTTTTTAATGTAGTATTCAGAGATGACTTTGATCACAAGCATGGACAGTGGAATTAATATTTATATTCTAATGCAAACTTAAGTTTTTCAAAAATTCATTCAACTTGAAAAGTAAAATTTGAAAATAAAAATTTTCTAGAAATTTTGCTCGTTAACTTATGTGACTAAAAAGTTTACTAATTTCCACAATAATATAGACAAAAGAATAGACCCTATGTCTTTATATATGGAATAATCTACACACATAAAGAGATTATCTGACAAAAAATACAAGTCCAACTTCTTTACTTTGTTATAAATATATGATATTTTGATTGCAATATATTTCTTATAAAATGAAATTTTTTTTATGAAAAACACATATATAAAGAAATTTAAGGTATGATTTAATTTATTGAAATATAATATATGAACCATATAATTTTCCTTATCATAGTTAAATCAAATTATGGTAAATATATCTCTTTATATAAGAATTTATGTTTCTTTCTTTCTTTTTATTTTTTAAAGTTTTCATTTCTATTGATTATCCAATATCTATTGATAACTTTTTAATTAGTTAGTAGTAGAGATAAAATATCTAATATATATTACTCGATCTATTTTTTGTAAAAATTTTGTATATATTGTAAGCTGGCTTTTTTGCATAAATGAATTTATTTATCTTTTTATAAAAAAATATTTATAAAAAATAAATTTATCATGTAAAGTATAATATGATTTTTTTTTTGAATAAAATAATCAAATATAAATGTTAAAATATATTTCTATCATTTGCAATTTTTTAAAAAATTAAAGACAAAAAATTCTCGACATTTTATTAAAAAAAGTTTTCTATATATAATATAATATTTGTCTAAATTGAGAAAAATTTTAATTTTATTCTCCTCAATTTTAGATTGAAATAACAAAATTTTTTAATTTAAAAATATTTATTTTTTGTTTTTTTAAACTAAAAATACATTTAAAGATTTTTTAAAAATAAAAATAATTTAAATATAAAAAATAAATTTTTACACATTGAAAATAAATTCCTTTTATCTTATTTTTAACTAATCTTTATCTTTTACAATATTCATCTTCTTTTCCTATCTCCTCAGTACCCTCTAAAACTGGGAACTCGAAGCCTGATTTTAGCATCAACTGCAGGTGAACCTGGAGCCTTAAAAAGGATGAATCACATAGGCTGTCCTATTTGATGCACTGCAAAGACCATTTTTCTCTCCAAAATACAGACCTCCTCTCTCAGAACAAGACCAACAAAGACTTGATATGAAGACCTGTAGAGAGTGTGCAAAAGCTTGTCAGTGGGAATATATGCTAACCTAAAGTGCAGAGACGTTTTGCAACCAAAAGAAGAATAAAAAAAAGGTTAAAAAAATGGCAATATATATTAGAGGCATAAAATGAATATAATCAGAGACTTCCTGCCAGGAAATGCCCAAAAATAACACTGAGGACAACCGATGGAGAACATGAAAAAAATAAGAAATTCAAATCGAGGAGCAAGGCAAGTGAAAAAAGTTCCCTCTCCAAATCAAAGCCTCCAATACCAAGTGCATAATCTAAGTCAATCTGTTCCAAATTGTGTCCACTTCAAATGAGTCATGCGATTAATGTTCTGCACCAAGAGGCACAAGCTAACTCTAAGTCAGCACATGAAGAAATTCAAGTCATAACGAAAGAGAGGGCTCAACATAAAGAGCAGAATACTTACCCTTATGCGCTGCATTAAAGAAGAAATCGCTTGCTCACCGACCGTATCAGTAAAGTAAAAATAGAAATTACTGATATTAGTTACAACTAGAGAGAGGGTCTACAACTAAGACAAATGTAAGACCGAGCCTTGATGTTCATTGACAAACTTTTTGAAGGTCAGGTTATTAGACACGATAATTGGATGACGCACACTGGCATATATTTCATTTTTGTGTTGTCTTAATTAAAATAGAAAGCTTCATTTGGTCCTATGATACTATGAAATTTCAAGCACCTCAGCTAAGCAGCTCTTTCATCATGTCTGTCAATACCTTATTCACTATAATTCTGTCAGTATAAGAATATCTTATTTACCACAAATACTAGGAATACCCAAGCAATGCAAACTGACAGAAGTTTAACGAAGGGCACTGCAAACTACAAATGCAAAGAATACCTTATTTACTATAATTTTGTCAGCATAAGCAATTTGCTCAGCTGCCTCGTTTACTACTCCCATTGGCTTGATTTCATCCAAATGAAAGGTAACATGCTTTGCAACAACTAAAGAGACAACACCGTCCGACTTGACATCATTGAAAACCTTATCCTCAGCATAAAAATTCTGAATGATTGGTGCAGGATTTGCTAAACCTGCAGAAGTGAAACCAGGTGTGCCATCAAACAGTTACGGGGAAGTTTGCTTGATGCATGGAACCAGTTTCATATACAGGAGTGAAACTAAGCTACACAAGACTATCATTCTCTATTGATTTTAGATCACAAAAAATCTGAGATAAACAACCTCCAATGCTTATTATCTAGATTTAGGCCTGTGTCTAGTATTAATCTCCTATCTGTAGTCTCCATTACGATATGATCAAATTTTCTTTTTTTTTTTTTTTTTCTCTCAACCAATTCCCCGATCATCCTCACAAGATTACCCCTTGCTGTACAACACAGACAACCATTGTTCAGCATAACAATGTCCTGAGCCCCAGTAGTTTTTGCAGCAGCTAGGGAACCATCATTGTCAACTTCACAATGATGCAAATTCAACAAAAATTCTCTGCTATCTGTCCATCACAACAAGGAAGCATGTCAAACAACCTATCAGCATGCCAAATCAAACCTAATTTAGAAGTACGCAACTGCTCCTGTGACATGCAAGAAAATCCATATCAATTCACAAACAGAGAAGAAATGCCGCAACAGCAGTTACTCATTAGCAAGGTATGCTCAGACAGCTTACAGCAATCTACACTTCTTTTGTCAAAGAAAGAAATGAAATTGAGAAGGCCACATTATTGCTAATAATATCAACAATATATATATATATATACACACTTCCCAGAACCCAGGAAAAACTCAAACTTTTCATGTCTGAAAGGTCTACAAAATCTAATCATAAAACCATAAAAGGCAAATAGCAACAATCTACCAACAAAATGATTAAAAATTGTGAAAATTAAAAATTTTGGAAAACACCAAACAGCTGGGAAAATGCAGCAAATATACCCTCAGAGTTTGGCCCAAAGAAGAAATAGCCAGAAATTTGACCTGTGACTCTATGCTTTTGAGGATTGGAGACTTCTCAGGACTTTTGATGCAGTATAAAATGAGATAAAGGGAAAATATAAAACACAAATGTCTTACTTTGGATCCCACATATGTTGTCATTTAATGCCCTTAAAACCTTTTGGCATGGCATACTTTCATCCTGGAACTAGAAAGGGCTGATAAGGGGTTCCAAAAAATATATATGTCATCTTATGATAAGCATTTTCTCTCTCTTGATTTTGCAAACTGTTAGTTTATTTATATGTCCATTGAGCTATATTTTTTTCCAATATAATTATTTTCTACTTATTTTGCTCTTTCGGTCAGATAGAATTACATCAACAAGCAATTTAAAAACAACTGGTATGGAAGTCCAAGCAATGTAGCATGGAAGAGCATTCTTAGACCATTAGAATGGAATGGCACTGCTTGTGTAGATAATAACTAATCACTTTACAAACCTAAGTTGTTCAACTTGATCCTCTCTTTTGTGCGTGTGGGGATGAAATGCAATTGCAAGAGAGGGAAATATCATGTAATTCAATAAATTTAGGTTTGAAATGTTGCATGACTACCCATCCTGTGATTACTCCTCTTCCCCTTTTGCTTTAGGAAAATAGGATGCTAATGCTTCTGAATATTGGCAGCTATTACAAGTGAATTATTAAATGAATGAATTATTGGCAGCTAATGGTAATGCTAATCCTGTGATCATTCCTTTTTCCCCCTTTCCTCGCCACCTAAAATTCCTGACCCACAAAAATTTCCTCAGCCTTGTCAATCCTGCCGCATGCTCTAAAGTCATTGCACCACAACCCATACACTGACCTTTGTCCTTCACTTCTTTACTCACCTCCAAAATCAATAACCTAAAACCAATTTGCCTAGTGAAGCAGGAGATTCCATTGCCATGCAACAAGCACAAATAAAATCAAAATTTCCTTTTGCAATTATTATTCTTGTTTTGACACACAAATATGTTGAGGAACAAATAAGTGAAAGGGAATCAATTTTGTAATACCATAGTCAACTATATGTGCATTATTTGTTTATCAAATTTATATAAAGTTGAGGACACTTTCCTATTGGAACCAACCAATAATTAAAAAAAATGGCTGGTTGCCTATGATCAATGAGGAAAATTTTTCCTATAAAGTGGAAACAAGGTATTGTTATGGTTTGTAATATATATTAGAAAAAACCTATGCACTAAGATGAGGAGAAATTTAATATGAACTTTAGGAGAACTACAACTAAAAAATTAGCTATTGAGATGTGAAAGTCCAAAGTCCATATAAGTCTCTTTTTGAAATATCACACTCCAATTGTAGGACTTAAGTCCCCTAAGTTGCAATTAGTATTTTAACAAAATCAAAGGTAATATGGGAATGGGGAGACTGAAGGCTTGAGATGCAAAGAAAAACTATTTTGGTAGAAGAAAATGAATGATCAGCAGAGCCATTGGAGGCACATCAAAAATATAGAAAGAAAGGGAAAAAAAATTCCTACTCCACCAACAAGATTCGTGGGTGGCTAGTCTATTGGTGTAATGTAATATCTCATCCTTAAATATAAACAATATCATGATGCATTTTACAACAAAACATTTCTTGATGTTATAAATAAAACCAACCTACAATAATGATTTAAAGGCCAATATCAAGCTAAAATAACATAGGAATCCTTGTCAGGCATTCCAAGAAACTGAAAATAATACACGTAGATAGATTGGACCATGTTATCCATTTTTACACGTATTTCAAGCTAAAATCTTATTTTGTATTCATAAAAACATAACATGCAACAAAGAGAGAAAAAAATGTGCATTAAAGAACTACATGTCCAAAAGAAAGACACACAACATAATTATTTATATAATGCAGCAAATAATTTGGGAACAGTGTAGAAAACTAAAAACTAGCATTCGTCAATGAGATTCTCAATGAACATGAACAACCTCCGTCGCCAACCAGGGTTGATATAAAGTATTGTTGCAAAGGTCACCAGGAATATGAGGTAGCTTGCCACAAAGCTTGCAGTGAAGGACACAGGATCAATGTCATACCATTTTTCTTCACTTGCATCAGTATTGGATGATGCTAACTGTGGTATGTCATGAATGACACTGCAATTCTGTGTTAATGGAGGTCCGCAAAGAAACAGATTTCCTTCATAACTTTTGTTGTCAAATGTCTGAAACTGCCTGTCCATATCTGGAAGCCTTCCAGATAAATTGTTGTAAGCTACATTGAAGGATGATAGAGAATAAAGGCCAATTAGTTCTGATGGAATTTCTCCACTCAATTTGTTGTGGGAAAGATCCAAACTCTCTATCTCTTTAAGTTTTGCAAAAGTTGCTGGAATGAAACCTATCAACTGATTGTGAGATAAGTTCAATGCATGTATGCAACTTAAATTTCCAAATTCTGCTGGTATTTTCCCTATTAGCTGGTTGTAAGATAAATCCAATCCAGTCATCAAATCAAGAATGCTACCATTGTATATGTTGGACATTGTTTTTGTCACAAACCCAACTTGCACTTGTTGCCCATATATTGCTTCCACGCGAAAAGGTGGGAGGAAGACATTGCTCGCAATTATGGGGTCAAATTCCCTGTCATCAATAACATTTATTTGGTATGAAAAATTAGATGAAGTTAACTTCCCAAATGAGATGTTACCAAAACAGTGAGGTATGGGTCCAGAAAACAAGTTGTGTGAGAGATCCAGGATGTCAAGTTTATTCAATTGACACAGTTGATTTGGTATCAAACCCCTTAGAGAATTTTGGTGAAGAAGAAGAACCTTCAAATTTGATGAAGCCCCAACCGAGGATGGAATACAACCAGACAAAAGATTATTTCCAATATTTAGTATCTGAATGGTAGAAGAATAGAACAATGTTTCTGAAATCAAGCCAGTGAGTCTATTTCCTTCTAAATTAAAATGCTGTAAAGATGACAAATTGAAGCAACACGGAAGAGGGCCTGAAAGAGAGTTATGCGAAAGGTCCAAATAAAATAACTGAAGCCTCGCTAGTTCACTTGGAATTCTGCCTTCTAGCCCATTACCTGCCATGTTTAGTGTAATTCCTCCAAAATCAAATGTTAGATTGCCAATGGAGGGAGGAATCTCACCTGTTATGTGGTTGTCACTGATATCTAAGAAATATAAGTTCAGATAGTTTGAGATCCAACTTGACAGATCACCTGTAATCTGATTTCCACTGAGTTGCAAGACCCGTAATGAAGTCATATTAATGGAATTTGGTATTTGGCCATGTAATCTAGTTTTTGAAGCTGCCAAAACTACCAAATTGGAGAAATTTGCTAGTCCTACCAAAGTAGTGGCAATTTCTCCTGAAAACTTGTTGTTAGATAGATCTAAATAGGACAACTCTGGCATATGGCCAATTGAGAATGGAATGTGACCATCAAAGGCATTTGCAGAAAGATTAATTGCTATTGCTTTTGGAAACAAATCGCCAATATCTGGTTGAAGTTCCCCATGGAAGTGATTGTCTGATATATCTATGCTGACTGTCACAAAGCTGGAGTTGGAGGATAAATGAAACTGACCCAAGAAGGAGTTATTTGTAAGACTTAGGAACTTCAATTTCATATTGTTTTCAAGTAGCCAATTGGGGAAGGTTCTAGTTAGGTTATTATGAGAGAGATCCACAGCTATTAATTCAGTTTGGTGAGCAAGAAACTGAGGAATATTGTCCAATTTGCAGTTTGACATCTGAAGAGCCTTAAGCTGAAATGTAGGTAGCCAATTTTGTGAATACTGAGTTTGGACCTCAAGGTTTGGTAACATTAAGCCTTCAAGGTTTGTGAAGTTGGCAATTGAGTAAAAAGAGAATAGACCCTCAAAAAGATTATCTCTCAGATCAATATACTCGAGGTTTTTGAGGTTAAAAATTGAAGAAGATGAGATATTCCCTTCAAGTCTATTAAATGACAAGTTCAAGATTCTAAGGGATGTCAAATTGCCAAGACAAAGTGGAATAGTTCCGCTTAAATTATTGAAGGAAAGAGCCAACTCTTGAAGACTCTTCAATTCACATAAACCTGCAAAAACAAGATATGGTAGAATTTTTATCATTTACTATTACATAAGAGATCTAATACCTAAATTGGAGCATTAACAAAATGTCAATAACTACCTTGTCTGCCTAAAGATCCATTAAGGTTGTTGTTAGCCAAATATAGAGCCTTAAGCAAAGTCATATTGCGAAGAGAATGAAATACATTTCTAGATAATCTATTGTGAGTCAAGTGTAGGATTTCCAATTTCTTCGAACCTCTAAGTTATACCAAATAAATAAGAAGAAAAAAAAAAGGAAAAATTAAAAGTTAAAATTGTTAAATGAGCTTAGGAAGGCAAGAGCTTGTACCAATGAAAAGGAAAAATATATAATTTCAAATCTAGTTTTGAAACACATGAATAGCAACAAAATAGAAGAAGGGTGGCAAATAAGCTCAAGTGCTTGCTTCAATAATAATACATAAATTGGACAGAGAAACAACATGAACTAAGAAAAATGAATTGATCTTATAGGCAACTAGTTAATAAATGTTAAGTACAAAATAATATCATAATAGGATGAGTGTACATACCTTAAGACTAAGAGTCTTAGAATTAAGAGTCATAATAAACTGACTTTTTTGAATTTAGAATTTTAATGAGCTTGCTAGCTTTAAAAACTTGAAATAATAATAATAATAAAAGCTTTTAACTCCTTTTGTATCTTAACTAATCCTTTGTAAAGTTTTTATAGTAAAGCCTCAAGTCCAAAAACTTTACACCTTAAAATACCTATTTAACACACATATTTTATGACAAAATAAAAATATGAATTATGAAGGGGCATTGAAATGAATTGGAGCCTCTTTTTTTTTTTTTTTTAATTCATTAAAAAGTTCATTAAACCATGAGTTACATAATAGAAATAGTTTTCTTTTTTCTAATAATAATGTATAGTTAATAACATAATCATTCATAATATTTATAATATATTTTTATAGTTTTAATATAAATTAATATACAAAAAATTAAAAATATATAATTTCACATATTTTAATAATATAATAATAAAAATTATAAATTTTATATATAAATAATAACTAGAATATAAAGTTATATGTATAATATATGGTGTGTTTAAATAACAATACAATTCACATATAAAAAAATTAGTTAAAAATAAAAATATTATTTTTTTATTTGATATTAAGATAATTTTAGCATCATTAGGTGGATTTTAAATTAGATCTGAATTGTTCTAAATTTTACATAAAAGTTAATTCTGCCAAAGAAGTAAAAACTTGAGAGACTTATGATACTTACTTGAGATGGTGCCATTCAAATTGTTGTAGCTTAGATCAAGTGTCACCAAATTTTTCAAAACCTTGAAATCTATATATAAATAATGTGTTACTAATGCAATTAAAATTGGGACTAAAACTCACAAAAACAAAATTATTATGAAACACTAAAAGTATAATTTGTTTAATTGTTGTGTTATTTCCGAGATATTTTAACAAGATATTGCAACCACAATGTTTCAAAAAAAAAAAAAGTTCCACATAAAAATAAATGTGTATGGATGAAGATTTTTAAATGAATACTAATTTTTATCATTTAGTTTGATTTTAAGTTAAATTTGCAAGTAAAAACAAAATGTTTCTTTCAAATTGATAAAAGCAGTTCTAATTTTTGGTACTTGAGACCAAATTACATCATTAAATGTCAAATTAACATATTTTTAACAAAAAAAAAATCTCAATTTTCACTAAAAGGAAAAAATTTCAACTCTTTAGAGAATTTTTTTCTTAATTTAACAAATTTTATGTTTTTCTCTTTACAAATAAATAATTCTCTTATATCTATTTTAATATACTTTATGTTACTTAAAATTAACATAAAGAACATTAGGATTTTTTTTTTTTTTCCTTTTCCTTTTTCTAGGTAGTATGACTAGGGAAATTTCCTAATGATTGTATGATTGCTCTAGATTTGATCAGAATGTGATGTAAATACATGTATACTTTCTTCTATTGTAAGCGGAACCATTATTTTTTCTTCCTATTAAATTGTAATTATTTTATATTTGGGAAAACTTTTGTCTATAGCTAATTGAAAATTGTTCTAAGTTTTACATAAAAGCTAATTTTGCCAAAGAAGTAGAAACTTGAGAGACTTATGATACCTACCTGAAATGATGCTATTGAAATTGTTGCCGCTTAGCTTAAGTGTCACCAAATTCTTCAAAGTCTTAAAATCTATATATAAGTAATGTGTTAAAAATGCAATTAAGATGAGACTAAAGCTCACAAAACAAAAACTATTGTAAAACATTGAAAGTATTTGATATTATAATACAATAATACATAAATTGGGTGGGAAAAAAATGTTAAATAAGAAAAATGAATCAGTCATTTATTCAGCTAACTAATTAACGTTAGGTAGAGTATGATACAATGATAGGATAAGTGTAGAATTAAGAGTCCTAGTGAATCTAAGTTTTTTTAAATTTAAAATCTTAATAAGTTGCTAACATTAAATACTTAAAAATTTTAAAAAATAATTAAAAAAAATTTTAACTCCTTTTTGCCTCTATTAATCCATTGGAGAGTTTTTATAGTGAAACTTCAAGTCTAAAAGCTTTACACCTTAAAATTCCTATTTAAGACATACATTTGTGACAAAAAAATATATATAAATTACAAAGAGGCATGCTGATGAATTACTCTTGTTTTTTTTTTTTTTTTGGTTGTCTTTTTTGTCCATTAAAAAGTCTATCAGATTATAAGATATATAATATAAATAATTTTTTATTTTAATAATAATATATAATAAATAATATAAATATACATAATACTTATAATATATTTCTATAATTTTGATGCAAATTAGTATAAAAATTTTTAAAAATACATAATTTCAAATATTTTAATAATATAATATATAATAATAGTATATAATATATAAAAACAACTATTCAATTTATATAAAAAATAAAAAATTAGTTACAAATAAAAAAATTCTTAAAAAATTAGCATAATGACTCACATGTCTAAAACTTGAATTTAACACAAATACAAGTAAACCACAAGTAATCCAATCCAAAATGACTCGAACCTAAATTCATCCAAACCAAATCCACCCTCTTGAAACCATTTGACACCTCTAATGTTTGGCCTAGTGGTAGACTTGTCCCATTGACCAACAAAGAATAAGTCTTTTGACTATTAAAAGGCAGAAATTATGAACAACAAAAGATACAAGGGCAATGCTGGTATGAGTTCATACGAGCATTGCCCTTGTATTTTCTGCAATTATATGAGAAAATGTCGTATTGATTTTTATATTCTCTATGAGTGGATTTCCCTGGGAAAATAGCCACACCCTATAGATTGAGTTTGAAGCAGCCTTTGATATCTTGAGAGGTACAACTTGTGAATTCACGTCGAGCCCAAAATCTCCTGCATCCTTGCCTTTTGATCACTGAACTAATTTTATTGATTTCTAGTTTCAAGTTACTTAAAATTAATATAAAGAATATTAGTCTTTTTTTTTTTTTTTTTTTTACTTTTTCTAGGTAGTATGACTGAGAAAATTTCCTAATGATTGTTTGTATGATTGCTCTACATTAGATCAAAATGTGATGTAAGTACATGTATGCTTTAATATATAGACTTATTTAATACATAAATTATTCTCTTATATCTATTTTAATAGATTTTATGTTACTTAAAATTAACATAAAGAACATTAGGTTTTTTTTTTTCCTTTTTCTAGGTAGTATGACTGGGGAAATTTCCTAATAATTGTATGATTGCCCGGGATTTGATTAGAATGTGATATAAATACATGTATACTTTCTTCCATTGTAAGTAGAACCATTATTTTTTTTCCATTAAATTGTAATCATTTTATACTTGGGAAAACTTTTGTTTGTGGCCAATTGAAGATGGTCGGGGCCATAGAACCTGACAAACTGTTGAGATGTATTGACTTATTTAATACATACATTTTCTTTTTTCTAATATTAATATATAATTAATAATACAATTATACATAATACTTATAATATTTTTCTAAAATTTTGTTCTAAATTAATATAAAAATAAAAAATATATAATTTGACATATTTTAATAATATAATAATAATATATAAATTATATATATAAATAATAACAATAATATAAAATTATATTTATATTAGAAAATATGTTTAAATAACAATAAAATTCACATATAAAATAAAAAATTAGTTAAAAATAAAAATATTATTTTCTTATTTGATCTTAAGATAATTTTAGTACCATTAGGTGAATTCCAATTTAGATCCAAATTGTTCTAAGGTTTACATAGAAACTAATTCAACAAAACAATAGAAACTTGAGAGACTTGTGATGCTTACCTGGGAAGGCGCTGCTTAACAAATTGTTGCTTAGATCAAATGTCACCAAATTCTTCAAAGCCTTGAAATCTATATATAAGCATTGTGTTACTAATACAACTTGGGACTGAAGGTTACAAAAACAAAACTATTATAAAACATTGAAAGTATTTGATATTATAATACAATAATACATAAATTAGAAAGGAAAAGAATATTAAATAAGAAAAATTAATCAGTCATTGATACAACTAATTAATTAACGTTAGGTAGAGTATGATATAATGATAGGATGAGCGTAGAATTAGGAATCCAGGTGAATCCAACATTTTTTAAATTTAGAATCTTTATAAGTTGCTAGCATTAAATACTTAAAAATTTTATAGAAAAATTTAAAAAGAAACTTTTAACTCCTTTTTTGCCTCCACTAATCTTTTGGAAAGTTCTTATAGTGACATCTCAAGTCCAAATGCTTTACACCTTAAAATTCCTATTTAAGATATATGTTTGTGACAAAATATAAATATGAATTACGAAGAGACATGCTAATAAATCAATGTTTTTTTTATTGCCTTTTTTGGTCCATTAAAAAGTCTATCAGATTATAAGTTATATAATATAAATAATTTTTTATTTTAATAGTAATAAATAATAAATAACATAAATATATATAATATTTATAATATACTTCTATAATTTTTATATAAATTAATATAAAAATTTTAAAAATACATAATTTTAAATTTTTTAATAATATAATATAAAATATATATATATATAAATAACAATTCAATTTACATGTAAAATAAAAATTAGTTACAAATGAAAAAATATATATTTTTTCTTAAAAGCTTAGTATGAGAACTCACTATGTCCGAAACTCAAATTCAACACAAAGGGGAGTGAACCGCAAGTAACCCAATCCAAAATGACTCGAACCTTAATTGACCCAAACCAAATCCACTCGCCTAAACCCGTTTGACACCTCTAATGTTCAGTCTAGTGGCAGACTTGCCCCACTGAAAGATAAAAGAAAAGTCTTTATACTACTAAAAGCAGAAATTATGAACAACAAAAGATACAAGGGCAATGCTGGTATGAGTTCATACGAGCATTGCCCTTGTATTTTCTGCAATTATATGAGAAAATGTCGCATTGATTTTTATATTCTTTACGAGTAGATTTCCCCGGGAAAATAGCCACACCCTACAGATTGAGTTTGAAGCAGCCTTTGATATCTTGTGAGTTCACGTCGAGCCCAAAGTCCCCTGCATCCTTGCCTTTTGCTCACTAAACTAATTTTATTGATTTCTAGTTTCAAGTTACTTAAAATTAATATAAAGAACATTAGTTTTTTTTTTTTTCCTTTTTCTAGGTAGTATGACTGGAAGAATTTCCTAATAATTGTTTGTATAATTGCTTTAACACATACATTTTCTTTCTTCTAATAATAATATATAATTAATAATATAACTATATATAATATATTAATATAATTTTGATAAAAATTTATATACAAAATATTAAAAATAAATAATTTCACATATTTTAATAATAATAATAAATAAATTATATATAAATAATAAAAATAATAATATAAAATTATATTAATAATATATAATGTGTTTAAACAATAATTAAATTTACATATAAAATAAAAAAATAGTTAAAAATAAAAATATTATTTTTTTATTTGATCTTAATATAATTTTAGTATCATTAAGTGGATTCCAACTTAGATTATTGTTCTAAGCTTTGAATAGAAGCTAATTTTATCAAAGTTAAAACTTAAGAGACTTATGATGACTACCTGGAATGATGGAAAGATTTGCATCATAATTGAAGCTATTATGAAGATATAGCGATTGAAGCGATGTAAGGGGGCTTAAACAAGGCTGTATGGTACTATTGAACCAGTTGTCACTTAGATCAAGTGTCACCAAATTCTTCAAAACCTTGAAATCTATATATAAGCAATGCATTATTAGTACAAGTAAAATGGGGATTAAAATTTACAAAAACAAAATTATTGTTAAACATTAAAAATATAATATATTTAATTTTTGTTTCTAATATATTTTAATAAGATATTATAATTAAAAGTATGAGAGTTATTGTATGTTACTTACCATAATTCTGGTTGCAAACAGTAAACTCATTCAGAGACAAGTTTAGATTGAGCAGCTCCTTGAAAGGAGCAAACAAAGACATGTTCAGAACCATTTGGCCGTCGTTCAGAGACCAGGGCAGCAACTCGTCCAAAGAGAGTTGAGTCACCATGGTGGCGTTATTACACTTCACTCGCTTCCAGCTGCAGCAGTCAGCCACTGGATCATCAGTCCAGGAAGGAAGGAATTCATTAGCGTCACCGATGTATAACTTAAAGTGGTCCTTGATGCTTAATAGACCCAACCTCTCTTCCTCTAAACAACTCTCAAGAACACCCACAAACACCACATGAATCAAAACCCAAAAACAATAATGTTTTCTAGTGAAGCGACACTCCATTGGCATGCAAGAGAGAACAAAATAAAAATCAGAACGACTCCTTTTTCCAGTTGCTATTTTAGTTTCCCTCTCTGTCACACGACACACATATATAGAACAGCACATCTATGAAAGGGTGTCAACTGAGGAAAAGAAGAAACTGAGGAGGAAATTTCCTAGAAATTTCCCTCGTTGGCCTAAAACTTCTTTAATTTCCACAACAAAAGCAACTGCGAAGACTTGGGTTTTTCGTAAGCACGTGGAAGACTTAGAAAAGTAGAAAGTGGGGAAAGAGTTTCCTAATTTCCACAATCACGTGGACAGAAGAATAGACCAAATAAGAAGCCACGAAGCATCACTGCCACTATATGACAACAAAAGCAAAAGCAATTGTTACATCGGTGGGGTTCGTGGGCAGACAGAATTTAGAAGAGAAGAAAAGTCTTTATATTTGATTTATTAGCATCCCATTTCTATTCATTAAAAAAATAAAAAAAAATTTTGCTAAACATGACTCGTGAGTCAGTTTCTAATTGATCAGAAAGGATAATAAGATCACTCTTTACTTTTGAAGCCCTCCATAGGGTAATGAAGTGTTCCTAATGGTGGAAAATTTACCATTTTTCAAAACCGTGCCATCTTGTTCTTTTGACAAGCGAGGTATATCTTTTAGGTACTTTTCTAAAGTCCTATATTCTGCTGACAAATTACAAGCCCAAAAGCACCCGCAAGAGGCGGGGAAAAAGGCCAATCTGGTCAAAGCAAGGCTGCTATTGACGTCATTACTTTGATCACGGCCTCTCCCCTTCTAATACTTATGCATAATAAAATGGGCTTAAAGTCCCTATATCAATCACTTAATGGCACGTTTGATGGGAGTTATTGATTCAACTTATGACTTATCCCATGCTTTGAAAGCGAATTGTCCAGATTCAGCTCATCAAGTTGCTTTTAGAGGTCCCAATTTAATGGGAAACAAAGCTAAGTCTACGTCTCCTTTAACAGATCCAAAAATATAAATTATCAAAAATATGAATAATTAGTGTACAGTTTATTAAAACAAAATGTTAAGATGGAAAAATTCACTTCATTTTTTGTTAACAAAATTGATAGGATAAGAAAATTTAACAAATCCAAAAATTATATATATAGCAAATTTTTTATATTTTTAAATTAAAAAATTAATTTTGTTACTATTAAATCATAAACATTTTTTAAAAAAAATTACAACAAAAATTTAGTTGAAAGTTAGAATTAAATTTTATTTTTAATTATTAAAAAAAATCTTATAAGATATTTTAAATATTACTGTAATATATTTTTAAAACACTTAACTTACATTCACTTAAGTGTTTGCTTTCTAGTGAAGTCCATTGGCATGCAAGAACAAAATAAAAATTAAAATGCCTTCCTTTTCCAGTTGCTATTATAATTTCTCTCTCTCACTCAGACACAACACATATATATACAACAGCAAATCTATGAAAGGGAGTCAACTTTTTAATGTCAACTAGACCCAATTGATAAAAAAGAAAAAACTAAAAGAAAAGTTTGTGATTGACAAAAGGTCTATCTATTTATTTTTGTGGGTACATGACAAGGAAAGAGCATAGTCAAATCCATGCATCTTCCTAGAAAATAGGCACCCAAGACTTAAAACATGTCCAAGACTTAACTTATAACATGTTCCACACTCGAGTTCATATCTTCAAAAATGTGTCCTTACTATATAACCCAATAAAATTACAAAAATTATTGATAGAAAAGAGTTTTTATATAAATATAATGAAAGTTATTTTATAAATTTTAAATTTTTTTTACCAATTATGAAACAAAAACATTACTAAAAAAAGAGTTATAACTTGTGAGATACAATTTTATAATGTCTTATTTTTTAACGTAGTATTCAGAGATAACCTTGTCCAGAAGCATGGACAATGGAATTGATATTCATATTCTAATGCAAATTTAAGTTTTCCGAAAGTTCATTTAAGATTTGAAAAGTAGAAACAAAAGAAAAAATTTCCTAGAAATTTCGCTTATTGACTTACGTGATTAATATGTTTACTAATTTCCATGGACAAAAAAATAGACCCCATGTCTTATATGTAAAATGCAACTGCGAAGACTGGGTTTTTTGTAAGCACGTGGAAGACTTGAAAAGAAGAAAGTGGGGAATGTGTTTCCTAGAAATTTGGTCTATTTTCTAATTTCCACAATCACGTGGACAGAAGAATAGACCAAATAAGAAGCCACGAAGCATCATTGCCACTATATGACAACAAAAGCAAAAGCAATTGTTACATCGGTGGGTTAGTGGGCAGACAGAATTTAGAAGAGAAGAAAAGACTTTATATGTGATTAATCAGCATCCCATTACTATTCATAAAAAAAAATAAAAAATTTTGCTAAACATGACTCGTGAGTCGCTTCCTAATTGATCTGAAAGAGTAATAAGATCACTCTTTACTTTTGAAGCCCTCCGTAGGATAATGAAGTGTTCCTAATGATGGAAAATTTACTATTGAACTTCAAGTATTTTTTAAAACCGTGCCATTTTGTACTTTTGACAAGTGAGGTATATCTTCTAGGTACTTTTCTAAAGTCCTATATTCTACTGACAAATTACAAGTCCATAAGCACCCGCAAGAGGTGGGGAAAAAGGCCAATCTAGGCAAGGCAAGGCTGCTATTGGCGTCATTACTTTGATCACAGCCGCTCCCCTTATAATACTTTTCTTAATAAAATGGGCTTAAAGTCCCTATATCAAAAAATTAAAAAAAAAAAAATGCTGCGCATGACCCATTGGTCCACAACGCGTCTCCCTCCGTGTGGTTGCATCCATTGGGGCTTTTTGACCTTACTGACTTTATTTGATCCTTTTACCTATAAGTTATTATTATTATTATTAATGTGAAATTTTTATCTCATACTCATACACTCAAAATTTTAATACTTATAGTATTGTACAGACAATTCTCTCCCTTCATGGAGTGATGATCCGGAGTCCGATTGCTGCAGCTGAGAGCGAGTCGACTTCCTTTTGACCCATCAATTTCTATCCATGGAGTGGTTCCTAATTCAATGGTTTTTTTATAGCCCCTCCGACCCATTTGTGTCCCCAATTTTTCATCTAACTTCTCCAACCTCTTAGTCCCTTGTAAATCCTCCATCTTGCGGTTCTCGCTACTGAAGCGGTCAAAGGGTCATCCAAACCTCCATTCTTTTCCTCAATCCTCTCTGGGACTTCACAGGGTGTTAAGTACCTAGCATCCTCATCTGCATCCTTTATCCCCTTTGCTTGAATTTCTTTTTATGACTCTTTGGGTTGCTTATAGATTTCTCACTTAAAAGAGGTCGAGGCAATTCAATTTAACAATACCACCCTTTTGCTTGAATTTCTTTTTATGACTCTTTGGGTTGCTTATAGATTTCTCACTTAAAAGAGGTCGAGGCAATTCAATTTAACAATACCACCCTTTTGCTTGAATTTCTTTTTATGACTCTTTGGGTTGCTTATAGATTCTCACTTAAAAGAGGTCGAGGCAATTCAATTTAACAATAACACCTAAATTTTTTTGCCTTCACCAAACTAACCCTCTAATCCTACTTCACAAATCCCAGATTCGACCATAGTTGTTTCCAAGCCCCCTAAAATTCCTTACCCGCAAAAATTTCCTCAGCCTTGTCAATCCTGCAACCATAAAAACTCCCTACCATCTACATGCTTTACAGTCATTGCCCCACAACAAGCCCCACACTGACCTTTGTCCTTCACTTCCTTACCTCCAAAATCAAAACCCCAAAATCAGCCCCCTAAAATATGACATGACTGTGTAATAAACACAAAAATATGTGCAATAAATTGGTAGAAATGTGAAATAAAATGTTAATAGATGTAAAAATAGTGATATTATAAAAAAAAAAAGACATAATATGCAACAAATTGAAAAAAAAAAAAGGGGAAAAAAGTGTAATTATTATGACATTAAATGGATTCATCTCCAATAAATTTTATAGATTTAAATAGACAAGTAATTAACAACTGAATTCAGACAAAATAGGCATTAAAAAAAAAAGACAATTACACGATTTTCCAAATAGTGAAAGACTTATGCAAAGAGGACAAAAGAATTTTTTGTTTTTTTAGTTGTCTTTTTTTGACCCAAGTTTTCTTCCGCAGCAGCTAAAACCATAAAGATCATCACTTCACCAGACAGGGAGAAAAACACAAGACAAGAGTCGAGAGAAGAATGGCAATGGCCGAAGGAGCACGCCTGGACCATATAGCGAGGGAATCCTCAGACATTGTCCGCCTCGCCAATTTTTACAAAGAGGTCATATATTCCTAAAACCATCTTCTTTTGCAATTTCATCTCCTGAGGTGCAATGACAGGAACAGCCGTTCTACTTTCTTCTGTTCTCTTCCGTTCTGTCTGTGTAATGGGTTTTTGTGCGTAGGTGTTTGGGTTTGAGGAGACAGAAGCGCCAAAATTCGCGGGTATCAAGGCGTTATGGCTGAACCTGCCCCAGTCTTTCACCCTCCACTTAATCGAGAGGAACCCCTCCTTTAAGCTCCCTGAAGGTCCGTACAGCGCCACGTCAGCTGTCCTGGATCCCGCCCATATCACCCGTGGCCACCACATCTCCTTCTCCGTCCCCAACTTCGATTCTTTTGTCCAAGTTCTCCAGGTCTCTCACACTCGCCAACATCACCTCTTTCTGTTGTTTGTGAAATTGTTTTATAAGATCAGACCCACTTGTTAATAAAATGCAAATGAAATCTCATGTTGGTTGCTTAATTATGTTGATGTGGAACCTTAGTAAGGTGTCCTAGGAACCTTTGTCTAATTACCAACCGGAGCACCTTAAACTGTTTCATTGGCTACTTCTGGTGGCTGCGTGTAATTGCTAAAAGCTAAAGGGAATCAAAACCCTTTTTAAGGGTATTTTGTTTTCAAGTTTTTTTAATTAAGTTGGTGAAATAATGGCTGAACCGGCTGTGGGTAATTCAGGAGAGGGGAATAGAGACTTGTCGAACAACTCGCCCGGATGGGAAAGTCAGGCAGGTCTTCTTTTTTGATCCAGATGGTATGCTTTTGTGACCAGCAGAATTTCTGTTGCTTAACTACAGATAATTTAGAAATTGAAAACATTATCTTGTTGTGCTTCGTGTTTGTGTATTGTGCAGGTAATGGATTGGAGGTTGCGAGTCGTGATGAATAGGCTTGGCTTGCTCCCCCACTCTGTGGCATTAGTTCAAGTGTATTGTGTACCAATTGTAAGAAATAAAACAAAATGATGTGATGACAAGTCGGAACAGAATGCTTATGCATTCTGGTTATTACTAAATTTTATGCTCATGTAACCATGGAGTTTTAGATATTTCAGTTTTCTTCTGGCTATGTCCTTAAACCCTATCTTTAGACCAACGTTGCCCTAAGTTGACACCTAAGCCAAAAATTGCTGCCACATGTATCTTTACAAGTTAAAGCACCTCAGTCTTTAATGGAAGGCATATCAACATATTTCCTGTGCTACCTTTCAATTTCAAACATCCTTCTTCACTTGCACTCTACACCTTCTTGATTTGTGATTTGTGCTCTGCACATTCCAGCAGTTGTGATTTGTGATTTGGACTGAAACAAATTACTAATTCTAATCCACGAAGAAAGAAAAAGAAAAGGTTCAATATTGTAACTTAACATGAGTCAGGCCAGCCAAGAAGGCCCCAGGCAGGCAGATGAGGACCATGGCTCCTGAAGATGCAAATATGATGCAGGGTGCGGAAACCACGGTGCTTGGTTAAACCCAAAAGGGTAGCGCAGCTGCTACCATGCAATCTGCAGCAACTTGAAATGAGCAAGCTGGAGCGGTTGGCCACCTTGACCTCAGCGATGCTGCCGCAGGCCAAGGTGTCACGGTCACCAAGACTGACCTCCCCACTGCCCACATAGTCACTGAAAGAGTTGCCGGATAGGTCTTTGTCTCTGCCTCTGTCTTCGTGACATCGGTGGGGTTAGTGGGCAGACAGAATTTAGAAGAGAAGAAAAGACTTTATATGTGATTTATCAGCATCCCATTACTATTCATAAAAAAAAATAAAAAATTTTGCTATATGTGCGTTATGTGTTTGTCAACAAGACTAATTAGTTGCATGTAGACCCATGAGGAGTCTTTGATACTAAAGTTATCTCTCGAATTGAAAGGAGTTGAGGTCGCTCTCCTATTGGAACCAACTGATAAACCGAAAAAGAAAAAACCCTGCTAGTTGCCTATGATCAATGAGGAAAATTTATTCCAAAAATGAAAAACCTATGTATTAAGATGAAAGGAAATTTGTTACGAACCTTAGGAAAAAGTTAACTATTAAGGTGTGGGGGTCTAAAGTCAATATAAGCTTCATTTTAAAATATCATACTTCATATGTGGGACTTAAGTCCCACACCTTCCACTTAGGATTTTAACAAAATCAAATGCGATAAGGAAATGGGGGAAATGAAGGCTTGAGATGAAAGGAAAAACTATTCCAAATTAGAGGAATTTCTTACCAAAATGTCTAGAACTTCTCCTGAAAACTTGTTGCTGGATAGGTCTAAATATAACAACAAATAGGGCATATTGCTGTTAGAGAACAGAACGTGGCCCTCAAAAGCATATGTCAAGAGATTAAATAATTTTACATTTAAAATAATACCAACAATATTTTGTTGAATCTGCTCATAAAAATGATTGTCTGAGATATTTATTCGTTTTAGGACAAAGCTAGAATTAGTAGCTAAATTGGTTCATAAATTAGCTCAAGGTCTATTTGAGAAATATTATGCCAAACCTGGTAGATGTTGCATTCAATGAAATAATTAGAAACATTCAAGAACTAAAGCATTCATAAGCTGCATAGAACCAATTCATTGACTTCATGATGTATGCAACAAAAAGGAAAAGACCGTCGGCAGATAAGCAGCATGTACATAGAGACAAGTTTGGCAAGCTTATACACACACGCACACACGTGCACAAACTGACCAATGGGAGTGGAGAAAGATAAGACAGCTACAAAATTCCCATAAAACGACACTGTAGAAAGAATTGATAGAGAACAAGTTGCAAACATTCAAAAAATCAAGTTGATGAATACTTCATGCAAAATAAAATGACATATAGAAAATGATACATACTTCTTTGCTTAATGTAAAATAATTTCAGATCATTTTCAACATTTAATTTATGTTAGATATGTTGAATTATAGGGATATTGAGCAAGCATGTGTAGTTTACACAAAATATGAATTGATAGTCTATGTGAAGGATACTTGTTCTTGTTAAACCTACAAAATTCAACAATTATAGTATCATTTAGATAATTCTAACTTAGGTCTAACTGTTCTAAGTTTGCCAAAGAAGCTACTTATGGCAAAAAAGAAATAAAAAGTGTGTTATAATGGCATAGTATTTTGACTATAGGAAGCCAAAAAAATAAAGGATAGAAACAAAGCTTAAAGGTAGAGATTTGTGACAACTGTTGCAGAAATGGATGCCTCTAAATTATTCAGGAGCTGAAATTTGAATCCCATCTCCCTCTCACGGATTTTTCTGTTTACAATTAGTTCTTAGGAGAGGAAGAATTAAAGTAGCCTTTTTGCTAACAATAAGGTTGGTGACAATTTACAAATAGATTCAAGAGAAGAACTACAAATTGATGGTTGTAGGTTGTGTTGGAACGAATATATTCAACACCAATAAATACTCCAATATAATTGGTTGAGACACTTTTTAAAATTTTTAGTTCTATGTTCAAATCTTAGTGACTTCGTTTTTATTTTCTATCATTTTGGCCTTCCTTGTAACCCAGAGAAAAATTAGGAGTGATTTGGATGGCAAGAGGAAAGAAAGAGATAGGTATGGATTGACTTACTAGTCTCTGATTAAAAAGAATTTTAAATAATTAAATTTCACACCTAACTTAGTATAAATTATAACACAATGAGAAGGAAAAAATACATATAAACTATTCCTATAAAATTTAGAATTAAGATTTTGTGGTTATTTTTGTTGAGCAGAAGAATTGGAGGACTATGATATACGCAAGTTATGAAGGGAAACCAGAACAACAAAAGGATTTCCTTAGCCCCAAGGGGCATTTATTTTGCTATGATATAGATCTCATTCAGCAAATGAATCACAAAACACAAAAGCATTCACAGAATAACTGAGATATTATGAAGTTATGGAAATTCAAGCAATTAGATTGTGGAAATGTGTAACTCAAGGAATTCCTAGCCATCACTTCATTCAGGTTGAAAGCTCGTTATCACTTCATTCTACAGAACATGGTTTCAGGTATGGCTTATTAGATGACATGACATACCACATCACAACTTCTAAAATGATACGACTTCAAAATAACCGTGAAGAATGAATGACTATCGAATTCGCTTTCGGCTTCGTGGTGATGGGGAATCTTTGATTGTGTAGATTCTCAATCCTGCCGACCAGCACCTTTGCTGCACATGAATTGAATGAGCTTTCCTACGATAAATCAAATGACTGCAAGATAAATAAGATTTCTATGACAAACTTATAATTCTATAGTGAATTTATAGCAGAGACAGACATTGAAAGCATGAATCATACATTTGAGGATAACAGGTTAGTCGTCTTGTCTAATACAAGCTGAAAACTTAGTAGGCCCTGCAACAATTATTAGAATCAAAACGATATAAGCATCAAGGTGCCTGATTGATTATCAATAGGTGGAATTAGACTGTGTAACTTAGAATTGCTTTTAGCCTTGCCATTTGAATTTCTTTTCATTATCTTATTATGCTGTGGACTTGCTACTTGTGATTTCTCTCTTGCTTTTATGCTAGGGGAGAAATCTTCCCTGAGAGGGACTCCAAGCATGCAGCAGTAACAGGGCATCCCTCTAAATTTAGCAGATTAAGCTTATGCAGACTTGAAAGGCAGAACAATATAGTTAAAGTCATCTGTTCAAGTGTTTAAGAAGCCTTTTGTAATGGACAAACCATAACAAACTACTGATTCAGATAGCCATGGACAGTTCACTACAAAGATTTATGGGTGCCAGAAATTCAGGATCCTCGAAAAAGCCAAAAAAAAAAAAAAGGGAATCTAGATATCAGTATCATGTGTAATATAAGTATCGTATTGATAACGGTACCATGGACAATTGAAAGAGACTTCTCGTGCCAGTTATAGCAGTGTTAAAATCTTTCGTGTGTACGTTCTGTCCACTCATCGAGCAAAGCATGGACATTCGTTGGAGAGTATAACATAATTTATGATACAAAGTAAAACGGAAAGAGAATACCTTTTACGTAAGTAATTCCGAAATCTGTAACCTTACTGCAGGAAACTTGTAAACCTTTCAAGTTTGTCAAACTTGGAACAAATATTGGATGAGTACTCTACTAGCTGACAGAGGAGAACCACTTCTGATTTAAGAATGTGCAAGAGATTCGAAGTTTTCACAAAAGCTTATCCCAATATATTTTAAAAGAGGTAACAATAATTCTTGCAAACTATTTTCACATTCCAGTGAACTTTGTTCTTTGGTCATGCTGGCCAATTTGACAAAAAAAACTGCAAAATAACATTCTTGAATTGCTAAAAATGAGTAATTCAGTCTTACAAAATGAATTCAACATTTATAATAGACAAATTCTATATACATATTTACATTTATAGAAATTCCAATTGTTAACCATAACTTTTAAAACAGGTTTATGAAAACCAATGCACCCATAAGGCCCTTCGGCCATTAACAGAATGGAATCTTGATAAACCTAAACCATTCCTATTCAAACTTCGTTTTTTCATTCTATTAGGAAGCCAAGCTAGGGCCTCTTGCAAGGCAAGAGATACAACAATAAAAACACTAAATAATCTGTAATTTCAAGTTTCTACTTCTTTGGCAGAATTAGCTTCTATGTGAAACTTAGAACAATTGGATCTAAGTTGGAATCCGCAATACCAAAATTATCCTAAGATCAATTTTGTTACTCATTATATTACACATCTTCATTCAATTTTCACCAAATTCTTGTCTAGAATTCCATTCATCCTCACATGCCACCAAGAAAACAAAGAATTTTGTGCAATAATTATAAATGTTTTTTTTGTTTTTTCATGTCATAAAATGGGAAAGCACTAGACCACCACAAATGGTGGAAGTATTATTGATATTTCAACATGTCTCAAACTTTTCAATTCAAAGTAATTCTAAAGATAAAATAGTTTAGTGATTTATCCTATTTTGTATTGTTTTATGTAGGGGACAATCCAAATTTTTTTTGCCAATTGGGGCCAAAATTCACATACAAATACATTTAATCTAAATATTAGTTTTCATATTTGGGAATGATTCTATAATATTTTTGTTATAGATGCCATCAAATGCATATCAACTCCATCAGTGACTAAAAAAACCATTGCAAGAATAAGAGTGAAGACAAAATTTATTGTGAGTTTTCATAGTAAAAAATAGACACAAGGGGATTACTAATTTGCAAAGAGAAAATAATAAAATCTCTTAAAATAAAAAAAAAAATTCTAAAGAGCTAAATTTTTTGTAGCTAAAAATCTGTTAATTTAACACTTAACTTTGTAATTTGGTATCAAGCAACAAAAATTAGAATTGGTCTCTTCATTTTTAAAGAAACATTTTGTCTTTACTCACAAATTTAAATGAGAATCAAACTAAAAGGTAAAAACTAGTATTAATCTAAAAATATTAATTTGCACACATTTGAAGCACTATAAAATGAGATAGAGGGAAAAAATGAAACACCATTGTCTTACTTTAGATCCCATATATGTTATCATTTAATGCCCTTAAAACCTTTTGGCATGACATACTCTCATCTTGGAACTAGAAAGGGTGATAATGGGGTCCAAACAATCAATATAAACAATATCATGATGTGTTTTATTTGCAACAAAACATTTGTTAACATTATGAATAAAACCAACTTACAATCATGATTTAAAAGCCAATATTTGGCTAAAACAACAAAGGAATCCTTATCTGGCATTCCAACCAACTGAAAATAATACATGTAGATAGATTGGACCATGTTATCCATTTTTACATGTGTTTAGAGTTAAACTCTTATTTTGTATTCATAAAAACAGAGGAAAAATGTGCATTAAAGAAGTACATGTCCAATAGGAAGACACACGACATAGTTACTTATATAATGTAGCAAATAATTTGGGAACAGTGTAGAAAACTAGGAAATAACATTCATCTATGAGATTCTCAATGAACATGAACAACCTCCGTCGCCAGCCAGGGTTAATGTAAAGTACTAATGCAAAGGCCACCAGGAATACAAGATAGCTTGCCATAAAGCTTGCAGTGAAGGACAGAGGGTCAATGTGATACCACTTTTCTTCACTCACATCAGTATTGGATGGTGCCACTTGTGGTATGTCATGAATGACATTGCAACTCCTTAATGGATGTCCACAAAGAAATGGATTTCCTTCATAGCTTTTGCTGTCAAATGTCTCAAACTGCCAATCCATGTTTGGAAGCCTTCCAGATAAGTTGTTATATGCCACATTGAAGTATGATAAAAAATTAAGACCAATTAGTTTCAATGGAATTTCTCCACTCAGTTTGTTGTGGGAAAGGTCTAGGCTCTCTATCTGTCTAAGGTTTGCAAAAGTTGTTGGAATAAAGCCTCTCAACTGATTGTGAGACAAGTTCAATGCATGTATTGAACTTAATGTTCTGAACTCTGCTGGTATTTCCCCTGTTAGCTTGTTGCAAGATAAATCTAATCCAGACATCATTTCAAGAATTCTACCTTCGTATATACTAGGCCTTGTTTTTGTCACAAACCCAATTTTCTCTCGTTTCCCATACTCAAAATTCAAGGCAAAAAATAAGGAGAAGCTATACAAGAGATTAGCCCCAATCTCAACAATAATGAATCCGCTATCATCATAACTTAACAATGATTGGTATCCAAACTCAAATAAAGTTAACTTCCCAAAAGAGATGTTACCAAAACAACGAGGTATGGGTCCAGAAAACAAGTTATCAGAGAGATCCAAGATGCCAAGTTTATTCAATTGACACATTTGATCTGGGATCAAACCCCCCAAAGAATTTCGACTAAGAAGAAGAACCCTCAAATTTGATAAAGCCCCAATTGATGATGGAATGTGACTAGACAGAAGATTATCTCTAATGTTCAATGTTAGAAGATTAGAAAAATTGAACAATGATTCCGGAATCGAGCCAGTGAGTCTATTTCCTTCCAAATTGAAATGTCGTAAAGATGGTGAATTGAAGAAAGATGGAATAGGGCCCGAAAGAAAGTTATGCGAAAGGTCCAAATAAAGTAAGTTAAGCCTAGCCAGTTCACTTGGAATTCTGCCTTCGAGCTCATTACCTGCCATGTTTAGCTCCATTTGAGAAATATTTGATTGATTGCCAATCGAGGGAGGAATCCCACCTGTTATGTGGTTGTCACTGATATCTAAGTTAGAGAAGGATGGATAGTATGAGATCTAACTCGATAGATTGCCCGTAATCAGATTTCCACTGAGTTGCAAGCTCATTAATGAAGTCATATTAATGGAATTTGGTATTTGGCCATGTAATTTGTTGTTTGAAGCTGCCAAAATTACCAAATTAGAGAAATTTGCTAATCCTACCAAAGTAGTTGCAATTTCTCCTGACAACATGTTGTTGGATAGATCTAAATAGTGCAGCTCTGGCATATGGCCAATTGAGAATGGGATGCGACCTTTGAAGGCATTTGAGGAAAGATTAAGTTCTCTTGCTTTTGAAAATAAATCACCAAGATTTGGTTGAAGTTCCCCATGGAGGTGATTGTCTGATATATCTATGCTCCGCATAACATAGCTAGAGTTGGAGGATAAATGGAACTGACCTGTGAAGGAGTTATTTCTAAGACTTAGGAACTCCAATTTTGTATTGCTTTCAAACAACCAGCTGGGGAAGGTGCCTTTTAGGTTATTATGAGAGAGATCCATGGCTCTTACTTTAGTCTGGTAAGCAAGAAATTGAGGAATATTGTAAAATTTGCATTTTGATAGCACAAGAACCTTGAGCTGAAATGTAGGTAGCCAATCATGTGAATACTGAGTTTTGACTTCAAGGTTGGATAACATCAATACTTCAAGGTTTGTGAAGTTGGCAATTGAGTAAAAAGAGAATAGACCTTCAAAAAGATTATCTGTGAGATCAATAAGCTCAAGGTTTTTGAGGTTAAAAATTTGAAAGGACGAGATATCCCCTTCAAGTCTGTTAGATGATAAGTCCAAGATTTTAAGGGATGTCAAATTGCCAAGACAAGGTGGAATAATTCCACTTAAATTATTGAAGCCAAGAGCCAACACTTGGAGGTTCTTCAATTCACATAAGGCTGCAAAAACAGGATGTGATATAATCTCTATCATTTACCATGATATAAGAGATATAATACCTAAATTTGAGCATTAAATAAATCTCAATAACTATCTTATGGTGGAAAGATCCATTAAAATTGTTATCACTCAAATTTAGAATTTTTAATTTCTTCAAACCTATTAATTCTGTCAAATAAACAAGAAGGAGAAAAAAAAAGATAAATTAACAAGTTAAAATTGCTAATAAGATTAGAAAAATAAGAGTTTGTACCAATGAAAAGGAAAAATATATAATTTCAATTTAGTTTTGAAACTCATGAATAGCAACAGAATAGAAAAAAGGTGGCAAACAAGCCTAAGTGCTTACTTCAACAATAATACATAAATTGAACAGCAAAAGAACATGAAAAGAGAAAAATGAATCTATCATAGAGGCAACTAATTAATTAACATTAGGTACAATATGATACCATGATAGGATAAGTGTAGGTATCTCTAAGACTAAGAGTCATAGAATTAGGAGTCATAGTGAATTGACTTTTTCTGAATTTAGAATTTCAATAAGCTTGTTAGCCTTAAAAACTTTAAAAAATAATAATAATAAAGCTTTTAATTCCTTTTGTGTCTCAACTAATCCTTTGAAAAATTTTATAGTAAAGCATCAAGTCTAAAAATTTTATACCTTAAAATACTTATTTAACACATACAAAATAAAAATATGAATTAAGAAGGGCATGCAAATGATTTGGTATTATTTTGGTCCATTAAAAAGTCCATTGGACCAGAAGTTACATAATAAAAATAGTTTTTTCTATTCTAATAATAATATATAATTAATAATAAACTATACATTGTGCATACAATATGTTTCTATAGTTTTGACATAAATTGATAAAAAAAAATATTTAAAATATATACTTTCACATATTTTAATAATATAATGATAATAATTTATAAATAATATATAAATAATAATAATAATAATAATAATAATAATAATAGTTACAATTATAATATATAATGTATTTAAATAACAACATAATTTACATATAAAATATAAAAAATTACTTAAAAATAAAAATGTTATTTTTCTTAAAAATTAACATGTCAACCCATAAATAATGTGAACTCGTCTGAATTTGAATGACCCAAACTCTTATGGGATAATATCATTAGGTAAATTTCAACTTTGATTTGATTGTTTTAAGTTTTACATAAAAGCTAATTTTGCCAAAGAAATAGAAACTCAAGAGACTTATGATGCCTACCTAGGATGGAGCCGCTGAATCTGTTTTAGCTTAGATCTAGTGTCACCAAATTCTTCAAAGCCTTAAAATCTATATATAAGCAATGTGTTACTATTACAACTAAAATTAGACTAAAGCTCACTAAAACAAAACTATTATAAAACACTAAAAGTATTTGATGTTATAATATAATAAAACAATAATACAAAAATTGGACAAGGAAAGAACATTAAATGAGAAAAATGAATTGGTCATTTAGGCAGCTAATTAATTAATGTTAGGTACAATACAATATCATAATAGGATGAGTGTAGAATTAGGAGTCATGTGAATCTGACTTTTTTAGAATTTAGAATTTTAAAAGTTGCTAGCACTAATTACTTAAAACTTAAAAAAAAAAAAAAAAGGCTTTTAACTCTTTGTTTGCCTCCATTGATCTTTTGAAAAGTCTTTATAGTTAAGACTCGAGTTCAAAATCTTTACACCTTAAAATTCATATTTAACACGTACATTTGTAACAAAATATAAATATGAATTATGAAGAGGCATGCCAATGAATCAGTATTTTTCTTTTTCTATGGTCCATTAAAAAGTCTAATAGATTATGAGCTATGCAATATAAATATTTTTTTTATTCTAATAATAATAAATAATAAATAATATAAATATGCAAGTATTTATAATTTATTTTTATAATTTTGATATAAATTAATATAGAAAAATTTTAAAATATATAATTTTAAATATTGTAATAATATAATATTTAATAATAATTTATAATATATAAAAATAACAATTCAATTTATATATAAAACAAAAAATTAATTACAAATAAAAAAAATTATTTTCTTAAAACATTAGCCTCTGACAACTCACAATGTCCAAAACTCAACTTCATCCCAAATTGTTCTAAGTTTTACATAAAAGCTAATTTTGCCAAAGAAATAGAAATTTGAAAGACTTATGATGCCTACCTAGGATGGAGCCGCTGAATTCGTTGTAGCTTAGATCTAGTGTCACCAAATTCTTCAAAGCCTTGAAATCTATATATAAGCAATGTGTTACTATTACAACTAAAATTAGACTAAAGCTCACTAAAACAAAACTATTGTAAAACACTAAAAGTATTTGATGTTATAATACAATAAAACAATAATACAAAAATTGGACAAGGAAAGAACATTAAATGAGAAAAATGAATTGGTCATTTAGGCAGTTAATTACTTAATGTTAGGTACAATACAATATCATAATAGGATGAGTGTAGAATTAGGAGTCCTAGTGAATCTGACTTTTTTAGAATTTAGAATTTTAAAAGTTGCTAGCACTAATTACTTAAATCTTTAAAAAAAAAAAAAAGAAAAGGCTTTTAACTCCTTGTTTGCATCTATTGGTCCTTTGGAAAGTCTTTATAGTCAAGACTCAAATTCAAAAACTTTACACCTTAAAATTTCTATTTAACACATATATTTGTAACAAAATATAAATATGAAATATGAAGAGGCATGCCAATGAATTAGTATTTTTTTTTTTTTTATAATCCATTAAAAAGTCTATTAGATTATGAGTTACGCAATATAAATATTTTTTTATTCTAATAATAATTTATAATAAATAATATAAATATGCAATTACTTATAATTTATTTCTATAATTTTTATATAAATTAATATAGAAAAATTTTTAAAATATATAATTTTAAATATTTTAATAATATAATAGTTAATAATAATTTATAATGTATAAAAATAATAATTCAATTTACATATAAAATAAAAAATTAATTACAAAGAAAAAAAATTATTTTCTTAAAACATTAGCCTCGAACGACTCACGATGTCCAAAACTCAACTTCATGCCAATGAAACGCAAGTAACCCAATCCAAAATGACTTGAACCTAAATTGATCCAAACCAAATCCACCCGCTTAAACCCGTTTGACACATTTAATGTTCAGCCTAGTGGCAGACTTGCCCCACTGAAAAACTGAAAATAAGTATTTTCACTACGAAAAAGCAGAAATTATGAAAAACAAAAAATACAAGGGCAATGCTTTGCAGTTATATGAGAAAATGTCGTATTGATTTTTATATTCTCAATGAGTGGATTTGCCCAGGAAAATAGCCACACCCGATAGATGGAGTTTGAAATAGCCTTTGATATCTTGAGCGGTACAACTTGTGAATTCACGTCGAGCCCAAAATCTCCTGCATAGTTGCCTTTTTTCTTTTTGGGTTCCTTTTTCTAGGTAGTATGACTGGGGAAATTTTTGTATGATTGCTTTGAATTTGATCAAAATGTGATGTAAATACGTGTATGCATTCTTTTATTGCAAGCGGAACCATTATTTTTTTCTTATTAAATTGTAATCATTTTATATTGGGAAAACTTTTGGCTGCAGCCATTTGAAGATGGCCGGGCCGCAGAACCTGGTGAACTGTTGACATGTATAGGCTTATTTAGCACATGCATTATCTTTCTTCTATTAATAATATACAATTAATAATATAACTATATATAATGTTTATAATATATTTCAATAGTTTTGATATAAATTAATATAAAAAAATAAAAATATATAATTTTACATATTTTAATAATACAATAATAATAATATATAAATTGTATATATAAATAATAATAACAATATAAAGTTATATTTATAATATATAATGTATTTAAATAGTAATACAATTTACATATAAAATAAAAAATTAGTTAAAAATAAAAATATTATTTTCTTACTTGATTTTAAGATAATTTTAGTGTCATTAGGTGGATTCTAATTGAGATCCAAATTGTTCTAAGATTTACATAGAAACTAATTGTGCCAAAGAAGTAGAAACTTGTGACTTGTAATGCCTACCTGAGGTGGTGCCATGGATTATGTTGGCGCTTAGATCTAGTGTCTCCAAATTCTTCAAAACCTTGAAATCTATATAAAGCAATGTGTTACTAATACAATTAAAATCAGGACTAAAGCTCACAAAAACAAAACTATTATGAAACACTAAAAGTATAATTTGTTTAATTGTTGTTCCCCATATATTTTAACAAGATATTGCAACCATAATTTTCCCCAAAGAAAAAAAAAAACACTTTGAATTAAACCAAATGTGTGCAAATTAATATTTTTAGATGCATACTAGTTTTTACTTTTTAGTTTGATTCTCATTTAAATTTGTGAGTAAAGACAAAATGTTTCTTTAAAAATGAAGAGACCAATTCTAATTTTTGTTCCTTGATACCAAATTACAAAGTTAAGTGTTAAATTAACAAATTTTTAGCTACAAAAAATTTAGCTCTTTAGAATTTTTTTTTTATTTTAAGAGATTTTATTATTTTCTCTTTGCAAATTAGTAATCCCCTTGTGTCTATTTTTTACTGTGAAAACTCACAATAAATTTTGTCTTGACTCTTATTCTTACAATGGTTTTTTTAGTCACTGATGGAGTTGATATGCATTTGATGGCATCTATAACAAAAATATTATAGAATCATTCCCAAATATGAAAACTAATATTTAGATTAAATGTATTTGTATGTGAATTTTGGCCCCAATTGGCAAAAAAATTTTGGATTGTCCCCTACATAAAACAATACAAAATAGGATAAATCACTAAACTATTTTATCTTTAGAATTACTTTGAATTGAAAAGTTTGAGACATGTTGAAATATCAATAATACTTCCACCATTTGTGGTGGTCTAGTGCTTTCCCATTTTATGACATGAAAAAGCAAAAAATACATTTTTAATTATTGCACAAAATTCTTTGTTTTCTTGGTGGCATGTGAGGATGAATGGAATTCTAGCCAAGAATTTGGTGAAAATTGAATGAAAATGTGTAATATAATGAGTAACAAAATTGATCTTAGGATAATTTTGGTATTGTGGATTCCAACTTAGATCCAATTGTTCTAAGTTTCACATAGAAGCTAATTCTGCCAAAGAAGTAGAAACTTGAGAGACTTATAATGCCTACCTGAGATGGAAGAATTTCCTGCAAAAATGCTACTTCGAAGATATAGCGATCGAAGTGATGTAAGGGTGCTTAGACAAGGCTGTATGGTGCTGATAAAACTATTGTTACTCAGATCTAGTGTCACCAAATTCTTCAAAGCCTTGAAATCTATATATAAGCAATGTGTTACCAATACAACTAAAATTGGGACTAAAGCTCACAAAAACAAAACTATTGTGAAACACGAAAAATATAATTTGTTTAATTGTTGTTCCCAAGATATTTTAAAAAGATATTGCAACCACAATTTTCCAAAAAAAAAAAATCCACTTGTCGTATTATCCAGCAACAAAAATTCTCTGCTATCTGTCCATCACAACAAGGAAGCATGTCAAACAACCTATCAGCATGCCAATTCAAACCTAATTTAGAAGTACGCAACTGCTCCCGTCACATGCAAGAAAATCCATATCAATTCACAAACAGAGAAGAAATGCCGCAACAGCAGTTACTCATTAGCAAGGTATGCTCAGACAGCTTACAGCAATCTACACTTCTTTTGTCAAAGAAAGAAATGAAATTGAGAAGGCCACATTATTGCTAACAATATCAACAATATATATATATATATATATATACACACTTCCCAGAACCCAGGAAATTGCTAATAACACCCTCGAGGTGTACAAGCCCACCACCAATACAACTTGGCCAATTTGAATAAGCCAGTAAATGAACTCATTCCCTGTGCTGTAATTGCATTTATCTTCAAAAATTCAAACTTTTCATGTTTGAAAGGTCTACAAAATCTAATCATAAAACCATAAAACGCAAATAGCAACAATCTACCAACAAAACGATTAGAAATTGTGAAAATTAAAAATTTTGGAAAACACCAAACAGCTGGGACAATGCAGCAAATACCCTCAGAGTTTGGCCCAAAGAAGAAATAGCCAGAAATTTGACCTGTGACTCTATGCTTTTGAGGATTGGAGACTTCTCAGGACTTTTGACACAGTATAAAATGAGATAAAGGGAAAATATAAAACACAAATGTCTTACTCTAAATCCCATATATGTTGTCATTTAATGCACTTAAAACCTTATGGCATAGCATACTTTCATCCTGGACCTAGAAAGGGCCTATAAGGGGTTCCAAAAAATATATATGTCATCTTATGATAAGCATTTTCTCTCTCTTGATTTTGCAAACTGTTAGTTTATTTATATGTCCATTGAGCTATATTTTTTTTAATATAATTATTTTCTACTTATTTTCCTATATAATTATTTTGGTCAGATAGAATTACATCAACAAGCAATTTAAAAATAACTGGTATGGAAGTCCAAGCAATGTAGTATGGAAGAGCAATCTTAGACCATTAGAATGGAATAACACTGCTTGTGTAGATAATAACTAATCACTTCACAAACCTAAGTTGTTCAACTTGATCCTCTCTTTTGTGCGTGTGGGGATGAAACGCAATTGCAAGAGAGGAAAATATCATGTAATTCAATAAATTTAGGTTTGAAATGTTGCATGACTACCCATCCTGTGATTACTCCTCTTCCCCCTTTTGCTTTAGGAAAATAGGATGCTAATGCTTCTGAATATTGGCAGCTATTACAAGTGAATTATTAAATGAATGAATTATTGGCAGCTAATGGTAATGCTAATCCTGTGATCATTCCTTTTTCCCCCTTTCCTCGCCACCTAAAATTCCTGACCCACAAAAATTTCCTCAGCCTTGTCAATCCTGCCGCATGCTCTAAAGTCATTGCGCCACAACAACCACACACTGACCTTTGTCCTTCACTTCTTTACTCACCTCCAAAATCAATAACCTAAAACCAATTTGCCTAGTGAAGCAGGAGATTCCATTGCCATGCAACAAGCACAAATAAAATCAAAATTTCCTTTTGCAATTATTATTCTTGTTTTGTCACACAAATATGTTGAGGAACAAATAAGTGAAAGGGAATCAATTTTGTAATACCACAGTCAACTATATGTGCATTATTTGTTTATCAAATTTATATAAAGTTGAGGACACTTTCCTATTGGAACCAACCAATAATTAAAAAAAATGGTTGGTTGCCTATGATCAATGAGGAAAATTTTTCCTATAAAATGGAAACAAGGTATTGTTATGGTTTGAAATATATATTAGAAAAAACCTATGCACTAAGATGAGGAGAAATTTAATATGAACTTTAGTTGAACAACAACTAAAAAATTAGCTATTGAGATGTGAAAGTCCAAAGTCCATATAAACCTCTCTTTGAAATATCACACTTCAAATGTAGGACTTAAGTCCCCTAACTTGCAATTAGCATTTTAACAAAATCAAAGGTAATATGGGAATGGGGAGATTGAAGGCTTGAGATGCAAAGAAAAACTATTTTGGTAAAAGAAAATGAATGATCAGCAGAGCAATTGGAGGCACATCAAGAATATAGAAAGGAAGGGAAAAAAAATTCCTACTCCACCAACAAGATTCATAGGTGGCTAGTCCATTCGTGTAATGTAATATCTGATCCTTCAATATAAGCAATATCATGATGCATTTTACAACAAAACATTTCTTGGTGTTATAAATAAAACTAACCTACAATAATGATTTAAAGGCCAAATCAAGCTAAAAAAACATAGGAATCCTCGTTAGGCATTCCAAGAAACTGAAAATAATACACGTAGATAGATTGGACTATGTTATCCATTTTTACACATGTTTCAAGCTAAAATCTTATTTTGTATTCATAAAAACATAACATGCAATAAAGAGAGGAAAAATGTGTATTAAAGAACTACATGTCCAAAAGAAAGACACACAATATAATTATTTATATAATGCAGCAAATAATTTGGGAACAGTGTAGAAAATTAGAAAATAGCATTCGTCAATGAGATTCTCAATGAATATAAAAAACCTCCGTCGCCAGCCAGGGTTGATATAAAGTATTGTTGCAAAGGTCGTCAGGAATACGAGGTAGCTTGCCACAAAGCTTGCAGTGAAGGACATAGGATCAATGTCAAACCATTTTTCTTCACTTGCATCAGTATTGGATGATGCTAACTGTAGTATGTCATGAATGACACTGCAATTCTGCGTTAATGGAGGTCCACAAAGAAATGGATTTCCTTCATAACTTTTGTTGTCAAATGTCTGAAACTGCCTGTCCATACCTGGAAGCCTTCCAGATAAATTGTTGTAAGCTACATTGAAGGATGATAGAGAATAAAGACCAATTAGTTCTGATGGAATTTCTCCACTCAATTTGTTGTGGGAAAGATCCAGACTCTCTATCTCTTTCAGTTTTGCAAAGGTTGCTGGAATGAAACCTATCAACTGATTGTGAGACAAGTTTAATGCATATATGCAACTTAAATTTCCAAATTCTGCTGGTATCTTCCCTGTTAGCTGGTTGTAAGATAAATCCAATCCAGTCATCAAATTAAGAATGCTACCATTGTATATGTTGGATATTGTTTTTGTCACAAACCTAACTTGCACAAGTTGCCCATATATAGCTTCCACGAGAAAAGGTGAGAAGGAGTTATGAAAAAGATTGCTCGCAATTATGGGGCCAAATTCCCATATAGTAAATTCCCCTTTTTGGTATGCAAAATTAGATAAAGTTAACTTCCCAAACGAGATGTTACTAAAACAATGAGGTATGGGTCCAGAAAACAAGTTGTGTGAGAGATCCAGGATGTCAAGTTTATTCAATCTACACAATTGATTTGGTATCAAACCCCTTAGAGAATTTTGGTAGAGAAGAAGAACCCTTAAATTTGATAAAGCCCCAACAGCGGATGGAATGCAACCAGACAAAAGATTATTTCCAATGTTTAGTATCTGAATGGCAGAAGAATTGAACAATGTTTCTGAAATCGAGCCAATGAGTCTATTTCCTTCCAAATTGAAATGGTGCAAAGATGACGAATTGAAGCAACACGGAATAGGGCCCGAAAGAAAGTTATGCGAAAGGTCCAAATAAAATAACCCAAGCCTAGCCAGTTCACTTGGAATTCTGCCCTCAAGCTCATTATGTGCCATGTTTAGTGTAATTGCACTAAATTCAGATCTCAATTTGCCGATGGAGGGAGGAATCTCACCTGTTATGTGGTTGTCACTGATATCTAAGCAATATAAGTTCAGATAGTGTGAGATCCAACTTGACAGATCACCTGTAATCTGATTTCCACTGAGTTGCAAGACCTGTAATGAAGTCATATTAATGGAATTTGGTATTCGGCCATGTAATCTGGTTTTTGAAGCTGCCAAAACTTCCAAATTAGAGAAATTTGCTAATCCCACCAAAGTAGTGGCAATTTCTCCTGAAAACTTATTGTTGGATAGATCTAAACAGGACAACTCTGGCATGTGGCCAATTGAGAATGGAATGTGACCATCAAAGGCATTTGTAGAAAGATTAAGTGCTATTGCTTTTGGAAACAAATCGCCAATATCTGGTTGAAGTTCCCCATGGAAGTAATTGTCTGATATATCTATGCTGCTTGTCACAAAGCTGGAGTTAGAGGATAAATGAAACTGACCAAAGAAAGAGTTATTTCTAAGATTTAGGAACCCCAATTTCATATTGTTTTCAAGTAGCCAATTGGGGAAGGTTCTAGTTAGGTTATTATGAGAGAGATCCACAGCTATTAATTCAGTTTGGTGAGCAAGAAACTGAGGAATATTGTCCAATTTGCAGTTTGACATCCAAAGACCCTTGAGCTGAAATGTAGGTAGCCAATTCTGTGAATACTGAGTTTGGACCTCAAGGTTTGATAACATCAGGCCTTTAAGGTTTGTGAAGTTGGCAATTGAGTAAAAAGAGAATATACCCTCAAAAAAATTATCTCTCAAATCAATATACTTGAGGTCTTTAAGGTTAAAAATTGGAGAAGATGAGATATTCCCTTCAAGTCTATTAAATGACAAGTCCAAGATTCTAAGGGATGTCAAATTGCCAAGACAAGGTGGAATAGTTCCACTTAAATTATTGGATTCAAGAGCCAACTTTTGAAGACTCTTCAATTCACATAAGCCTGCAAAAACAAGATATGGTAGAATTTTTATCATTTACTATTACATAAGAGATCTAATACCTAAATTGGAGCATTAACGAAATGTCAATAACTACCTTGTCCGCCTAAAGATCCATTAAGGTTGTTGTTAATCAAATATAGAGCCTTAAGCGAAGTCATATTGCCAAGAGAATGAAATACGTTTCTAGATAATCTATTGCAACTGAAGTCTAGGATTTCCAGTTTCTTCAAACCTCTAAGTTATACCAAATAAATAAGAAGAAAAAAAAAAGTAAAAATTAAAAGTTAAAATTGTTAAATGAGCTCAGGAAGGCAAGAGCTTGTACCAATGAAAAGGAAAAATATATAATTTCAAATTTAGTTTTGAAACACATGAATAGCAACAAAATAAAAGAAGGGTGGCAAACAAGCTCAAGTGCTTGCTTCAATAATAATACATAAATTGGATAGAGAAATGAACTGAGAAAAATGAATTGATCTTATAGGCAACTAATTAATAAATGTTAGGTACAAAATGATACCATAATAGGATGAGTGTGCATACCTTAAGACTAAGAGTCTTAGAATTAGGAGTCATAATGAACTAACCTTTTTTGAATTTAGAATTTGAATGAGCTTGCTAGCCTTAAAAACTTGAAATAATAATAATAATAATAAAAGCTTTTAACTCTTTTTGTGTCCTAACTAATCCTTTGTAAAGTTTTTATAGTAAAGCCTCAGTCCAAAAACTTTACACCTTAAAATACCCATTTAACACACACATTTTGTGACAAAATAAAAATATGAATTATGAAGGGGCATGGTAATGAATTGGAGCCTCTTTTTTTTTTTTTAATTCATTAAAAAGTTCATTAAACCATGAGTTATATAATAGAAAGAGTTTTCTTTTTTCTAATAATAATGTATAGTTAATAACATAATCATACATAATATTTATAATATATTTTTTATAATTTTGATATAATTTAATATACAAAAAATTAAAAATATATAATTTTACATATTTTAATAATATAATAATAAAAATTATAAATTTTATATATAAATAATAATTAGAATATAAAGTTATATGTATAATATATAGTGTGTTTAAATAACAATATAATTCACATATAAAATAAAAAATTAGTTAAAAATAAAAATATTATTTTTTATTTGATATTAAGATAATTGTAGCATCATTAGGTGAATTCTAAATTAGATTTGAATTGTTCTAAGTTTTACATAAAAGCTAATTCTACCAAAGAAGTAGAAACTTGAGAGACTTATGATACCTACCTGAAATGGTGCCGTTGAAATTGTTGCCGCTTAGCTCAAGTGTCACCAAATTCTTCAAAGCCTTAAAATTTATATATAAGTAATGTGTTACAAATGCAATTAAGATTGGGACTAAAGCTCATAAAAACAAAATTATTATGAAATACTAAAAGTATAATTTGTTTAATTGTTATGTTATTTCCAAGATATTTTAACAAGATATTACAACCACAATGTTTCAAAAAAAAAAAAGTTCCGCATAAAAATACATGTGTATAGATGAAAATTTCTAGATGAATACTAATTTTTATTATTTAGTTTATTTTTAGTTAAATTTGCAAGTAAAAACAAAATGTTTCTTTCAAATTGATAAGAGCAGTTCTATTTTTTGGTACTTAAAATCAAATTAAATTATCAAATGTTAAATTAACATATTTTTAACTGAAAGAAATTCTCAATTTTCAGCTAAAAGGAAAAAATTTCAACTCTTTAGAGAATTTTTTTCTTAATTTAACAAATTTTTATATTTTTCTCTCTACAAATAAATAATTATCTTATGTCTATTTTAACATACTTTATGTTACTTAAAATTAACATAAAGAACATCAGGTTTTTTTTTTTTCTTTTCCTTTTTCTAGGTAGTATGATTAGGGAAATTTCCTAATGATTGTACGATTGCTCTAGATTTGATCAAAATGTGATGTAAATACATATATGCTTTCTTCTATTGTAAGCAGAACCATTATTTTTTTTATCCTATTAAATTGTAGTCATTTTATATTTGGGAAAACTTTTGTCTATAGCCAATTGAAAATTGTTCTAAGTTTTACATAAAAACTAATTCTGCCAAAGAAGTAGAAACTTGAGAGACTTATGATATCTACCTGAAATGGTGCCATTAAAATCGTTGTTGCTAAAATCAAGTGTCACCAAATTCTTCAAAGCCTTGAAATTTATATATAAGCAATGTCTTACTAATACAACTAAAATTGGGACTGAAGCTCGTAAAAACAAAACTATTGTGAAACATTGAAAGTATTTGATATTATAATACAATAATACATAAATTGGAAAGGAAAAGAATGTTAAATAAGAAAAATTAATCAGTCATTTATACGGCTAATTAATTAACGTTGGATAGAGTATGATACAATGATAGGATGAGTGTAGAATTAGGAATCCTAGTGAATCCCACTTTTTTTAAATTTAGAATTTTTATAAATTGCTAGCGTTAAATACTTAAAAATTTTAAAAAATAATTAAAAAAAAAACTTTTAACTCCTTTTTTGCCTCCACTAATCCTTTGGAAAGTTCTTCTAGTGACATCTCAATTTCAAATGCTTTACACCTTAAAATTCTTATTTAAGACATACATTCATGACAAAATATAAATATGAATTGCAAAGAGGCATTCTAATGAATCAGTGTTTTTTATTGTCTTTTTTGGTTCATTAAAGAGTTTATTGGATTATAAGTTATATAATATAAATAATTTTTTATTTAATAATAATAAATAATAAATAATATAAATATATATAATATTTATAATATATTTCTATAATTTTCATATAAATTAATATAAAAATATATAATTTAAAATATTTTAATAATATTATATATAATAATAATATATAATATATATAAATAACAATTCAATTGACATATAAAATAAAAATTCGTTGTAAATAAAAAATATATATTTTTTCTTAAAAGCTTAGTACGAGAACTCACTATGTCCGAAGCTCAAATTCAACCCAAAGGGGAGTGAACCGCAAGTAATCCGATCCAAAATGACTCGAACCCTAATTGACCCAAAGCAAATCCACCCGCCTAAACCCGTTCTACACCTCTAATGTTCAATCTAGTGGCAGACTTGCCCCACTGAAAGATAAAAAATAAGTCTTTATACTACTAAAAAGAAGAAATTATGAACAACAAAAGATACAAGGGCAATGCTGGTATGATTTCATACGAGCATTGCCTTTGTATTTTCTGCAATTATATGAGAAAATGTCGTATTGATTTTTATATTCTCTACGAGTGGATTTCCCCGGGAAAATAGCCACACCCTACAGATTGAGTTTGAAGCAGCCTTTGATATCTTGAGAGGTACAACTTGTGAATTCACGCCGAGCCCAAAATCTCCTGCATCCTTGCCTTTTGCTCACTGAACTAATTTTATTGATTTCTACTCTCAAGTTACTTAAAATTAATATAAAGAATATTAGTTTTTTTTTTCTTTTTCTAAGTAGTATGACTGGAAAATTTTCCTAATAATTGTTTGTATGATTGCTCTGCCTTAGATTAGAATGTGATGTAAATACATATATATTTTAATATATAGATTTATTTAACACATATATTTTTCTTTCTTTCAATAATAATATATAATTAATAATATAACTATATATAATATTTATAATATATTAACATAATTTTGATAAAAATTTATATGCAAAATATTAAAAATAAATAATTTTATATATTTTAATAATAATAATAATAATATATAATGTGTTTAAATAATAATTAAATTTATATATAAAATAAAAAATTAGTTAAAAATAAAAATATTATTTTGTTATTTGATCTTAATATAATTTTAGTGGATTCCAACTTAGATTATTGTTCCAAGCTTTGAATAGAAGTTAATTTTATTAAAGAAGTAAATACTTGAGAGATTTATGATGACTACCTGGGATGGAAAGATTTGCATCATAATTGAAGCTGCCCCGAAGATATAGCGATTGAAGCGATGTAAGGGGGCTTAAACAAGGCTGTATGGTACTATTGAACCAGCTGTGACTTAGATCAAGTGTCACCAAATTCTTCAAAACCTTGAATTCTATATATAAACAATGTGTTATTAGTACAATTAAAATTGGGATTAAAGTTTACAAAAACAAAATTATTGTTAAATACTAAAAATATAATATATTTAATTTTTGTTTTTAATATATTTTAATAAAATATTACAATTAAAATTTTTTTAAAAAATAAAATATTTTATATAAAATTAAATGTGTGATAATAAAAATTTTTGAATAGACACTAATTTATACTATTTGATTTGACTCTTAATTAAATTTGTGAGTAAAGATAAAATGATTCTTTCAAAATGATGCAACCAAATTAATTTTTGGTGCATGAGACCAAATTAATTTTTGGACATGTAAATAAATAGACATACATGTGTGTAGGCATGTCTACGTTTGATATATTCACGGCATAACAAGTAAATGATATAAAGAGTTAAATGAAGCAGAGTTAATGATGCCAACTTGGAAATGTTGGTTTTGTGTGGTGCAGATTTTCAAAGAAACATTGATTGAGGAAAACCACACAAAAAAACAAAAAAAAAAAAAAAAAAAGGAGAAGTATGGGAGTTATTGTATGTTACTTACCATAATTCTGGTTGCAAACAGTAAACTCATTCCGAGACAAGTTTAGATTGAGCAGCTCCTTGAAAGGAGCAAACAAAGACATGTTCAGAACCCTTTGGCCGTCGTTAGACCAGGGCAGCAACCGGTACAAAGAGAGTTGAGTGACCATGGTGGCGTTATTACACTTCACTAGCTCCCAGCCGCAGCAGTCAGCCACTGGATCATCAGTCCATGAAGGAAGGAATTCATTAGCGTCACCAATGTATAACTTAAAGTGGTCCTTGATGCTTAATAGACCCAACCTCTCTTCCTCTAAACAACTCTCAAGAACACCCACAAACGCCACATGAATCAAAACCCAAAAACAATAATGTTTTCTAGTGAAGCGACACTCCATTGGCATGCAAGAGAGAACAAAATAAAAATCAGAATGACTCCTTTTTCCAGTTGCTATTTTAGTTTCCCTCTCTGTCACACGACACACATATATAGAACAGCACATCTATGAAAGGGAGTCAACTGGGGAAAAGAAGAAACTGAGGAGGAAATTTCCCTCATTGGCCTAAAACTTCTCTAATTTCCACAACAAAAGCAACTGCGAAGACTTGGGTTTTTCGTAAGCACGTGGAAGACTTGAAAAGTAGAAAGTGGGGAAAGAGTTTCTCAATTTCCACAATCACGTGGACAGAAATGAGAAGCCACGAAGCATCACTGCCACTATATGACAACAAAAGCAAAAGCAATTGTTACATCGGTGGGGTTAGTGGGCAGACAGAATTTAGAAGAGAAGAAAAGTCTTTATATTTGATTTATTAGCATCCCATTTCTATTCATTAAAAAAATAAAAAAAAATTTGCTAAACATGACTCGTGAGTCACTTTCTAATTAATTTTTAAAACCGTGCCATCTTGTTCTTTTGACAAGTGAGGTATATCTTTTAGGTACTTTTTCTAAAGTCCTATATTCTACTGATAAATTACAAGCCCATAAGCACCCGCAAGAGGTGGGGAAAAAAGGCCAATCTGGTCAAAGCAAGGCTCTATTGGCGTCATTACTTTGATCACAGCCGCTCCCCTTATAATACTTTTTTTCTTAATAAAATGGGCTTAAAGTCCTATATCAATCACTTAATTACACATTTGATGGGAGCTGTTGATTCAACTTATGAAAGCGAAATGTCCAGATTCAGCTCATCAAGTTGCTTTTAGAGGTCCCAATTTAATGGGAAACAAAGCTAAGTCTACGTCTCCTCTAACAGATCCAATTCACATGCAAGTTGGGTCAAAAGTTCAAATTATATGTACAGAAGAATTGAATACAAAAATAGACAAATTTTGATTGTAATTATTGATCAATTAAATGTAATTTTCTTATCTATTTTTTCATTGTAATTAACAGTCAAGATTAATTTTTGATCAAAATAAAGTAAGGAGGGTTGATTAGCGCATAAAGCGTGACCCAGCAGGTTGGATTCTGGGCTTTTCAAGAACTGAGTTGATAATAATCATGGTCCATAATAATATATTTAATCTTAAAGCTAATAAAAAAAAAGTTAAATAATGAGAAAATTAGAAGTAAAATAGAATTTTTGTTTGCTTAACACAAATTTACCGTTTTTCATGTAAATTCCTTAAAATGCCTTAGTGAGTTGTCTTATTATGTAGATGTTTAGATACTTTTTTTTTAAAAAAGAAAATTATATAAACATAAATTACTAAAAATGTGAATAGATAGTGTATAGCTTATCAAAACAGAACACTAGGATGGAAAAACGTGCTTCAGTTTTTGTTAATAAAGTTGATATGATAAGAAAATTTAGTAAGATGCCAAAATTTTATTTTTATATATAGATATATATACACGGTCAGATTTTTTATATTTTTAAATTAAAAAATTAACTTTGTTAATTTTTTAATATATAATAATAAATAATTTTTTACCACTAAATTACAAACATTCTTTCAAAAAAAAATTACAACAAAAATTTGACCAAAAATTAGAATCAAATTTTATTTTTGATTATTAAAAACAAGAAATATGTGAATAATTTTAAATATTAATATAACATATAGTTAAAATACTTAATTTATATTAACTTAAGTGTTTGCTTTTTTTGCAAAATTTGTAATGGCAAGATTTTTTTTTTTCCTTCTGATTAGAAGCATTTAGATGTTACTAATGTTTAGTCTTACTTAAAGATATGTTTAATTACAATCACTAAATAATGTTTTCTAGTGAAGTGATAGTCCATTGGCATGCAACAAAGAACAAGATAAAAATTAAAATGCCCTCCTTTTCCAGTAGCTATTATAGTTTCTCTCTCTCAGTCACACATAACATATATATATATATATACACAACAGCAAATCTATGAAAGGGAGTCAACTTTTTTAATGCCAATTAGACCCAATTAATAAAAAGGAAAAAACTAAAAAAGAAGTCATTGACAAAAAAATCTATCTATTTATTTTTGTGGGTATATGACAAGGAAAAAGCATGGTTAGATCCATGCATCTTCATAGGAAATGGACACTCAGGACTTAAAACGTGTCCAAAACTTGACTTATAATACAATCCACACTCAAGTTTATTTTTTAAAAAATGTGTTCTTACTATTTAGTCCAATAAAAATTATAAAAATTATTAATAGAAATAGAATTTTTATTTAAATATAATAAAAATTATTTTGTAAATTTAGAATTTTTTTATGATTTGTAACTTGGGAGATACAATTTCATAATGTCTCAATTTTTAATACAATGTTGGTAGATGACCTTGCTCAGAAGCATGAACATTGAAATTAATATTTATATTCTAATGCAAATTTAAGTTTTACAAAAATTCATTTAAGAAAAACTGAAGAAAAAATTTCTTAAAAATTTCACTTATTTGACTTGACTAATACGTTTAGTAATTTGACATGAACAAAAGAATAGACCCCAAGTCTTATATGTCAAAAGCAACTGCGAAGACTTGGGATTTTCGTAAGCGCGTGGAAGACTTGAAAAGAAGAAAGTGGGGAATGTGTTTCCTAGAAATTTGGTCTGTGTTCTAATTTCCACAATCACGTGGACAGAAGAATAGACCAAATAAGAAGCCACGAAGCATCACTGCCACTATATGACAACAAAAGCAAAAGCAAAAGAAATTGTTACATCGGTGGGGCTAGTGGGCAGACAGAATTTAGAAGAGAAGAAAAGTCTTTATATTTGATTTATTAGCATCCCCTTACTATTCATAAAAAATAAAAAATCTTGCTAAACATGACTCGTGAGTTGCTTTCTAATTGATCAAAAAGAGTAATAAGATCACTCTTTACTTTTGAAGCCCTCCATAGGATAATGAAGTGTTCCTAATGATGGAAAATTTACCATTGAACTAAGTAATGAAAAAAATAATAATAAAGGAAAAACCAAGCTTTATTAAACGTGGCATTCCACATTCTGTTAATTGGTCGTGCAACTTATTATGTCAATGGCTTCACTTACCAACTTTTGGGCATCGAACTGTAAAACCCACAATAAATGCTAAGGGTTTTTGCCTCTTCCATCCCATTTTGTTTCACATTTGAATTTTGAATAGGAAATTTGGACACAAAGCATGGATACTTTGGTAATTACATTTTATTTATTTTTTTTTTTTTATGTTAATATTTAATTTTATATCTCATAAAATATAAAATTAAGTTTTACTTTTCTTTAATTTTTTTTTTTCCCTCAATATTTAGTTAGAGTTAAGTTGACTCTTTAAAAATAAAATTTTCTTTAAAAAAAAATTTTCAAATTAATTTCATTTTATATGTAAGAGAAATAAAAAAAATTTAAATTACCCATAATTGTAATAAAAATATAAAATATATTTATATAATTTAAAATTATATATATATATACTATCACTCAATTGAATGAAATATATTAAATTTTATTAATAAATTTTAATAAATTTTTTTTAAAATAAATTTATATCATATTTGATTAAAATTAAATTTTATTTTTAATCAGTAAAAAAAAAATTTTATGAGTTATTTTAAATATTATTATAAGATATATTTAAAATATTTACTTATATTAACTTAAATGCTTACCTTCTTTGCAAGATTTATAATGGCAAGACCCTTTTTTTTTTTTTTTTTTTTTTGTGGCTACTAATTAGAAGCATTTGGACATTAGTGATATTAAATTTCGCTTGAAGATATTTTTAATTGTAACCACTAAAAAATATTTTTTAGTGAAACAATAGTCCATTGTCATGTAACATAAAACAAAATAAAAATTCAAATGACCTCCTTTTCTGATTGCTATTCTAGTTTCTCTCTTATTCACACATAACACATACATATATAACAACAAATCTATGAAAGGGAGTCAACTTTTTAAGGCCATAGTCAACTTTTTAGTGTCATAAAGGTCACTTTCCTATTAGGCCTAATTGATAAAAAAGAAAAAACCAAAAAAGAAGTCATGATTGACAAAAAGTCTATCTATTTATTTTTGTGAGTATATGACAAGGAAAAAGCATGGTTAGATCCATACATCTTCCTAGAAAATGAGCACCTACGACTCAACCTTTAATTGTTCTAATTTTTAAAATATATCTAAAACTTACTTATAACATATCTCATACTCTAGTCTATTTTTTAAAAAATATGTTTTTACTATTTAACCTAATAAAATCATAAAAATTATTAATAAAAAGAAAATTTTTATATAAAATATAATGAAAGTTATTTTATAAATTTAAAGTATTTTTTTTTCCAATTGTGAGACAAAAATATTACTAAAAAAAATGAATTGTAATTTGTAAAATATAATTTTTTATAACAATTAATATTTTATTTTTTTAACATGTCATTAAGAGATGACCTTGATCACAAGTATGGATAGTGGAATTAATATTTATATTCTAATGTAAATTTAGATTTTCCAAAAGTTCATTTAACTTGAAAAGTAAAAATTAAAAATAAAATTTTCTAAAAATTTTGCTCATTAACTTATGTGACTAAGAAATTTACTAATTTCCACAATGATATGGACAAAAAAGGTAAACCCTATGCCTTATATATCTTTATATATGAAATAATTTACACACATAAAGAGATTATCCGACAAAAATACAAATCCAACTTTTTTGTTTTGTTATAAATATATAATATTCTAATTGCCATGTATTTCTTATAAAATAAATTTTTTTTATAAAAAACACATATATAAAAAAAATTTAAAATATAATTTAATTTACCTAAATATAATATATAAATCATATAACTTATCTTATTATAATTAAATAAAATTATAATAAATATCTCTTTATATGATAATTTATATATATATATTTTTTTTAAGTTTTCATTTTTATTGATTATACAATATCAATAAATTTTTAATTAATTAATAATAAAGATAAATATTTAATATGTATTACACAATTTATTTTTTGTAAAAATTTTATATATATCATAAGTTCTGACTTCTTTGTATTAATAAATTTATTTATCTTTTTATAAAAAAAATATTTGTTATAAAAACAAATTTATCATGTAAAATATAATTAAAATAAATATTTTTTTAAGTAAAGTAATCAAATATAACTGTTAAAATATTATTCTATCATTTGTATTTTTTAAAAAATTAATGACAAAAATTTTGATATTTTATTAAAAAAACTCTGCCGACAGAAGATATCCCAGGATCATGAGTATGATCGTAGGAATGGTGACTATCATGGTGTTCTGTACGGTAACACCCACAGGGCATGCTTGTGGCATTTCTTCACATCCATAATACTCCAAAAGAGAGTGCGCAACCAAATGACAAACTACAAACATCATCCATCCATGTTTTTGTACATTGCACTGGGGCATTTCTTTGAATGTATGGAATAAGGAATGAAATTATTTTCCTCAAAAGCCTCATTTATGGTCTGGATTCAGATTACTTTCGGATTACTTTCCTCAAAAACTTAGCCTCATTTATGATGCAGTAGTTGACGAGGGGCAAAGATTCAGATTACTTTCCTGTCAGAAAATCACATTTCTTCAGGGGCATAATCACCTTCTGGCAATCTCCAGCAACTAAAACAACATGACAAAAATTATGTCTATACCTTTGTGATCTAGAAGCTAAGATGGTTCCAATAATTATACAACAGACTTACCATGCTTGTGGTCGTGATGACGATAGTCATGGTGCTCATGATCATGGCCATGACTGCCATGAACTTCCCTTCCAGCATCTACATTAACAGCACTCTCAATCCTACAAGGAATTCAGAGTGTGTTAGCCAAAAAATTAATAATTGTCACTTAACTTGAATCTGCCTCCACACTCACAGATCAACCATCAACTTCAGCAACAACAACCAAACAATGACACAAGAAAATGCAAGAAAGAAGATGAATAGAACATCAAATTTACAAAATACTTAGTCATAGCAATAAAAGCCTTGTATCATCATTAATATAAAGACACAATGACACTTGCAATTCCAACACAAAGTTGGGTGCACCTGCCAAATAGTTCATTGTCCTTCATACTCCAGTTGAACTAACAGCATTGTCAACACAATGAACTGACTGTTTCCGATTATACACCTAAAGACATAGCACCCATACTTTTATGTTTACAAAGATAAAAAGCAACCAAAGATCTGGCAACTACAGATTGATGATATTCTCTTATAATTTTGTTTTTCACTTTCTCAAGCAAGCTGGTTGAAAAGCTTGACCGAAACCAACATGAACCAGTCAAAACTGCCAGGATCAATTCAGTTGCTTTTTCTTGTACTATTTAAACACTTTGTGGCAGTGAAAGAACCTCTTTTTTTTTTTTTTCCTTTTTTTTTAACACAGTTTTGTGAACACTAATGTCCTACTGATTAGCCATTTGGGTGCTATGACAAATCCAATGACCCTAATAAGTAAAACCACAAATACAGTAGCACAAAAACTAGGAAATATACTTGAGATTTTGTTGAATATAGAAGGGTCTTGCTTATTAACAAACTCTTCTAAGTTGCATTATGCATAGAGAAGGCTCAATGGTCTACTCTACTAGAACAAGTTGCACAGCATAAAAAGGAGCAAACCATCATTTGTGCTTGTGTAAGCTTTGTTTAGAAAATCTGAGTAGATCACAGTGCTCTTATCAATTAGGCTAAAGTTCCAACAAAGTGTCCCATTTATGACTTTTCATCATTCCATTTTATTTTCTCATTCTTAGACATAAAAAAAATGATGCCCGTAAACTGTCTGATTAAGTGTCTTCTTTAACACTAACTCAACAAAATTTGTAAAAAAAATCTGCACTACACCCTCTAGAACTGGGAACTCGAAACCTGATTTTAGCATCAACTGCAGGTGAACCCGGTGCCTTAAAAAGGATGAATCACATGGGCTGTCCTATTTGATGCACTGCAAAGACCATTTTTCTCTCCAAAATACAGACCTCCTCTCTCAGAAAAAGACCAACAAAGACTTGATATGAAGACTTGTAGAGAGAGTGCAAAAGCTTGTCAGTGGGAATATATGCTAACCTAAAGTGCAGAGACGTTGTGCAACCAAAAGAAGAAAAAAAAATTGGTTAAAAAAATGGCAATATATATTAAAGGCATAAAATGAATATAATCAGAGACTTCCTACCAAGAAATGCCCAAAAATAACATTGAGGACAACCAATGGAGAACATGAAAAAAATTAGAAATTCAAATACAAGAGCAAGGCAAGTTAAAAAGTTACCTCTCCAAATCGAAGCCTCCAATGTGAAGTGCATAATCCAAGTAAACTTTTCCAAATTGCGTCTGCTTCAAATGAGCCATGCGATCAATGTTCTGCATTAAGAGGCACAAGCTAACAATAAGTCAGCACGCAAAGAAATTCATGTCGTAACAAAATAAAGGGCTCAACATAAAGAGCAGAATACTTACCCTTATGCACTGCACTAAAGAAGAAATTGCTTGCTTACCAATCAGATCAGTCTAGCAAAAATAGAAATAACTGATATTAGTTGCAACTAGAGAGAGGGTCTACAACTAAGACAAATGCAAGACCAAACCTTGAGGTTCATTGACAAACTTTTTAAGGTCAGGTTATTAGACACAATAATTGGACAATGTAGACTGGCATATATTTCATTTTTGTATTGTCTTAATTCAAATAGAAAGCTTAATTTAGTGGCATGAAATTTCAAGCACCTTAGCTAAGCAGCTCTTTCATCATGTCTGTCAGCATAAGAAGACCTTGTTTACTATAATTCTGTCAGTATAAGAATACCTTATTTACTACAAATGCAAGGAATACCCGAGCAATGCAAACTGACAGAAGTTTAACGAAGAGCACTGCAAACTACAAATGCAAAGAATACCGTATTTACCATAATTATGTCAGCATAAGCAATTTGCTCAACTGCCTCATTTACTACTCCCTTGGCTTGATTTCATCCAAATGAAAAGTAACATAATTAGTAACAACTAAAGTGACAGCATCGCCCAACTTGACAACATTGAAAACCTTATCCTCAGCATAAAAAGTCTGAATAATTGGTGCAGGATTTGCCAAACCTGCAGAAGTGAAACCCGATGTGTCATCAAATAGTTACAGGGAAGTTTGCTTGATGCCTGGAACTAGTTTCACATACATGAGTGAAACTAGGCTACACAAGACTATCAATTTCTACTGATTATAGATCACAAAAAATCTGAAATAAACAACCTCCAATGCTTATTATCTAGATTTAGGTCTGTCTGGTATTAATCTCCTCCCTGTAGTCTCTATTACAATATGATTGAATTTTCTTTTTTTATTTCTTTCAACCAATTCCCCAATCAACTTCACAGGATCACCCCTTACTGTACAGCACAGACAACCATTGTTCAGCATACCAATGTCCTGAGCCCCAGTAGTTTTCGCAGCCACAAGGAACCATCAATATCAACTTCACAATAATGCAAATTCAACAACAGGAAACAAATTGATTCAACTACATAAAATCAATTTAAAACTATATCTACAAGTTAAGATTACATCCATTGTCAGTATCAAAAAACAAGCTTCAAGACCAGAATAATTTTCTCCAAAGTGACATAACCATCACTAAGCCTTAAAAAAAAATCCCCTTGTCATATTATCAAGACAACAAAAATTCTCTCATTGAATAAATTAACACAAGGATCCAAAATTCATCTCTATATACCTCGTTCTCTATCACTGCTATGTGCTTCCCATGGTCTGTAGTCAATATATGGTTGAGCAATGTTGTCTGTCCATCACAACAGGGAAGCATATCAAACAACCGATCAACATGCCAATTCAAACATAATTTAGAAGTATGCAACTGCTCCCATCACATGCAAGAAAATCCATATCAATTCACAACAGAGAAGAAATGCCACAATAACAATTACTAATTAGCAAGGTATGCTCAGACAGCTCACAGCAATCTATTGTTTATGAGGGTTGGAAACTTATCAAGACTTTTGATGCACTATAAAATGAGATAGAGGGAAAACATGAAACACAAATGTCTTACTTTAGATCCCATATATGTTGTCATTTAATGCCCTTAAAACCTTTTGGCATGGCATACTTTCAGCCTCGAACAAGAGAGGGCTGGTGAGGGGGTCCATAAAATATATATGTTATCATATGATAAGCATTTTCTCTCTCTTTATTTTCCAAATTGTTAGTTGATTTATATGTCCATTGAGCGATATTTTTTTCCACTATAATTTTTTCTAGTTGTTTTGCTCTGTTGGTCAGATATAATTACATCAGGAAACAATTTTAAAAGAACTGGCATGGAAGACCATGCAATCTAATATGGAAGTGCATACTTAGACCATCAGAATGGAAAGGTACTGCTTGTGTAGACAATTACAAATCACTATGCAAACCTAAGTTGTTCAACTTCATCCTCTCTTGTGTGCGCGCGCGTGTGTGGGGTGGGGGGGGGGGGGGCGCAGGGGGTGAAGACAACAGGAAACTGAATTTTGATGAACAGCTACTCTAAAGCAAAGAGATTGAGCAACTAGATGAGGGAAATGTAATAGCAAAAGTAAAAATATCATGTACCTCAATAACTTTAGGTTTGAAATGTTGCATGACACCCCATCTGGTGATCACTCCTCTTCTCCCTCTTTTACTTTAGGAAAATAGGATGCTAATGCTACTGTATATTGACAGCTATTGCAAGTAAGTTATTAAAAGAACGAAGAAAGAAAAGAAGAAGAATGGTACAACAAAGCATTACCACTGATTCAGTTGTTGAGAATACACCAATTCATTGAAGATCTGCTGACTTACATCCCTTGGAAGCAATGAAAATGTCTTATACTTATCTGTCCTGTTCAAGAAAAACACATAAAAGACAAGTCAGTCCAAACAAATCAATTGGCAGCCTCACCCAGGCATAATGCAGAAAAAAGTATACCTCACATATTTGTTTAACACATAATTCCATAAGGGATAGACATTTGCCAATTTCCCGCAGTACATCATTGAGACATCTAGAGAATGAGGTTCCCAACCACTTTGAGCCTCTGCATTTGCTATACCTTCCAGAAAGAATTTCAGGTAAGTTATCTTCATTATCTGATTGATCTCGCTTCCTAGAACAAGGTCCCACCATCGAGGATATATTTACAATCAATCAAATGTCATAAAAATTGCAGCAGAGAAAGACCCTAGTCCACAGAATCACCAAGAATGAAAATATGCACCATAGTGCACCCTGTAAAAATAAAAACAGCGTAACAAAATTAGTATCCAACCAGCATCATTATGGAGAAAACGACTTCAGGAAGAATTTGCAGATGAGACAATCATGACTTGTTCTCAAGCTTGAATGTCCGAAATCACCAACAACTGAAGGCACCTAAGAATTATGTTCAGCAAATTATGCAGCAGAAGGATAAGCTCTAAGTTGGTAAGAATGTGCAACCCACTCTGCGCTTATGGATAGCACATGGTTTGGCATATTAAGCTCACCCCTGAACAAAAATTTATCTTCACTTTGAAGTGAAATTAGCTCAAATTGTAAATGCGGAGAATCAGTAACTACCCCATCCTCTCCGAAACATCATCGTTACTAAACGTGATCCCCTATTACCCCAAAAATGATCGATTGTTTTTCCTCCACAAATTAATAGAAAAAAAAATATATATATATATTCACTTCAAAAGAGAAACTTTATTCTCTTCTAATCAAAATCTACTTTACACAGCTTAAGAGCGTGAAAGATAAAAATTCCGTGAATTTCTTTCTTCCTTTTTCTCTTTTTTCCGGGAATCATTTTCCAGGGAAACAAACACACTCCCAAAAAAAAAAAGGCACACACGCACACAAAACGATCGATTCTCGTGATCAGCATACCTTGTCATGATCGATGACTGAAACAACACAGCCATTTCGCTTACGATAATCTCAGCTAGAGACACGGAGAGACGAGCGAGAGAGAACAAGTGTAGGAGCCGGACCATAACGGAGCTGAAAGGGCGAGGTGGCTGTGACCGGGCAGGAGTCCAGAGCCAGCAGATGACTGACACGTGGAAGTATGTGGACGGTCACGTATAAGTAGAACAGATGTGGGTTACAGAACCCTACCCGGATTTTATTATTTATAAGTTAAAAAATTTATTTTATTTTTTTATCTAGTACAGGAGGATCAGTATTATGTTTTTTTTTAATCAAAAAGAAAGTTGTCCCCTTAATGTCGGACTTCATATTTTAGTATGGTTTCTCAAGTTTCAAAGCATATTTAAACGAAGAAAAGAGGTTAGTTGACTATAAAAGCAAAGATTTTGGAGAGAGATTTGAATTCAAATCTCAGCTTCCTCAATTTTTTTACAAGATGTAAGATTTAATTTCAAAGAAATGAATTTTTTCTATATATATTTGTTGGGTTTACTAAAAAATTTTCTTGTTCAACATTATATTAAAATATTTAATTAGAGGACGAATCTGACTTGATGAAAATAATTGTTCAGTTAGATAAAAGAAAATAATCATAAAGTCCATATTTGTAAAATCTGTCTATATGTGAATCATTTTCCTTTTTTGAAAAACTACAAAAACACACCATTTAAATATAAGTAACATCTAGATATGATATGCTCGTTAAGAATCCGAAAAAAAGAAATCTCAATTGGTAAATGTTCTTTTTAAATATATTTAACGTCCCCCACCAACCAAAAAAAAAAAGGTGAAATCCTTAATGAAATAAACTAAATTTTTTTAAACTCATATTTTAATATCCCAAAAAAAAAAACAAAAAAACGAAAAAAAAAAACTCTTGGAAATGTTATGCACGACGACATTCACCATCCAGAAAAATTAAGGTACTGCAAGATGGACTTTGAAGTCGTTTATTGGGCGTCGGCTTCTGTGTGTTAGAATCACATGACAAAATCTGATACAGGGAAAATTACAAAATCCTTTAACAGAGTTTAATTAGTTGGCGGGAATGAATAGTTATGCCGTAACATTCCCAAGCTTAAGAATGATCAGAAGTGGCATACAGACGTTAAGGGGTGGTCAAACTTTACAACAACCACGGAAAAAAGAAAAAAACAAAAAAAAAAAAAAGGGGCCAGCACAAGCTAGTCAAATGATACATACCTAAATAAGGAATGGGCCAGCGAGCCAAGAATGTGCTCCGGCTTAGGATCATCTCTGGGCTTGATCTGAACCTGAAGGTCCTACTGAGGGAGTGGTTGGCATGCTGCTTGCTGACCCATTCTCAGCAGGTGGAGGCAGACCCCATTTTCCTTCAGATTCAAGAGGCTCAAATACATGGACCCCACCATCCGATAGCCCCAGTGCAAATTGATTTGCTTCTTGTGGATGAGTGGCAATCACCAGTGGATGCACGTTAGAACTGCAGGCAAGAGATTGTAAATTGATCGTTAAGGAAAACCTAATTGATGTTTATGAATAGACAAGAGATTGTAAATTGGCATGTCTTGAAAAGTAGTTCTGGTTATTTAGTCTTTCCTTTGAGCAAGAAATATCATTGATCTTATGTAAATCTTATGTAAATTTTGCCAATGCATCTCCTGACATTGATCTTCTGCTGGCCTTGAGAGAATTAAGAGCAAAGCTAAAGCATTTTGCACGCAGAAAATGAGCACAATCATCTCATTAGGCCCTGCATGTTTGTAAGCAATAAAGAGTCAAGAAAGAAATCACCAATCAAAGGGTCCCGTGATTTTTCACTCATCAAAACCAGTGGAAAAAGTCAATGGAGTTAAACATCAGTTAGTCCACAAAGGGAATTATAGAAAGAAAATATAAAAAAACACTCACCAAAGTTAACACGAGAACATTTTACCTAAAAAAAGAAAATCCAAATATTTTAAACACAATGATCTTAGACAATAGTTCAGGGAATTACCTGACATTAGCAGGAAGATAGGATGAAGGATTGATGCGACAACGCAACCTTAGATTCAAATTTGCAGCACTAAACACACAAACACTTGCATCTAGGAAGCTCGCATAAACCAGCTGACTATCACATGAGAATGCTGCATAAGAAATCGGTGCAGAAGATTCACGCGGAACCCACTGGAAATCAAAAAAACAAAAAAAAAAAAAAAAAAAAAACATTACAAACATGAAAACAAGACGTTAGTTCCACAGGCAAAGTGTACTAAAAAGAAAGGGTACCTGCTTTACACATTCAAGTTTTGTGGTTTCATAAATGGCAAGCTGAGTTTTGCGTACAACCAGGAGGTGTATCTGGTCCTGATGAAATTGGACACGTGTCTCTGTGCTGCTGATTGCCTCCCAGATAGAACCTGCAAGAACCTTGTCTTCTGCTTTTCCCAACCATCAGAATTCCACACACAAATCTGAAGAAAAGATGAACTCGTAAGAAATTTTGGAATTTAACAATGCATACTTCTAATAAAGACCAAAAGGCTACAATAATGAAGAAAAATTTTGCAGCAATAAAACCCACAAGCAGTGCAAGCTTCTGACATCAGATGAAATGAGTATTACCTGAGCATCAGCTCCAGATGAAATTAGCACATTCAGCACATGGGAGAAAGCAAGGCCAGGTATTCTTTTAGAGTGGCCCCTGAGCTTGCTCTAGACCTGCATCAATAAATGTGGCAGCACACCTTTTGCTTGTACAAACACGAACTGGGAAGACAGAAAACCTTCCATCAACTTATCATACCTTGTCCACTCGAACATTGTATATCTGAATTGAAGAATCATCCATGCCAATAGCAATAATATTGTTATCCTGAGGATGAAAAGCAAGAAATGTCACTGCAGGAGGTGGTGGCATGAAGTTGTCATTGCCACCATGTTGTAATAATGCAAAAGGGTTTGCCCAGCAAAAGTTCTGCTTAGCATCAGATTGGATCCACGGATTCATATGATACCTTAAATGTCATCATATTAAAAAGGGAAATCTTTCCTCCAGACATCACACAAGAATCATTTTTGGACAGTGCAAAGCAGGGCACAGCTTCCTCAGGATTGGTATCAGTAACATCATGCCACTTGATGGCTGCCATAATTGTGGTGACACATTGGCAGTTGCCTATAGGATGAAGCCCCCCCTCTTTGAGACACAATCAAATTCATGTCAAAATTTTACTTCCAACATTTCGCATGATTGATCAAAACTAATTTGCATATCTCATACTTTGCCATTTGTATTGCACTCACTTCGTTGCCATTTCCATAGTAAATGAATTGCATTTGATGCTAACGCCAAAATAGCACTACCTGAAATTTTATATATTAACCTTGATATCTGCAATAATCAAGAAAAAACTTCATTCTTGGAGACACAAAAGACCCAAAAAAAGCTTCATGATGAAGTTCATGAACCTACCTCCTACAACAATATATTCTCTATCACATTAAACATCAACATTCAATTGAGAGTACAAGACTAAAGTCCATGGCGCATGGTTAGAAACAAAAATATAAAAAAATATTTCTATGAAATATACCAAACAACCCATATGTTCTTACTTTTTTTTTTATCCTCAAAAGAAGCATTTGTAGATGAGCAAACCACTAGACAGACAGCAGCTTATCAAAATTTGTGCTAGCCAGATTCTTCTCACAAGTGCCTGAATTTTTGTGCAACTGGAAACTACTCTCTTTGTGATGAACATGTTAGATGAGAAATTTTCACGATGGGTATCTTCAACAAGGTCAAACACAAAAGCATGTGGAGCTCGACTACAATATGGCACAATTAAAACATATATTCTAGAATGTGCATATAACATAGGAAATAGTCCAAGAAGAGAGAAATGACTCGAAATTCAATGTATCCAAAAACTGTGTGGTAAAAGCAGCGCCAATGGGGCACAGAAATGAAAGATCGTGCCCTATTCCTTCTCTCATAATAACATAAACAATAGCACAACCATTAGTTCATCATGATTTTAGGATTTTCTAGTCTTATATGTAAACAACTGAGGGGCCATAAAATATCCAGCACTGCTAACACGCCATTCCAGCAATTGCAACCATAGATGTCCCGTCTCGAAGTCCAGAACTAGATGCAGCCACAGCAGCATGTAACGGGTTGCCTGTCCTGCCACTCCCACATTGTCAAGGAAGAGGAGGACTTTGGGCCATATAAGCAGGTGTGCTGCACACCTCAACAGGCTGTCTTTTAGGGAGAAAGTAATGACCCCGTGACAGTTGGTATCAGAGCCAGGCTGCGACCATTAAGCACCAACGATGGGTTCAGACAACGAAGTTCGTGTGGAGGAGCAAAGGCGTGGACGGGAGGAACAACGCACCCACATCACAAGGCGTGGTAAATCCAAGACCGCTCTAATGGAGGCCTTGGAGTTTCACGTTGTAGAATTGGAGAAGAACTTCTCAAGGATAGAACCGATCATTGAGGAGCAATCCGCCCAAATCGACAACATGGAGACGGAATTCAGAGAAGTCACCCACGTGGTAAAATCCACTCTTCGGGAGATCAGTCAATCCTTCAAGCATGATCTCGATGACATCCGACGAGAGGTATATAGTAATCGTTCCTTTACTGAATCTGAGTTACGAGACCTTAGATGTGAGGTAGATGATGTTCATAAGCAAACCATTGTTAATGGGTCATGCTCCACTGGCCCCATCAACTTTGGCACAATCGACGTGCCTAAGCCTGCTACCTACAATGGTACTCGTAATGCTACGGAAGTTGAGAACTTCCTCTTCGGCTTAGAACAATACTTCAAAGCCAAGTTCGTTCGAGATGATGCAGCAAGGATTTGCACTGCCCCCACGTTCCTACGAGATGCCACTCAATTATGGTGGCGTCGCAAGCATGGCAAGATTGGCAAAGGTATTTGCTCAATTGACACTTAGGAAGACTTCAAGCGAGAGTTAAAAAAGCACTTCTGCCCAAGCAATGCCGAGAAGGAAGCTCGAGGTCGTCTCCGACGATTGAAGCAGGGAGGGACCATCCGTGACTACATCAAGGAGTTCACCACCCTCATCCTTGAGATTGAGGACATGTCTGACAATGATTCTCTCTTTTACTTCATGGATGGATTGAAAGACTGGGCCAGAGTTGAACTTGAGAGACGTAATGTGCAAAGCTTTGTTGACGCCATTGCCGCTGCCGAGTCTCTCATAGAATACAACACTCAATCCAAAGAAAAACGATCCAGCTAGGGTAAAAGTGGGGGAGACAAATTCAGACGCAAGGAGCAAGGGTCCAAGGATAAAGGAAAGGCCAAAACCTCGTCATATGGTGAAAAGCATGATTGAGGTAAAACCGATTCTCCTAAACCGAAAACTTCATATTTTATTTGCAATGGTTCCCATTGGATGAAGGATTGCTCCAAGCGCAAGACCCTCAACACCATCATGAGCCAATTTGAAGATGATTCTTCACAAGACAAGCAAAATCAAACTGAGATGGGATCACTTCGAATCCTGGCAACTATGAAGGGGAAAAGCGCACAACCACATGTTGACTATAAGGGACTACTATATGTCCAAATCGCCATCAACGGGAGGCAATCTAGAGCCATGTTAGACACCAGAGCTTCCCACAACTTCATTTCCATTGAGGAGGCCAAGCGACTTGGCCTCAAGCTAACAAGCAAAGGCGGAACTCTTAAAGCAGTGAACTCACCAGCAAAACCAATTGCCAGCATTGCTAAAAGTGTTCCCACAACTCTCGGTGCATGGGAAGGAAGCATCAACTACTCTGTAGTCCCCATGGACGACTTCCAAGTGGTATTGGGCATGGAGTTCTTCGATAAGGTACACGCTTTCGTATTCCTAGCTTCTAACTCACTCGGAATATTGGAAGGAGGAAAGGCTTGCACCATACCTGCAGAACATGCTCGACGAATGGAGAATCAGGCCCTCTCCGCATTACAATTCAAGCGAGGTATGAAATCTGACCCAAGCTACCTTGCTACCATCCGTGAACTCAACAATGAGGATGTTAACCCCAAGGTTGCCCTACTCGATGAAGTGGCACAAGTCCTGGAAGAGTTTAGGGATGTCATGCCACAAGAGCTGCCAAAGAAACTCCCACTTAGGCGTGAGGTGGATCATGCAATTGAGTTAGAGCCGAATGCCAAGTCCCCTGCCTTGGCATCCTACCGTATGGCACCACCTGAGTTGCAGGAGTTGCGTAAACAACTCCATGACTTGTTGGATTCGTGCTACATCCAACCTTCAAAGTCTCCTTATGGTGCCCCAGTGCTCTTCCAGAAAAAGAAAGATGGAAGTCTCCGCATGTATATCGACTACCGAGCATTAAACAAGGTCACCATAAAAAACAAGTATTCGATACTATTGATCTCGGATCTCTTCGACCAGCTTGGTGATACGCGATGGTTCTCAAAGCTAGACCTGCGCTCGGGATACTACCAAGTACGCATTGCAACCGGAGATGAATCTAAGACAGCATGCGTAACAAGGTATGGCTCTTTTGAATTCTTGGTTATGCTTTTCGGTCTCACCAATGCACCGGCAACCTTTTGCACACTCATGAATAAGTTATTTCATCCCTTTCTCGATCAATTCGTGGTAGTATACCTAGATGACATTGTAGTGTATAGCAAGGCACTCGATGAACACTTGCAGCACTTACAACAAGTCTTCCAAGTACTACACGACAACGAACTCTATGTTAAGAGTGAAAAATGCTCATTCGCCACACCAGAAGTAGAGTTCCTTGGCCACCGCATTCGGGATGGACAGCTTAAGATGGATCCAGTAAAGGTAAAGGCCATCATGGACTGGGAGCCACCAACTAGAATTCCAGAACTAAGATCCTTCCTCGGACTAGCCAACTATTACCGTCGGTTCATCAAAGGGTACTCAGCAAGGACAACACCCTTGACCAACCTCTTAAAGAAGGATCATGCATGGAGATGGACAGAACAATGTCAACATGCTTTTGATGATTTGAAGAAAACCATCTCCGAGGAGCCTGTCCTCAGCCTCCCGCATCCAAGCAAAGCCTTCGAGGTACACACTGATGCTTCTGACTTTGCCATTGGAGGTGTTCTTATACAGGACAACCATCCCATTGCCTTTGAAAGCCGAAAGTTAAACGATACAGAGCGACGCTACACTGTACAAGAGAAGGAGATGACAACTATTGTCCACTGCCTACGGACATGGCGGCATTACCTACTTGGCTCACACTTCTCCATCCTAACCGACAACGTGGCTACAACTTACTTCCAAACTCAACAGAAGTTGAGTCCAAAGCAAGCTCGGTGGCAAGATTTCCTTACCGAGTTCGACTATCAGCTGAAGTACAAGCCAGGTAAAGCTAATGTGATAGCCGATGCGCTTAGCAGGAAAGCAGAGCTTAGTTCGTTAACTTTCAGCCAACCTGAGAGCCTTCTCATCACCCGCATCAAGGAAGGTATAGACAAAGATCCCACAACACAAAACCTTGTCAAACTAGCCCGTGAAGGCAAGACTCGATGGTTTTGGGAAGATAATAGACTGCTTCTAACTGTCGGCAACCGAATCATGGTCCCACAACATGGAAATTTGAGGAGGGAGATCATCAAGGAGTGTCATGATTCTTGGTGGGCAGGACATCCTGGTGTTGCACGCACTCTTGCCCTCCTTCAATCCTCCTACTACTGGCCACAAATGCGGGACGATGTGGAAGCATACGTTCGAACGTGTCTTGTTTGCCAGCAAGACAAGGTTGATCTACACCACCCTGCAGGCCTTTTGGAACCCCTACCAATTGCCGAAAGACCATGGCAAAGCTTATCCATGGACTTCATCATGGCCCTACCCAAGTCTGAAGGTTATAGGAGTATTATGGTGATTGTAAATCGGTTCAGCAAGTATGCCACCTTCGTTCCAGTGTCTTGAGACTGCACCGCTGAGGAAGCTGCCCGCGCTTTCCTCAAACATATTATCAAACTTTGGGGAGTACTGTGCGATATTGTAAGTGATCGAGACCCACGCTTCACCGGAAGGTTCTGGACAGAACTTTTCAAACTCTTGGGAACCGACCTCAACTTCTTCACCAGTTTCCATCCCTAAAGTGATGGTCAAACTGAGCGAATCAATGGACTATTGGAGCTATATTTGAGGCACTATGTAAGTGCCCATCAACAAGATTGGGCCAAGATACTCGACGTGGCTCAATTTTCCTACAATCTCCAAAAGAGCGAAGCCACGGGTAAAAGCCCCTTCGAGATTGTGACCGGCCAACAGCCCATGACACCACATGCCATCGCCTCCACATACAATGGTAAGAGCCTCATGGCGCATCAAATCGCCAAGGAATGGCATGAGCAAGCTAACATCGCTCGCGCTCACCTAGATAAAGCCACTCGGAAGATGAAGAAATGGGCGGATCACAAACGGAGGCACATTGAGTACCAAGAAGGAGACAAAGTGCTCATCCGACTACTCCCATAACAATTCAAGTCCCACCGCAAAGTCCACAAAGGACTAATTCGACGATACAAAGGCCCCTTTTCGATCATAAAACGCATTGGGAAAGTCTCCTATCAGGTACAATTACCACCTAACCTTAAAATTCATCCTGTCTTCCATGTGAGTTTCCTTAAGCCATACCATGAAGATATGGAAAACCCTGAGAGAAATAAGTCCAAACGAGCACCAACGGCTGTTACTACCGCCTTCAACAAGGAAGTGGAGAGCATTCTTGCAGATTGAAGGATCCGAAAAAGGGGTGTACCCAATTATACAGAGTACTTGGTAAAATGGAAGGGACATCCTCACGAGGAGGCTAGTTGGGAATGGGAGGACACCTTATGACAATTCCCCAATGAAATCCAGTGCTACAAAGATAAAATGACGATGAGGACGTTACCGAATTAAGTGGGGGAGAATGTCACAGGCCAACAAGTTCAAACCCTACCCATCGGAGGTTCTAACACGTTAATCGAGACACCTCCTAGAGAAGGGCAAATTCGTTGAATGTAGACGTCTCCTCAGGAAGGGATGCACATTGAAACTTATCATGTATTAAATAGGAAAATGAAAAGATATAATATCTACCACTAGATTAAGGAGAGATCTAACGGTTGTAATTTGTCCAAAACTTATATAAAATAGAACCTCCTCCCCCTCATTTGTACACACTCCATTCTTGAAGTAAAATATATTTTTAAAATCTCTCTAGTCTTTATTCTTTCTTTCTTTAAGTTTACTAGTAACTTTCCCTTAAAATTGTCTAGTGCCGCACGGGTTTAGAGTATCCGCAAACTCGTCCCGTGACAAGCAGCTGCTGAGATTGGATGAATCAGGGACTGCGTGAGATAAAATTGTTAGGTAGGACTCAAATACTGACAACAATATTTTATAAGTAATCAGGTAACAATTCTACCTCGGTAACAGCTTCTAAGGCGTGTGAAGGATCACATTGTTCCGTCAGCACCGTAAGCCATGGTTGTACACCAGCGACCAGGAGCTCCATAATCAACCCTAGATCCTAGATTGTCATACAACCATGCTTTTATCTTTCCATCCAGAGCTGTTGAGAAGATAAACTGACAAAAAAAGGTGAAAAGAGAATATCATAGGATAAGGGCAGCAATAAGGCCTTAGATGGAACAAAAGCATGCAACTTCAAGTATCTGACTAGTAGGATGAATAAACAAACAGAACCAACAGGAGCCTCATGACCTTCGAAAGTATACTGCCTCGGCATCCCACACCTGACATCACATTTCAGACAGAAAAAAAAATCACTTTTCAGGTCTGCAATAATATGTATGAAATAGGGGAAACTAAACTTGATGGTCTTCTTGTCGCCACAAGTTATTACACACAGTTGTTTATCTGGAGTAGAGAAGCAAGATCATTCACTCTGCCAACATAAGCATCAATCTATGAGAAAATTTTGGATCACATTACCACATGTACCTCTAGGTGTTGCCGTACATCTTCACCCTCGTGATAAGAATATATTTGTACAATGTGCCTTGAGTATGCAACTCTTGTTATTAACACCAAATGGGCACATAAGCAAAATTCTTACACAACACATAGATATTTTTTCTCTTCAGTTACATGCTTCAAGCGTGAACCTCAAAGTTTCAGCTTACCAAATAAGGAGCCATCAGGATTCCAAATCACCACGGTTAACAGAGACACCAGGATCCTTAACTAGAGCTGCCTGTATTTTGGCCAAAAGAAAATCAATTTTATTGAGTCCAATATGAAATAATATGAAAGTATCAACAATTATCAATGCCATCAAATCACAGGGATCACAATGCGCACACCTGCAAGGGCATTGAACATGCACTACAATCCCAAAACTTTGAAAGTTCCTTGATGCCAGTCGTTCCCTGGACCCAACTTCCCACAGGCCACCATCACACAAATTGGTACCAACTATAGCTGCATGCAGGAAAACACAACAGCAGTCCATTACCACTAGGGGTAGATGTTTAAAGAGAATAAAAGGCATATGGGACAAGAAGAAATGGAAACAGGAAAAAAGGCTTTGAAAGCAGACCTAGAAGAAGAGTCTGTTGAATAGGATGAAAATCCATGCTCATCGGGGATGATCCCTGATTCAGAGTCCTTATGACAGTCTTGGGCAAATCATCTGGTGCACTCAAAGCCAGACCATGACCATATCCAGAAAATGATACCAGCAACACCTTGACTGGCAAATTTACCTGCATGAAGTACAGTGAAAGACTAACAAAAAAGATAACTTTGGGGGAAGATACACTTAATGCAACAACAGAACTCCAATGAGAATACCTCATCAGTAATCCCCAAGGGCCATTGTTCGTTTTCCAATATTATCAGAATCTCCTGATGGGTACTCTGCAGAATGATTCGTCAGAGGGTTCCTAGGATGCTTCAGAGCAGCTATGCAAGTCAATAAAAGATATCTGTTGTTAAAATGTGAACCAGGTATTGCATATAATCTTCAAATTTGTTCTATAGAAAAGTTAAAGGTTTCTGTAACAACACTTAGGCATATACTACAAGGGATTGATGGCACACCGAGACCAATGGCTCCCCCTCCAGAAACAGCTGGATGAGTCACAGTTGAAGGATTGGAGATCCAACCTGCAAGGGGTGCTGGGACAGGTGCTGGTGCAGGTTGAAATGGCTGAACGCATAAATCTAGGCATGTTAAGGATAATCATGTATCAGTAGAAGAATACTAGATTAAATATGCTCGGATAACCTACCCCATGTGGAAACTCAAGCACCTAGCTTTACTAAAGGTCAGCAACAAGGTTTTCCATGGTCACAAGAAGTGGCAGAACCATAAAGCGGGACAACTTCACAGGGACATATTGCTTAATTTTATACTTAGAGTGGGATTGGTCTGAAAGCATGGAACATTTTTCAACCATCACAAGAAGTTCATGAAGCACCCCAGAAAACCTATTGGCATAAATATAGCTCATGACATTAAAGACTTGCCAATGAAAGCTTATGTACAATTTCTTCCATGGGTTCCAATGAAAGCATGGAACTTTGTAGCTGACCTGAAAAACAAATGTCTCATTCATGCCCCGAACCAATGAAATGCTTTTCATTCTGTATATGTCCTCGCTACATTCCAACAATAATGTACCCATATGTTAGCCTGAAAATGAAAGGTGGGACGATAGCACAACAGTTCGACATTGTGAATACTTCCCAGACAAACAAACCAACCAAGAGAACAAGAAAAAAAGTCTTCTTAGGACATGGCTGGTACCCTGGAGGACGATAGCTGTCCTATAGTGTGAGAAGTCTCGTGTTTAAAACCCCCAATCCCTAACACAAATACGGCAAGAAAACAACAATCAATGTTTTGAAAAGGTACAGAAGCTCATGTCTGATGAGCATTCGTCCAATATCCAGATTTTTAATGGGAAAATCAAAGGTATACAAGAATTGACAATCCATGTGTAAAACCAACCTTCTCTAGATCTAAGCTCCCTTCACAAACTCTGCTGACAATGATATGCCAGGATCATGAGTATGATCATGGGAATGGTGACTATCATGGTGTTTTGTATGGTAACACCCACAGGTTTTGTTTTTAATTTATAGATCCAGGACAAGAATGAATAAGAAATTCAGAAATATGTGCATAGTTTAAAAAACATGATCATATCCATAATACTCCAAAAGAGCAAGTGTGCACCCAAATGATATCATCCATGCTTTTTTTGTACATTGCATTGGACATTTCTTCAAATATATAGAGTAAGGAATGGAAAGCCTCATTTATGGTCTAGATTCAGATTACTTTCCTCAAAAAATAAGCCTCATTAATGACACAGTAGTTGACCAGGGGCAAAGATTCAGATTACTTTTCTGTTGGAAAATCACATTTTTTTTGGGATCATAATCACCTTCTGGGCAATCTCTCCAGCAACTAAAACAAAATGACAACAAGTGTGTCCTATACCTTTGTTATGTGGAAGCAAGATCGTTCCCAATAAGTAAACAAACAGGACTTTACCATGCTGGTGGTTGTGGATGATGATGGTCATGGTGCTTCATGATCATGGCCGTGACTGCATCTTGCATTAACAGCACTCTCAATCTGCCTCCACACTTACAGGATCAAGCATCTGCTTCAGCCAAAAAACACAACAAAAATAGCCACAAGAAAATGCAAGAAAGAAGATGAATAGAACATTCAGGTTTATGAAATACTTAGTCATGGCAAATAAAAGCCTTGTATCATCATTAATATAAAGACACACTGACACCAGCATTTCCTACACAAAATTGGGTACACCTGCCAAATAACTTTATTGTCCTTCAAATTCCAGTTGAACTACCAGCACTTTCAGCACAATGAACTGACTGTTTACCGATGTTATACTACAAAAAGACATAGCACCCCATATTTCTAAGTTGTTTTAAAGAAGAAAAAGGCAAACCAAAGATCTGGCAACTACCAGATTGATGAAAATTCTCTGATAATTTTGTTTTTCTCTTTCTCCAGTCAAGCTGGTTGAAATGATTGACCAAAAGCAACAGGAACCAGTCAAAACTGCTCAGGTTCTATTTGATTGCTTTTTCTTGGACGATTGTTAAACACTTTTTGGCGGTAAAAGAACCTTCATTTTTTTTTTACACAGTTCTGTGAACGGTTATGTCCTACTGAAATAGCCATTTGGGTGCTATGACGCATAACCAAATGATACCCAAATAACGTCAAAACCATAGAATTAAAGTTAGGCCAGAGAAAAACTAGGAAATTAATTACTTGAGATTTTGTTGAATATGGAAGGGTCTTGCTTGCTATTGACAAATCTCTTTTAAGTTACAAATTATGCATAGAGAAGGCTCAATGCGAGAAATTATAACGCATTATTTGATCACAGACTGGCAGTTAGCGCACAGCATATAAAGGAATAAACCATCATTCTTCCTGTTTGATGTGTAAGCTTTGTTTAGATCCAAATCTTAGCGCCTAGATCACAGTGTCAGCCCCTCTTAATCAATTTGACCCACACTAAAGTTCCAACAAAGTGCCCAAACTCCCCTTTTATGTGCCACTATGCTTTTCATCATTCTTTATTAAATTCTCATTCTTAGGCATAAAAAAAAATGATGCCAGTAAACTTGTCTTGTTTGATTGTCTCCTTTAATGCTCTCTCCAACACTAACAGAGACCCATCAACAAAATTGTGGTATAGCAAAATTTCTGCACTACATTCCACTTGAACTGGGAACTCTAAAGCCTGATATTTTTGTTCTGTAGTGTCAACTTGCAGTGAACCTGCTGCTTTTAAAAAGGATGAATTACATGGGCTGTCCACTGATGCACTGCAAAGACCATTTTTCTCTCCAAATATGCTCAGGAGCCTTCCTGTTCTGCTCAAAATTATATATAGGCCAAACTAAAGGACTTGATATTGAAGACTTGCAAGAGTACAGTTAGTTGTTAATTATTCTCAATCTATAGTCTTGTCTGGTGGAAATATACGCCAAGCCTAAAGTGCAAGATTGGGTAGTGATTTTTGCAACCAAATAAGAGACGACATTTAAAAAAGAATTTACTTGCAAAATATATATTAGAGTGCATAAAATGAAATATTAGAGTCAGATGACTTTTCTAGCCATGTGAAATGCCAAACATAACGCTCACCTCTTGATGTACCATCGTATGTGCCCTGAGAACTTATGATAAATAAAAATAAGAAATATTACAAATCACAAGGAGCAAGGCACAAAGTAGAAAGAAATTACCCTCTCCAATATCAAAGCCTACACGATATCCAAGTTTGCATCATCTAAGTTCAAATCTGCCTCACATAATTATGTATGTCGCAACTTACAAATAAAAATTGAGTAATAGCGATTATAAATTTGTTTCATAGCCTTAAAATGAAGATGCATTTAAACCTGCTAACTCATACCGCTCTGCACATGGAATTAAAATTCAAGTTTAACTCCAACGATATAAGAGAGGGCTCAATCATAATAGATGCAAGAAATTACTTACTCCATTTATAGCGCAATGCAATCAAAAGTAGAAATTCGTCTTTGCTCACCGACCAGATCAGTTTAAAAGTAAAATAATATAAATTACTTATATTAGTTACTAAAAACTAAGAGAGGGTTCTACTAAACTTTAAAGACAAAATAAGTAAGAACCGGCCTGATGAAATTCTCTATTTTGAACATAATCTTTTTTTTAATGTGTCAATTAGTTAGTACTACAATAAAATATGTGTGTGAATGTACACACACTGGCATATAGTTTTCATTTTTGTGTTGTCTTATTCAGAAATAGAAAGCTATTCATTTTGGTCATATGATTAACTATGAAATTTCTAGCATCCTTCAGCTATAGAACAGATCTTCTTTCTATTTTCATGTCTGTCAATACCTTTAGCTCTTCACTTATAATTCTTGTCAAAATGATCATAGTAATAGTCTTACATTACCACATGAGAGTGCTAGGATCATACACCAAACAGCATGCTAAACTGATCAGAAGTTTTAACGAAGAAAGCACTTGGCAAACTACAAATGGCAATATAGAATACCTCTATTTACCGTTATAACTTCTGTCAGCAATACACGCAGTATTTTGCTGCAGTGTCCTCCTATATATTTTGCTATCTCCCCATATGGCCTTGAATTTCCATCCAAATGACACCAAAAAAGATGATAAAAACATGCTTTGCAACAACTAAAAGAAAAGACAAACACCATCCGACTTGACATCATTTGAAAACGTATTTATTCCCTCTCAAGCAATAAAATATTCTGAATTATTGTTGGTGCAGAGATTTTGCTTGAGACACCTTGCGCATGTGAAGTGAAA
>CM075429.1:3022531-3153371 GCA_037832385.1 Rhizophora apiculata | reverse complement strand
CGAGAGGAGAAACCGCGGTGCAGCACAGACACACTTAAGGGGAAGTTACTCCAGTGAAGCTTAAAGAAAGAGAGAATAAAGCAGAGAGATGTAAAATATATTACTCATGAATGGAGTGTGTACAAAGGAGGGAGAGGTCTATTTTATATAGATTGACAAATTAACAACCGTTAGAATCTCCCTAATCGAGGGTAAATAGTAGTCAAAAGAACAACTTTCGTGTCATTTCCTTATGTCTCTTTGATGTTCCTAGTATCTCTCTGAGGAACGTCTACAGCAAGGAATTGCCTTCTCTAGGAGGTGTCTCGATAGAGCGTCTTAAACCTCGATGTAGCGGTGGGTGAAACTGTTGGCCTGACATTCTCCCCACACTAATCTGACGTCCTCATCGCATTTATCTGTGAGCACGGGATCCTTGGAATTGTCATATAGGGTCCTCGCATGTCCCAACAGCACTCCTCGGTGAGAGGTCCTTCCATTTTACCAAGACCTTAAAAGGGTACTACCGCCTTTTCGGATCCTCAATCTGCAAGAAGCCCTCACAACTTCCTTGTGAAGGCGGTAGTAAGCAGCCGTTGGCCTCGTTTGGACATTTCTCCTCAGGGTTTCGCATACTCATGGTAGGCTTAAGAAACCAATGGAGGAGACAGATGAATTTTAAGTTAGGTGTAATTGTACCGATAGAGACTTTCCCAATGCCGTTAGATCGAAAGGGCCTTTGTACGGCGAATCAGTGCCTTGCGACTGCGTGGGACTAGTGAAATGTTAGGGAGTAGCGGATCGAGCACTTGTCCCTTCGTGTACTCAACAATGTGCCCTCCGTTTGTGATCAAACCCATTTCTTCATCTCCGAGTGGCTTTATCTAGGTGAGCGTCGACGATGTTAGCTTGCGCTCATGCCATTCTTTGGCGATTTGATGCCGCCATGGGCTCGTACAAATTACCATTGTATGTGGAGGCGATGCGTCATGTGGTGTCATGGGCTGTTGGCCGGTCACAATCTCGAAGGGCTTTTACCCGTGGCCTCGCTCTTTTGGAGATTGTAGGAAAATTGAGCCACGTCGGATAGTTGGCCCAATCTTGTTTGATGGGTCAGCTTACAATAGTGCCGTCAAATATAGCTCCAATAGTCCATTGATCGGCGCTCAGTTTGACCATCACTTTAAAGGGATGGAAAACTGGTGGAGAAGTTGAGGTCGGTTCCCAAGAGTTTGAAAAGTTCTGTCCAGAACCTTCCGGTGAAGCGTGGGTCTCGATCACTTACAATATCGCACAGTACTCCCCAAAGTTTGATAATATGTTTGAGAAAGCGCGCGGCAAGCTTCCTCAGCGGTGCAGTCTCAAGACACTGGAACGAAGGTGGCATACTTGCTGAACCGATCTACAATCACCATAATAGCTCCTATAACCTTCAGACTTGGTAGGGGCCATGATGAAGTCCATGGATAAGCTTGCCATGGTCTTTTCGGCAATTAGTAGAGGGTTCCAAAAGGCCTGCAGGGTGGTGTAGATCAACCTGTCTTGCTGGCAAACAAGACACGTCGAACGTAATGCTTCCACATCGTCCCGCATTTGTGGCCAGTAGTAGGAGGATTGAGGAGGCAAGAGTGCGTGCAACACCAGGATGTCCCTGCCCACGAAGAATCAAATGACACTCCTTGATGGATCTCCCTCCTCAAATTTCGCCAGTTGTGGGACCATGATTCGAGTGCCGACACAGTTAGAAGCAGTCTATTATACTTTCCCAAAACCATCGTGAGTCTTGCCTGTCACGGGCTAGTTTGACAAGGTTTTGTGTTGTGGGATCTTTGTCTATACCTTCCTTGATGCGGGTGATGAGAAGGCTCTCAGGTTGGCTGAAAGTTAACGAACTAAGCTCTGCTTTCCTGCTAAGCGCATCGGCTATCACATTAGCTTACCTGCGCTTGTACTTCAGCTGATAGTCGAACTCGCTAAGGAAATCTTGCCACCGACTTGCTTTGACTCAACTTCTGTTGAGTTTGGAAGTAAGTTGTAGCCACGTTGTCGGTAGGATGGAGAATGTGTGAGCCAAGTAGGTAATGCCGCCATGTCCGTAGGCAGTGGACAATAGTTGTCATCTCCTTCTCTTGTACAGTGTAGCGTCGCTCTGTATCGTTTAACTTTCGGCTTTCAAAGGCAATGGGATGGTTGTCCTGCATAAGAACACCTCCAATGGCAAAGTTAAAAGCATCAGTGTGTACCTCGAAGGCTTTGCTTGGATGCGGGAGGCTGAGGACAGGCTCCTCGGAGATGGTTTTCTTCAAATCATCAAAGGCATGTTGACATTGTTCTGTCCATCTCCATGCATGATCCTTCTTTAAGAGGTTGGTCAAGGGTGTTGTCCTTGCTGAGTACCCTTTGATGAACCGACGGTAATAGTTGGCTAGTCCGAGGAAGGATCTTAGTTCTGGAATTCTAGTTGGTGGCTCCCAGTCCATGATGGCCTTTACCTTTACTGGATCCATCTTAAGCTGTCCATCCCGAATGCGGCGGCCAAGGAACTCTACTTCTGGTGTGGCGAATGAGCATTTTTCACTCTTAACATAGAGTTCGTTGTCGTGTAGTACTTGGAAGACTTGTTGTAAGTGCTGCAAGTGTTCATCGAGTGTCTTGCTATACACTACAATGTCATCTAGGTATACTACCACGAATTGATCGAAAAAGGGATGAAATAACTTATTCATGAGTGTGCAAAAGGTTGCCGGTGCATTGGTGAGACCGAAAAGCATAACCAAGAATTCAAAAGAGCCATACCTTGTTACGCATGCTGTCTTAGATTCATCTCCAGTTGCAATGCGTACTTGGTAGTATCCCGAGCGCAGGTCTAGCTTTGAGAACCATCGCGTATCACCAAGCTGGTCGAAGAGATCCGAGATCAACCGGTATCGGAATACTTGTTTTTATGGTGACCTTGTTTAAATGCTCGGTAGTCGATATACATGCGGAGACTTCCCATCTTTCTTTTTCTGGAAGAGCACTGGGGCACCATAAGGAGACTTTGAAGTTGGATGTAGCACGAATCCAACAAGTCATGAGTTGTTTACGCAACTCCTGCAACTCAGGTGGTGCCATACGGTAAGGGATGCCAAGGCAGGCGGACTTGCATTCGGCTCCAACTCAATTGCATGATCCACCTCACGCCTAAGTGGGAGTTCTTTGCAGCTCTTGTGGCATGACATCCCTAAACTCTTCCAGGACTTGTGCCACTTCATCGGGTAGGGCAACCTTGGGGTTAACATCCTCATTGTTGAGTTCACGGATGGTAGGCAAGGTAGCTTGGGTCAGATTTCATACCTCGCTTGAATTGTAATGCGGAGAGGGCCTGATTCTCCATTCGTCGAGCATGTTCTGCAGGTATGGTGCAAGCCTTTCCTCCTTCCAATATTCCGAGTGAGTTAGAAGCTAGGAATACGAAAGCGTGTACCTTATCGAAGAACTCCATGCCCAATACCACTTGGAAGTCGTCCATGGGGACTACAGAGTAGTTGATGCTTCCTTCCCATGCACCGATGAGTTGTGGGAACACTTTTAGCAATGCTGGCAATTGGTTTTGCTGGTGAGTTCACTGCTTAAGAGTTCCGCCTTTGCTTGTTAGCTTGAAGGCCAAGTCGCTTGGCCTCCTCAATGGAAATGAAGCTTTGTGGAAGCTCTTGGTGTCTAACATGGCTCTAGATTGCCTCCCATTGATGGCGATTTGGACATATAGTAGTCCCTTATAGTCAACATGTGGCTGTTGCGCTTTTCCCCTTCATAGTTGCCAGGATTCGAAGTGATCCCATCTCAGTTTTGATTTTGCTCGTCTTGTGAAGAATCATCTTCAAATTGGCTCATGATGGTGTTGAGGGTCTTGCGCTTGGAGCAATCCTTCATCCAATGGAACCATTGCAAATAAAAATGAAGTTTTCGGTTTAGGAGAATCGGTTTTACCTCAATCATGCTTTTCACCATATGACGAGGTTTTGGCCTTTCCTTTATCCTTGGACCCTTGCTCCTTGCGTCTGAATTTGTCTCCCCCACTTTTACCCTTAGCTGGATCGTTTTCTTTGGATTGAGTGTGTTGTATTCTATGAGAGACTCGGCAGCGGCAATGGCGTCAACAAAGCTTTGCACATAGTCTCTCAAAGTTCAACTCTGGCCCAGCTTCAATCCATCCATGAAAGTAAAAGAGAGAATCATTTGTCAGACATGTCCTCAATCTCAAGGATGAGGGATGGTGAAAACTCCTTGATGTAACTAGTCACGGTATGGTCCCCCTCCCGGCTTCAATCGGTCGAGACGACCTTCGAGCTATCCTTCTCTAAAAGGCATTGCTTGGGCAGAAGTGCTTTTTTTAACTCTCGCTTGAAGTCTTCCTAAGTGTCAATTGAGCAAAATACCTTTGCCAATCTTGCCATGCTTGCGACGCCACATAATTGAGTGGCATCTCGTAGGAACGTGGGGGCAGTGCAAATCCTTGCTGGCATCATCTCGAACGAACTTGGCTTTGAAGTATTGTTCTAAGCCGAAGAGGAAGTTCTCAACTTCCGTAGCATTACGAGTACCATTGATAGTGAGCAGGCTTAGGCACGTCGATTGTGCCAAAGTTGATGGGGCCAGTGGAGCATGACCCATTAAACAATGGTTTGCTTATGAACATCATCTAGCTCACATCTAAGGTCTCGTAACTCAGATTCAGTAAAGGAACGATTACTATATACCTCTCGTCGGATGTCATCGAGATCATGCTTGAAGGATTGACTGATCTCCGAAGAGTGGATTTTACCACGTGGGTGACTTCTCTGAATTCCGTCTCCATGTTGTCGATTGGGCGGATTGCTCCTCAATGATCGGTTCTATCCTTGAGAAGTTCTTCTCCAATTCTACAACGTGAAACTCCAAGGCCTCCATTAGAGCGGTCTTGGATTTACCACGCCTTGTGATGTGGGTGCGTTGTTCCCTCCGTCCACGCCTTTGCTCCTCCACACGAACTTCGTTTCTGAACCCATCGTTGGTTGCTTAACCGGTCGCAGCCTGGCTCTGATACCAACTGTCACGGGATCATTACTTTCTCCCTAAAAGACAGCCTGTTGAGGTGTGCAGCACACCTGCTATATGGCCCAAAGTCCTCCTCTTCCTTGACAATGTGGGAGTGGCAGGACAGGCAACCCGTTACATGCTGCTGTGGCTGCATCTGACAGTTCTGGACTTCGAGACGGGACATCTATGCGTTGCAATTGCTGGAATGGCGTGTTAGCAGGCTGATATTTTATGGCCCCTCAGTTGTTTACATATAAGACTGGAAAATCCTAAAAATCATGATGAACTAATGGTGTGCTATTGTTTATGTTATGTATGAGAGAAGAATAGGGCACGATCTTTCATCTTTGTGCCCCATTGGCGCTGCTTGTTACACAGGACAGTTTTGGATACATTGAATTTCGAGTCATGAGTTCTCTCTTCTTGGACTATTTCCTATTTTATAGGTGCACATCTAGAATAGACGGATGTTTATTAATTGTGCCATATTGTATGTCGAGCTCCACATGACTTTTGTGTTTGACCTTGTTGAAGATACCCATCGTGAAAATTTCTCCATTTCTAACATGTTCATCACAAAGAGAGTAGTTTCCAGTTGCACAAAAATTCAGGCACTTGTGAGAAGAACTCTGGCTAGCACAAATTTTGATAAGCTGCTGTCTGTCTAGTGGTTTGCTCATCTACAAAATGCTTCTTTTGAGGATAAAAAAAAAAAAAGTAAGAACATATGGGTTGTTTGGTATATTTCATAGAAATATTTTTTTATATTTTTGTTTCTCTAAACCAGGGCGCCCAGTGGACTTTAGTCTTGTACTCTCAATTGAATGTTGAATGTTTAATGTGATAGTGAGAATATATTGTTGTAGGAGGTAGTTCATGAACTTCATCATGAAGCTTTTTTTGGGTCTTTGTGTCTCACAAGAATGAAGTTTTTTCTTGATTATTGCAGATATCAAGGTTAATATATAAAAATTTCAGGTAGTGCTATTTGCGTTAGCATCAAATGCAATTCATTTACTATGAAATGGCAACGAAGTGAGTGCAATACAAATGGCAAAGTATGAGATATGCAAATTAGTTTTGATCAATCATGCGAAATGTTGGAAGTAAAATTTTGAAATGAATTTTGATTGTGTCTCAAAGAGGGGGCCTTCATCCTATAGGCAACTGCCAATGTGTCACCACAATTATGGCAGCCATCAAGTGGCATGATGTTACTGACCAATCCTGAGGAAGCTGTGCCCTGCTTGCACTGTCCAAAAATGATTCTTGTGTGATGTCTGGAGGAAAGATTTCCCTTTTTAATATGATGACATTTAAGGTATCATATGAATCCGTGGATCCAATCTGATGCTAAGCAGAACTTTTGCTGGGCAAACCCTTTTGCATTATTACAACATGGTGGCAATGACAACTTCATGCCACCACCTCCTGCAGTGACATTTCTTGCTTTTCATCCTCAGGATAACAATATTATTGCTATTGGCATGGATGATTCTTCAATTCAGATATACAATGTTCGAGTGGACAAGGTATGATAAGTTGATGGAAGGTTTTTCTGTCTTCCCAGTTCGTGTTTGTACAAGCAAAAGGTGTGCTGCCACATTTATTGATGCAGGTCTAGAGCAAGCTCAGGGGCCACTCTAAAAGAATACCTGGCCTTGCTTTCTCCCATGTGCTGAATGTGCTAATTTCATCTGGAGCTGATGCTCAGGTAATACTCATTTCATCTGATGTCAGAAGCTTGCACTGCTTGTGGGTTTTATTGCTGCAAAATTTTTCTTCATTATTGTAGCCTTTTGGTCTTTATTAGAAGTATGCATTGTTAAATTCCAAAATTTCTTACGAGTTCATCTTTTCTTCAGATTTGTGTGTGGAATTCTGATGGTTGGGAAAAGCAGAAGACAAGGTTCTTGCAGTTCTATCTGGGAGGCAATCAGCAGCACAGAGACACGTGTCCAATTTCATCAGGACCAGATACACCTCCTGGTTGTACGCAAAACTCAGCTTGCCATTTATGAAACCACAAAACTTGAATGTGTAAAGCAGGTACCCTTTCTTTTTAGTACACTTTGCCTGTGGAACTAACGTCTTGTTTTCATGTTTGTAATGTTTTTTTTTTTTTTTTTTTTTGTTTTTTTTTATTTCCAGTGGGTTCCGCGTGAATCTTCTGCACCGATTTCTTATGCAGCATTCTCATGTGATAGTCAGCTGGTTTATGCGAGCTTCCTAGATGCAAGTGTTTGTGTGTTTAGTGCTGCAAATTTGAATCAAAGGTTGCGTTGTCGCATCAATCCTTCATCCTATCTTCCTGCTAATGTCAGGTAATTCCCTGAACTATTGTCTAAGATCATTGTGTTTAAAATATTTGGATTTTCTTTTTTTAGGTAAAATGTTCTCATGTTAACTTTGGTGAGTGTTTTTTTATATTTTCTTTCTATAATTCCCTTTGTGGACTAACTGATGTTTAACTCCATTGACTTTTTCCACTGGTTTTGATGAGTGAAAAATCACGGGACCCTTTGATTGGTGATTTCTTTCTTGACTCTTTATTGCTTACAAACATGCAGGGCCTAATGAGATGATTGTGTTCATTTTCTGCGTGCAAAATGCTTTAGCTTTGCTCTTAATTCTCTCAAGGCCAGCAGAAGATCAATGTCAGGAGATGCATTGGCAAAATTTACATAAGATTGACATAAGATCAATGATATTTCCTGCTCAAAGGAAAGACTTAATAACCAGAACTACTTTTCAAGACATGCCAATTTACAATCTCTGTAACCTATTCATAAACATCAATTAGGTTTTCCTTAACGATCAATTTACAATCTCTTGCCTGCAGTTCTAACGTGCATCCACTGGTGATTGCCACTCATCCACAAGAAGCAAATCAAGTTGCACTGGGGCTATCGGATGGTGGGGTCCATGTATTTGAGCCTCTTGAATCTGAAGGAAAATGGGGTCTGCCTCCACCCGCTGAGAATGGGTCAGCAAGCAGCATGCCAAACCATGTAATAGGGGATCACGTTTAGTAACGATGATGTTTCGGAGAGGATGGGGTAGTTATCTGATTCTCCGCATTTACAATTTGAGCTAATTTCACTTCAAAGTGAAGATAAATTTTTGTCCAGGGGTGAGCTTAATATGCCAAACCATGTACTATCCATAAGCGCAGAGTGGGTTGCACATTCTTACGAACTTAGAGCTTATCCTTCTGCTGCATAATTTGCCGAACATAGTTCTTAGGTGCTTTCAGTTGTTGGTGATTTCAGACATGCAATTATTTATTACATTCAAGCTTGAGAACAAATCACGATTGTCTCATCTGAAAATTCTTCCTGAGGTCATTTTCTTCATAATGATGTTGGTTGGACACTAATTTTGTTACGCTGTTTTTATTTTTACAGGGTGCACTATGGTGCATATTTTCATTCTTGGTGATTCTGTGGACTAGGGTCTTTCTCTGCTGCAATTTTTATGACATTTGATTGATTGTAAATATATCCTCGATGGTGGGACCTTGTTCTAGGAAGCGAGATCAATCAGATAATGAAGATAACTTACCTGAAGTTCTTTCTGGAAGGTATAGCAAATGCGGAGGCTCAAAGTGGTTGGGAACCTGAAGTTCTAGATCTCTCAATGATGTACTGCGGGAAATTGGCAAATGTCTATCCCTTATGGAATTATGTGTTAAACAAATATGCGAGGTATACTCTTTTCTGCATTATGCCTGGGTGAGGCTGCCAATTGATTTGTTTGGACTGACTTGTCTTTTATGTGTTTTTCTTGAACGGGACAGATAAGTATAAGACATTTTCATTGCTTCCAAGGGATGTAAGTCAGCAGATCTTCAATGATTTGGTGTATTCTCAACAACTGAATCAGTGGTAATGCTTTGTTGTCCCATTCTTCTTCTTTTCTTTCTTCGTTCTTTTAATAACTTACTTGCAATAGCTGTCAATATACAGTAGCATTAGCATCCTATTTTCCTAAAGTAAAAGAGGGGGAAGAGGAGTGATCACCAGATGGGGTGTCATGCAACATTTCAAACCTAAAGTTATTGAGGTACATGATATTTCCACTTTTGCTATTACATTTCCCTCATCTAGTTGCTCAATCTCTTTGCTTTAGAGTAGCTGTTCATCAAAATTCAGTTTCCTGTTGTCTTCACCCCCTGCCCCCCCTCCCCCCACAAACACACACAAGAGAGGATGAAGTTGAACAACTTAGGTTTGCATAGTGATTTGTAATTGTCTACACAAGCAGTACCTTTCCATTCTGATGGTCTAAGTATGCACTTCCATATTAGATTGCATGGTCTTCCATACCAGTTCTTTTAAAATTGTTTCCTGATGTAATTATATCTGACCGACAGAGCAAAATAACTAGAAAAAATTATAGTGGAAAAAAATATTGCTCAATGGACATATAAATCAACTAACAGTTTGGAAAATAAAGAGAGAAAATGCTTATCATTCAATGCCATATAAGATTGTTTCGATCCCCTTATCAGCCCTTTCTAGTTCCAGGATAAAAGTGTGCCATGCCAAAAGTTTTTATGGGCACTTAATGGCAGCATATATGGATCTAAAGTAAGACATTGGTGTTTTAATTTTTTACCTATCTCATTTTATAGTGTGTCACAAGTCCTAATAAGTCTCCAATCCTCATAAACATAGTCATGGGTCAAATTTCTGGTGCTTTCTTCTTTGGACCAAACTTTGTGTGTATTTGCCGTACTGTCCCAGTTGTCTGGTGTTTTTTGTAATTTTTAATCTCCTTGAAGGTCTTTTAACAGTTATTCCTATACTTCTAATAGTTTTGTTGGTAGATTGCTGCTGTTTGTGTTTTATGGTTTTATGATCAGATTTTGTAATCTGATTTCTGGCTTGTATGTTATAGATTTTTCAAACTTGACAAGTTCAAGTTTTATAAGAAACAATGCAATTACAGCACAAGGAATGAGTTCCTTTTACTGGCTTATTAAGTTGGATCTGGTGAGATGTCCTGTTATTGGTGGTGGACTTGTACACCTCAAGGGTATTATTCTCCTTGTCATATACCCTATCTTGATCGGGAGGTTTATAAATTTATTGTTCATAAGAATACCTATTATTTATCTGATTCACATATGAAATTACAAATTAGTCCGTGTTTTTATTGTTGTCTCTTGCCTTGCGTGATGCCTGGCTTGGCTTCCTAATAGAATGGAAAAACAAAGTTTGAATGGAAATGATCTAGGTTTATCAAGTTTCTGTTTTGTTAATGGAACCTTTTATTGTTGGCAAAAGTGCCTTAAGAGTGAATTGGTTTTCATAAACCTATTTTAAAAGGTATTGTTAACAATTGGCATTTTTGTGTATGGACAATTGTGTCTGCGTGGCTGGCTTCACCGACAAGCATATGCACATATATCATTAGTGCACATGTTGCTTGCACATGTTCTACTTCATATGGAATTTGAGGATCCTTGAATCCTTGTAGCGTGAGCATCTTGTGTAGCACATCCATTGCTATAGATCACCGGTTGTTGTACTCTTTATGATTTTGTCTGTTCATCTTGCTGTGTTCTGTTTTAGATGCATATGTTAGCCGGTGTTCATATGCAATTACTTTTTAGCTTTAATTTTGTTTGGAGCCTCTCTCTATGGTTGGCACAGTTAAAGAATTTTCTAGATAATTGACTACTTGGAGCCTCTGAGCTGAGGTGTTGCCCATTGAGGAATCTGATATTGTACTTATGGGCTAATGTGTGTTATTTTCACCAGCCACAAATTTTTCTTCACAAGTTTGAGGAAGTTGGAGTCTCTTAATATTAAATGATGTAATTGCATAACAGATGCTAATATTTATTAATCTCTCTCTCTCTCTCTCACACACACACCCCCCGGTAATCCTTAATCTTGACAATTAGCCTGATACTTATGTAAATAGAATTTATCTATTGTAAATATTGAATTCCTCTTGTAAGACTGGAATTGCTCATATTTAGCAATTCAAGAATGTTACTTTACAGTTTTTATGTTAAATTGGCCAGCATGACCTAAGAATGATGTTGAATGGAATTTGATGATAGTTTGCAAGAATTATTGTTGCTTCTTTTAAAATTTATTGGGATAATCTTTTGTGAAAACTTTGAATCTCTTGGACATTCTTAAGTTAGAAGTGGTTCTTCTCTGCTAGCTGGCATTTGTTCCAGGCTTGACAAACTTGAAAGGCTTACTTAAAAGGTGTTATAATTTCGTTTTATTTTGCATCATAACTTATGTTATACTCTCCAATGAATGGTCTGTGACTTGATGAGCCGACAGAGTGTACACATAAAAGATTTTAACAGTGTTGTAATTGGCATATTCCTTAGACAAGTCTCTCCATGTTTGTATTTTTGGAGGAATAACTTTGTGAGATGTCTCTTTTCAATGGATCACGATATTGTTATTAATATGACACTTATATTACACATGATACTGGTGTCCAGATTCAATATTTTTTTTTTTTTAATTTTTAATTTTTAATTTTTTCTCTTTTTTACAAGGATCCCTGATTTCTGGCACCCACAAATCTTTGTAGTGAACTATCCTTTGCTGTCTGAATCAGTGTTCTGTTATGATTTTCCCATTATAAAAAGGCTTTTGACATACTTAAATGGATTACTTTAATTCTGTTGTTTGGTGTTTTAGGTTTGCATAAGCTTAATCTGCTAAATTTGGAGGGATGCCCCCCTCTTAGGTATTCTCTCCAGCTTTGCTCATTCATACTAGTCCCCAGTTTAAATTAGCATTGGTTTTAGCCACACATTTAGCTCAAGGTTGATTTGACCTGAATTCTACATTCTATTAATTTTGTGCAGGTCTTGCTGGTCTATTATATCTGAATCTTGGCGGATGCTAGCTTTTTGGTGATGGATGTGAGAAATTTTCCAGTAAATTTTAAATTCCTTTTAAACATTTTATTGTGGTGTTAAAATCAGTGTTACCACATTCTATAACTTTTCAAGTGATCAACATCTTGGCCTTTTTTCTTAATTTTCAGAGTTTGTAAAACTAAAAGTATTGAATTTGGGTTTCAATGACATCAAAGATACTTGCTTGGTCCAGCTGACAGGTAGTTTCTATTTACTTTTATTTTATTCTTGCAAAAAAATATAAAATTTTGTGTGAATTACCCAAAAAGAATTAAAAAAAGAAGAAATCCGAGAAAGTGTGAAAAAATGTGGATAAGCAAAATCCAAAGGAAAATTGTTGGTGGACATGGAGAAAATATGAAAACTGTGGAAAGATGCAGCTAGGTGAAGTTGACTTAAAATGAAATGTTCCATTCTTTTTCAGACCATAAACTAGTACTTCCTTGCCTTTAAAGCTCTGATAATCCTTTTCAGAAAATTCATGAATTCCTAAGGGTTGAACTGTATCTAGAGTTATACCAAATGTTATCTAGCTTCATCTTTTCAATGAACAACATTTATAAAAACCATATGACACTTTGGATGCATGCATTTAAACAAAAATGGTTTGTGGAGCTCTGCACATTTTGTGGTGGTGGGTATTCTCCCTAAATTTTTCATGCAGTGGAGCACTAACTAAAACTCTCGACATAAAATAGAGAATATATTATCTGGTTTATTGATGTTCATTTAATTTTGTCTCTTTAATGATTATAACATACATGCATGTAATATCCGTAAATAATGGGTAGGCTCCTTTCCTGTCTTCTTTTAAATAGGTAGTTTTTCTTTGGATTAATTGAAGGTCATGAATTTTGCCTCTTAAATGATTGTAAATTATAAGTGTACAATTCACAAATTGTGATCAATTTCTAGTTGTAACTTATGGATGGATTTTCTTTTTTTTTCTTTCTTTCTTTTTTATTCTTACACACACACACACACACACACACACACATATACTTTTTTTTTTTGGTGCTTTACATAGGTTTTACAAATTTGGAAAGCCTGAACCTGGATTCACGTAGAATTGGGGATGAAGGGCTGGTCAATCTAACAGATCACTATTTAAATCTTCTTCCTTCTCTTCTTTTCATATTGATAAGTGTTTTTTCCTCTTGTGATTATTTTGAAGTACTCTTTGGTTAACTGGTATCCAGCATTCTCATTTCGTGCATAGTTAAACATCATAAGTCCACAAGTTGGACATTTGGCGTTCATTATTGTGGAATGGAGATTCTAGCTATTGTAGATCAAATTTTTTCTGTACGTTTGCATCTTTCATATCCAAAATGTTCTATATTTTATACTTGAAATCAATTTAGGATGTATCAACTTTTGAAATGTCTTTCACTTATGCTTCTTAAACTAAGGCTTTGCATTTCAGTTAGATAAGATTTTGGTATTGAAATCTGTTTCTGAATGGTAGACTAGTTGTGCAATTTGGTATATTGCCAATACTTTGCATCAATATGCCTGGTTTTGAATGCATCTGCTGTTTGTTCTGTTTTTCTGTCTCTGTTTCTCTACACTGGTTTGACAGAAACCCAACTTCACAAGTTGAAGCTGTGATCTGTTTTATATTCTATATTTAAATTTAAAATAGTTATAAAGTTTACCTTAGGTGGAAGTTGACAGATAAGACAGTAACAGTAAGGTTAAGGTAAAAAAATCATAATCTTTCAGCTGATGTCAAAAAAACAAATTAAAGAACCGGGGAAATTCTTTTTATGATATTTTGATGTCAAAAGTTGTCACAGGGCTTGTTTGAAAAAACAATTTTCCATGAGATAATTGTTGTGGAATACTTAGTGTGAAGTTGTTTATTGTCATCTGTCTTGCCTAACTGCTTTGCTATAGAGTTTGAGATTTATGTGCATTGTGTTGACCTCATCCTCCATTTTATTTGTGGGTTTGATCAATTTGGAAAGTGTTCTCTTGTTTGAAAACACTTAATTTGGGTGCCTGCCAAATTACAAATACTGGTCTTGCCGCCCTTACTAGTAAGTTTAATTTGGTTGATGGTCTCCTTATTCTTCTTGTTCTTCTCTTTCTTCCCTCTGCCCACCCCTTCCAAACCCCTGAAATGCAGTTGGTCTTCAATATATTATTTAGTGCCATTGAAGTATTTGAAATTTAATATATTGAAGATATTTCATCTTGAAAGGTATAGCTTTCAAGATTAAGGACCTTGTATGAAGTTCACTTGGATGATAGGCATATCTTATGAAATTAAATTCAATTTTTCTGCAGTAATGAAAATATTAAAAAAAAAGAAAAGGTTTGGTAATGGTGTTTACTTAGTGACTCTCAAAGGTTCTTTGTTATTGATGTTCATCTTTTTCATATAGGACCAGATCAAATCCAAAAAACGAAACAAGAAAATAGTAATCTACTCAAAAAATAGAAAACATCAGGAGTCCACCCATGAACCAAAGAAGGGTCAACATTTATTGTAAAAAGTCAATAATCAATATCAATTGACAATAATCATAGCAAGCCTACATAATGAAATATCTTGAGCATATTTATAGAATAAGCTAGAGGACTAAATGGGAAAATAATTGTAAAACTAAATAGGAGAATAACTAGTTTATTTCTAACTAGGAGAATATCTCTATCATACTTGAGATTAATATAAATACAAATTATCAATAAAATCCTAATTAAAAAAAATTGTTATTCTCTCTTCATCAAGCGTATTGAAATTTGTTTCGCGGGAGACAATGAACTGGGACAATTCCTTTTTAGCTTTCTTCAACAACTATTTCCTCAATTTATATTTTTTTATCCTGTTATGGTAGATGATAGTGGGATATTTATGGTAGATCATTTTTATAATCGTTTCATAGGGTTGTGGGTTACAAAAGGAAGCCAAGATTCTTTGCAAGGACACTGAATTTGCATTTGTTTGCTGTATTTGGTTGGGGGATGAATGCTATGTCTATCAATGATGTAAATTTATCCATGTTGTTACTTTGGCATGAGGTGGTTATCAGTGTTTCTTTTTGTTATGGGACTGTTGCTGTCAAAATGAGTTTTATTGGCTGATACATAATTAGATTGGGCAGCTTTTTGCAGTGTGCTTTCTATTTGATTTTCTCCAAGGAAGATGATGTTTACATCTTGTTTCACTTTCTCTAACCAAGAAAAGGTGTCCCAGTGCTCAAGCCTTCCACACTATGGGATTTGGAAAAGTTTAGATATATGTATCCTTATCCATTCCTATTCAAGCAAAGAGACTATTTCTTTGACTTGAACCTATGAGATTCAATATATAATGCAATATTTTATCATTACACCAAGGCTGACCTTTCCTCCCATTTTACTTTCTTTTTCATTCCTTATTATATTCTCTTTCAAAAGAATAAAAAAACATGCAAACTCTTTTATATAAGCATAAAACCTCCCCAGAGATATGTAGTTTGTGTTTGTTGGGAGTTAATTTATTATGGATTCATGAGTACCCCTCAGTGTACTGACAGTATAACAAGTTCATTTTGAATCTTCTGTGTTGAAATGATCATGAACATACCACTATATTTGAGTGGAAAAGAAAAAATGTTAATCCAGATTCCAGCCCTCAATGAACCGTACTGTTGTGCTGTCTGGTTGTTAATGAAACCTTTTGAATTCCTTTTGAGTGGACAACAACATTTTCTGTGCTGTCTAGTCACCTTAATGAAACCTTTTCTGACCATTGGACATGGAAAATCTTTTGTTACATAAATTGGCATTCAATGTATTTACTTTTCACGACTCGATCAACTTGTGATCCTTTCCAGATGACATTCTTATTCCAGTTCTGGATAATATTTAAGTAGGGTGTTGCCATATGGTTTTGCATAAATTTCTCAGACTCCAGAGTCCATGATGCAAGCTTTTCCTTGGACTTTTCTAGTTCATGATGCAAGGTTTTTCATATTTTTGCTGTTTGGCACAAATTATTTTTCATTTGATTTTTCTAGTTTGTGAATTTCTTGCAGTGTTCTGATTAATGCATGCGTTCAGCTACTGTATAATGTTGTTCTTTTGCTTGCAGGCCTGACTGGATTGACCTATCTGGATCTTTTTGGAGATTGTATTACAGATTTGGGAACTAAATATTTGTGAAGTAAGTTTTACAGTGGTAAATCACTGGTAGAAAAATAAAAATGCCAAGTTATTTGTTATGTTGAATGCAAGATTACCACTCAGTATTTTGTGCTGAAAAGTATAGGACTAAGCATCTCATAAAACTACCTGTTATTTGAAAAATGTAGGATGTTCATTTCCCAAGCAGTTTCTTTCCTAATAATTTGGTTGAGCAATTGTATGCCAGATGATAAATTTTTTGATAACACACCTTGTTTGAGAGCACGATTTTCAATTACAATGGCTGCTTTACTGACACCTTTTTAACTGATTCTGCTTCCTTCTTTTTGTTTGGTCCTACTGTTGCTGCTTCTGTTGTTCAGTTGCTTATTGCTTGTGGAGATTTTAAGAATCTGCAGTCATTGGAAATATGTGGTGGAGGATTGACTGATGCTGGCATAAAGAACATAAACGATCTTACATCTCTGTCACTGCTAAATCTGTCTTGGAAGCTAACAGATAGAACATTGAAATTGATTTCTGTTCATATTGGTAGAATTACTTGACATTTGAAGGGTGAGGTTAGTGGTTTACTGAGGAATGGAGAATGTAGGTGATAATGGGATATTTATGTTAGATCATTTTTATAATCATTTCATAGGGTTGTGAGTTACAAAAAGAAGCAAAGATTCTTTGCAAGTATACTAAATTTGCATTTGTTTGCTGTATTTGGTTGGGGGATGAATGCTATGTCTATGGAAGTTGTAAATTTAGCCACATTGTTATGTTGGCATGAGGTGGTTACCAGCGTTTCTTTTTGTTATGCAACTGTAGCTGTCAAAATGAGTTTTATTGGCTGATACATAATTTGCTTGGGCAGCTTTTTGCAGTATATTTTCTGTTTGATTTTCTCTAGGGAAGATGATCTTTACATGATGTTTTGCTTTCTCTAACCGAAAAAAGGTATCCTAGCACTCAAGGCTTCCACCCTATGGGGTTTCAAAAGGTTTAGATGTATGTATCCTTATCAATCTTTATTCAAACAAACAAACAATTTTTTTGACTCGAACCTAAGAGATTCAATACACATGCAATGCTTTTATTGTTACACCAAGGCTCACCTTTCCTCCTATTTTACTTTCGTTTTTATTCCTTATTATTTTCTCTTCAAAAAGGGAAGAAAAGTGCCAACTTTTTTATGCAATCATAAAACCTCCTCAGAAATTCCTAGTGTGCATTTGTTGTATGTCTTTTGGGAGTTAATTTATTATGGATTCATGAGCATCCCTCCTTGTACTAGCAGCTAGTCTAATAAGTTCATTTTGAATATTGTGTCATGAAATGAGCATGTATGTACACTATATTTGAGTGGAACATATGGAATTGGAAAAGATAAAATGTTAATCCAGATTCCAGCCCTCAATGAGCTATACTCTAGTGCTGTCTGGTTGTTAATGAAACCTTTTGTGTGAACAAAACTTGACGTTTGATCCGATCATGCAAGCTTTTCTGAAGTATTCTTCAGTGCGTGATTTCCAGCCAAGATTTGATGTTTCTAGATGAAATCAGGGTTTCAAATATCTTTGCTTATTATGTTTTGACTTTGAATGCAGGGTTTACAGGACTTGTCTCTTCGAATGTTTCGAATTCTCATATAACCAGCTCAGGTTTACGTCATTTAAAGCCATTGAAAAGCTTAAAATCTCTGACCTTGGAGCCTTGCAAGGTGACTGCCAAGGACATTAAGAAGCTTTGATCAACTGAGCTACCTAATCTGGTAAGCTTCCGCCCCAGGGGGATTTGCCATCTCATGAAGGAAGAGCAGCTGTTACATATAAAAGAACATGAAGCTTAAAGCCTGCACTGTAAATATGGGTAGGACTTGAAGTTGATTAAGGTGGCTAGATATTGTTATGCTTTGTGTGAAGCCATCTTTCACATTGATTCAGTATGGAAGAAATTGTGCATAAGCTTCCTTGGCAAGTCTTTAATGTTATGAACTATATGTATGCCAATATGTTTTCTGGGGTGAGTGATGAACTTCTTGTAATGGTTGAAACATGTTCCCACGCTTTCAGACCAATGCAACTCTCAAGTATAAGATTAATAAGCAATATGTCCATGTGAAGTTGGCCCATTTTGTGGTTCTGCAGCTTCTCGCAACTCTGGAAAACCTTGTTGCTGACCTTTTAGTAAAGCTAGGTGCTTGAGTTTAATGCAAAATGTTCTTGCCCATGCTATGGGAAAGGGCCACCGAAGGATAAGCAGGTTGTTTTCCTTTTTCTGTTTTTTTTTTTTTTTTTTTAATTATTTTTTTGATCTGGATTAAAGTTTACTTTCTGTGGAAATTTGGGGAAGACAGAGGTATGAATTCTCTGTTCTCTGAAATCCCCGTTTCTTGCAACTTGGATGTTTAATTTTTGTTAAGTTCTATAATTAGAGAGTTACAATACACACAACTATAAAAATATAGATGTCTTGTGATAATATTTTTGTAAAATATATTGATAAAGTAAGAAAAGAAGAAAGTAATGCGCATTAACACAATTAACTGTCTAGTCGGTTACGTTCAACTCTTGAAGTCTCATTTTAAGTAGAAGGTAAAAATTTAATTGTTTTGTTTAAACATTCATTATCTCTTATTTTTTAAGAAATTATATAATTTATATATTATATTTAATTAAATTAAATAATATTTAAATTTTTTTATAAAAAATTTTTATTTGATAAGAAATATATTAAAACTAAAAAAATATAAATAATAAATAAATATATATTTTATTTATCATGGTATATGCATGTCAAATTAAATAAGTTATTAGTTAAATTTTTTTATTGATAATTTTTCTTTATATTTATGTGTATTATTTTCTTTTTATTTTCTTATTTATATGATTATACAAATTAAAGAATTAATTAATTAATTAATTAAATTTTTAAGAATTTTTTTACTCAATTTTTTCTTTTCAAGTCTTGGTAGAATAATATATATATATATATATATACATAGAGTCTATGTGTATTTTTTTTTATTTATGTCATTGTAGAAATTAAAAAATTTGTTAATCATATAGTCAATAAGTCAAATATTTAAAAAAATTATCTCTTCACTTTTTTTTTTTTTCAAGTCTTGATATAGTAAAAGATATATAGACATGAAATTCAATTCAATTTTTTCATTAATGTTATTGTGGATTTTAGAAAATTTATCAATTACATAGGCAAATGGTCCAAATTTTTAGAAAAGTTTTTCTTTACTTTCTTTTTTTTCAAGTTTTGATAGAATTATATAGACATATAGACATGATGTTCATGTCTATTCTTTTATTAATATTATTGTGGAAATTAGAGAACTTATCAATCACAAAGGTGTATGAACTAAATTTCTAAGAAATTTTTTTCTCACTTTCTTCTTTTCCAAATCTTGATAAAAGAATATAGACATATAGTCATGTGATTCATGTCTATTCTTTTGTCAATGTTAGTGTGGAATTTAGAAAACTTATGAGTCACGTAGATGAATGAGCTAAATTTTTAAGAAATTTTTTCTTACTTTTTTTTTTTTTAAAGTTTTGATAGAATTATATAAAAATATAGACATAAGATTCATGTTCATTGCCAAAAAAATAGAACTTACTAGAAAACTTATTAGTCTCGCAGGTGAATGAACCAAATTTTTAATAAATTTTCTCTTCACTATCTTCTTTCTAAGTCTTGATAGAGTAATATAAGCATATAGACATGTGGTTCATGTCTATTCTTTTATCAATGTCACCGTGGAATTTAAAAAATTTATCAGTTACGTAGGCAAATGAGCTAAATTTTTAGAAATTTTTTTCCTCACTTTCTTTTGTCCAAGTCTTGATAAAGTAATATAGACATATAGACATAGGGTTCATGTCTATTCTTCTATCAACGTGGAATTTAGAAAACTTATGAGTCACATAGGTGAATGAGCCAAATTTCTAGGAAATTTTTTCCTCACTTTCTTTTTTCTAAGTCTTGATAGAGGAATATAGACGTATAGACATATGGTTCATGTCTATTCTTCTATTAATGTCATTGTGGAATTTAAAAACTTATGAGTCACGTAAGTGAATGAGCCAAATTTGTAAAATCTTTTTTCCTCACTTTCTTCTTTCCAAGTCTTGATAAAATAATATAGATATAGAGGCATGGGGTCCATATCTATTCTTTTGTCCATATCATTATGGAAATTAAAGAACTTATTAATCAACTAGTCAACCAACTAAATTTCTAAGAAAATTTTCTCTCAATTTATTCTTTTCATGTCTTAGGCACGCTTTTGGAAAATTCAAGCTTGCATTAAAATATGAACATCAATTTCATCATCAATGTTTTAGGTCAAGGTCATCTTTGAATACCACATAAAAAAATGAGTATAAAGTTGCATCTCACAAATTTATTTTTATTTTTTTGGAGTGTTTTTATTTTATAATTAGTAAAAAAAAAATATTTTAAAAAATATAATCCATTATATTTACATAAAAAAATTTTTTATATTAACAATTTTTGCAATTTTGTTGGGTTAAATAGTAAGGACACATTTTTTAAGAAATGGGCTTGAGCATGGGACATGTTATAAGTCAAGTCAACATACTTTGGAAATTAGAGAGGTTATAAGTCAAAGTCTCATATGCCCATTTTTTGGGAAATAGTTTCCTCAATTTCTCATGTTATAAGTCAAGTCAACATGCTTTGAAAATTAGAGAGGCTATAAGTCAAAGTCTCATGCCCATTTTTTGGGAAATAGTTTCCTCAATTTCTCTCTTTCACATTTTGGACACACATTGGTGGACAAACCATAGTCTCCATTAGGTCATGAACAATAGTTCCATTGTACTTGCTTCACATCAAGGTCTTATTTGAACATAAAAATAGAAAATGAGACATTAATCACTATAAGAAATTACATCTTGCAAGTTATAACTTATTTCTTCAAATAGTATTTTTATTTTGTAAAATATAACCCACTACATTTGCATCAAAAGCCTTTTATATCTAGTTTTCATGATTTGTTAAATTAATTATTTCATTACATTTTGCTTCAAAAGTCCATCAAAATACTTTTTATCTCATCAAATAGGAAAATTTGCTAAAGCTTCGTCATGATTCAAAATCTCTTAACTCTTATTTACTATTAGGGTTATTTACAATTACGAGCCTTGCGTTTGGTTCTAAATCTATGGCACCATTAGTAGGCTTCAATCGAAATTGTTTAAATGCTCACGTGGCATGCCATCACGGCATTAGAAGCCACATAGCACGCAACAAAAAAGCCACCCGACACCCAAAAATTTAAACTAGAAAAGCCGACCTATAATTTTTAAATTTTTTTATTTCATTTTTTATTTTAAAATTTAAAATTTTCAGTTTTTTTATTTCAATTTTTTTTTTTAAATACTTGAAGATCAATGTTAAATTTTGCACCATTAGGAACACTTCATTACCCCATGGAGGGCTTAAAAAATGAAGAGTGATCTTATTACCCTTTCTGATCAATTGGAAGAGGAGTTATGTTTAGCGAGATTTTTTATTTTTTATTTTTTTTTATGAGTAGTAATGGGATGCTAATAAATGAGATACAAAGACATTTTTTCTCTTCTAAATTCTGTCGGCCTCCCAACCGCCTTTTGTTGTCATATAGTGACCGGGATGCTTCATGGCTTCTCATTTGGTCCATTCTTCTGTCCACGTGATTGTGGAAATCAGAACATGACCAAATTTCTGGGAACCTCTTTCCCCAGTTTCTTCTTTTCAAGTCAAACGGCCAATCCAAGAACGTTTTTCCTTTTTCCTTTTTTCTGGCGCTGGTTTACGGAAGCTTTCTTCATACGTTAAGCATGGTTATGCCACATTTCCTCTATTATTTTTTTTTATCATTTGTTTTATAGTTAATAACAACAAAGTTAATTAATATTCTGTTTTCAATTTGTCAAGCTCGTTTAAAATTTTCAGTTTTTTTCACTTAATTACTTCTTTGTGATACTAATTATTTTTATTTAACATGTTTTAACTTATATATCTATTGAAATAAAATATTTTAAATTTTGGATGTTATTTCATAGGGGCAGGATGGTACAGCTTACAACCATAACAAAGAATAATTGCTTGTTTCTTCTAGCTGAGAAACAAAACAAAACAAAAGTAAGAGGGAAAAAAACAAAAAAAAAAAAGAAAAGAAGGAAAGAAAATGCTGAAAGTAGTACGAAACCGTGTGGGGTTAGCGGCAGTAGTGGGCGCCCCAAAAAGTATGGACTGCCGCTCACCCACATCACAATGTAGCATTTCAATTACAAAGTCGTCGGCAACTGTCCTTACTATTGTGCTTACAACTGCAACCTACTTCCCTCCACGGCATTCCTTCATTTTCCACTAATTTAATTCTAGTTCAAACAAAAACAAAAACCATGCTCAGATCACAAAAATTATGAGTCATATACAATATAAGTTTGAACAAAAAAACATTAAAAATTATTAATCAATAATAATGGATGAAAAATAGAATGTAATTAAATAAAAAAAAATGCAAATATAGTAGAATTTTAAATACAAAATCCGAGATGCTCCATTTAATAAAGTTTGGTTTCTTCCTTTTTCATGCTCGATGTTCAATAGTAAATTATTCATCATTAGGAACACTTCATTAGCCTATGGAGGCCTTCAAAAGTAGTGATCTTATTACCCTTTTTGATTAATTAGGAAGTGACTCACAAAGACTTTTATTCTATATTATTTGATTGCTTTACCAAAAAAAAAAAAAGAAAAAAAAACATTTATATTAATTGTGCTTCAAATGATAATTATAAAAAATATTTCTTCTATAAAAAGATAAATAAATTCATCCATGCAAAGAAGTTGATGACATATACAAAACCTTCACAAATAATAGATTTAGTAATACATATTAGATATTTTATTTTTACCATTAACTAATTAAAAATTTATCAATATTGGATAATCAATGGAAAAGAAAATTTCAAAAAAGAAAGAAACATAGATTCTCATAGAGAGATACACTCATTGTCATTTGATTTAACTATGATAGGGTAAATTATATGATTCATGTATTATATTTAGATAAACTAAATGATATCTTAAATCTTTTTATATGTGTGTTTTTCATAAAAGATTCTCATTTTATAAGAAATATGTTGTAATCAAAATACCATATATTTATAGCAAAACAAAGAAGTTGGACTTGGATTTTTCTCAAATAATCTCTTTATGTGTGTGTATATTATTCCATGTATAAAGATATATAAGACATTGAGTCTCTTCTTTTGTCCAGGATATTGTGGAAATTAATAAACGTATTAGTCACGTAAGTCAATAAGTGAAATTTCTAGGAATATTAATTTCTAGAAATCACTTTTCAAGTTTTAAATGAACTTTTAGAAAACTTAAGTTTGCATTAGAATATGAATATTAATTCCACTGAGGTCATCTCTAAACATTACGATAAAAAATGAGATATTATGAAATTGTATCTCATAAGTTACAACTCTTTTTTTTTTAGCAATGTTTTTGTCTTGCAATTGGTAAAAAAAAATTTCTAAATTTACAAAATAACTTCCATTATATTTACATAAAAACCCTCTTTTTTATTAATAGTTTTTGTGATTTTATTGGATTAAATAGTAAGGACACATTTATAAAGAAATGGACTCGAGTGTGGGATGTGTTATAAGTCAAGTTTTGGACACGTTTTAAGTCTTTGGTGCCCATTTTCTAGGAGGATGCATGGATGTAACCATGTTATTTCCTTGTCATATACTCACAAAAATAAATAGATAGATATTTTGTCAATCACGACTTCCTTTTTAGTTTTTTCTTTTTTATCAATTGGGTCTAGTAGGAAAGTGACCTTTATGGCATTATAAAGTTGACTCCCTTTCATAGATTTGTTATTGTATACATATATGTTGTGTGTGAATGAGAGAGAAACTAGAATAGCAATTGGAAAAGGGGGTCCTTTTAATTTTTATTTTGTTCTCTACTACTTGCTAATGGACTATCACTTCACTAGAAAACATCATGTAGTGGCTGCAATTAAAAATATCTTCAAGCGAGGCTAAACATCACTAATGACCAAATGCTTCTAATTAGGAGCTAGAAAAAAACAAAAAAGGGTCTTGCCATTACAAATCTTGCAAAGAAGGCAAGCACTTAAGTTAATGTAAGTTAAGTGTCTTAGATATATCTTACAACAATGTCTATAAGAACTCACAAGTCCCTTTTTCTTAATGATTAAAAATAAAATTTGATTTTGACCAAATATGATATAAATTCATTTTAAAAAAAATTCATTGAAATTTATCATTAAAATTCATTTTATTACATTAAATTGAGTAGTAGCATATATACATAATTTTAAATTATATAAATATATTTTATTATTTTTATTACAATTATGGGTAAGTTAAATTTTTTATTTCTCCTACATATAACATGGAGTTAATTTGAAAATTTTTTTTAAAAAAGGAAACTTTATTTCTAGAGAATCAGCTTAATTTCAACCAAATATTGAAGGAAAAAAAGGCGGTTAAGGAAAAATAAAACTCATTTTTATGTTTTATGAGATACAAAATTGAATATTGACAAAAAAAAAGTGCAATTGCCAAAAGTATCTATGCTTTGCAACCAAATTCTCTGTTTAAAATTAAAATGTGCAACAAAATGGGATGGAAGAGGCAAAAACCCGTAGTATTTATTGTGGGTTTTACAGTTCGATGCGTGCCCTAAAGTTGGGAAGTGAAGCCCTCAGCATAATAAGTTACTCGACCAATTAACAGAATCTGCAATGCCCCGTTTAATAAAGCTTGGTTTCTCCTTTTTGTTTTTTTAATACTTGAGGCTCAATGGTAAATTTTCCATCATTAGGAACACTTCATTACCCTATGGAGGGCTTCCAAAGTAAAGAGTGATCTTATTATCCTTTCCGATCAATTAGAAAGTGACTCACGAGTCATGTTTAGCAAAATTATTTTTATTTTTTTAATGAATAGAAATGGGATGCTAATAAATCAAATATAAAGACTTTTCTTCTCTTCTAAATTCTGTCTGCCCACTAACCCCACCGATGTAACAATTGCTTTTGCTTTTGTTGTCATATAGTGGCAGTGATGCTTCGTGGCTTCTTATTTGGTCTAATCTTCCGTCCACGTGATTGTGGAAATTAGGAAACTCTTTCCCCACTTTCTACTTTTCTAAGTCTTCCACGTGCTTACGAAGAACCCAAGTCTTCGCAGTTGCTTTTGTTGTGGAAATTAGAGAAGTTTTAGGCCAACGAGGGAAATTTCCTCCTCAGTTTCTTCTTTTCCTTTCATAGATGTGCTGTTCTATATATGTGTGTCGTGTGACAGAGAGGGAAACTAAAATAGCAACCGGAAAAAGGAGTCATTCTGATTTTTATTTTGTTCTCTCTTGCATGCCAATGGAGTGTCGCTTCACTAGAAAACATTATTGTTTTTGGGTTTTGATTCATGTGGCGTTTGTGGGTGTTCTTGAGAGTTGTTTAGAGGAAGAGAGGTTGGGTCTATTAAGCATCAAGGACCACTTTAAGTTATACAGTGGTGACGCTAATGAATTACTTCCTTCGTGGACTGATGATCCAGTGGCTGACTGCTGCAGCTGGGAGCGAGTGAAGTGTAATAACGCCACCATGGTCACTCAACTCTCTTTGGACGAGTTGCTGCCCGGGGCTCTGAAATACGGCCAATGGGTTCTGAACATGTCTTTGTTTGCTCCTTTCAAGGAGCTGCTCAATCTAGACTTGTCAAGGAATTACTTTGATGTTTGCAACCAGAATTATGGTAAGTAACATACAATAACTCTCGATCAATGTTTCTTTGAAAATCTGCAACACACAAAAGCAACATTTCCAAGTTGGCATATAGTAAAAAAGGTTCATTAACTCCGCTTCATTCAACTCTTTATATCATTTACTTTTTATGCCGTGAATATATCAAACGTAGACATGCCTACACACATGTATGTCTATTTACATGTCCAAAAATTAATTTGGTCTCATGCACTGAAAATTAGAATTGGTTGCATCATTTTGAAAGAATCATTTTACCTTTACTCACAAATTTAACTAAAAATCAAATCAAATAATATAAATTAGTGTCTATTTAAAAATTTTTATTATCAAATATTTAATTTTATATGAAGTATTTTACCTTTTTAGAAAATTTTAATTATAATATCTTATTAAAATATATTAAAAATAAAAATTAAATATATTATATTTTTAGTGTTTAACAATAATTTTGTTTTTATAAACTTTAATTCCCATTTTAATTATAGTAATAACATTGTTTATATATAGATTTTAAGGTTTTGAAAAATTTGGTGACACTTGATCTAAGCTATAACAATTTTGATGGCACCATCTTAGGTAGGCATTATAAGTCTCTCAAGTTTTTACTTTTTTGGCAGAATTAATTTTTATGTAAAACTTAGAACAATTTGGATTTAAATTAGAATTCACTTAATGATATTAAAATCATCTTAAAATCAAATGAGAAAATAATATTTTTATTTTTAACTAATTTTTTATTTTATATGTAAATTTAATTATTATTTAAATACATTATATATTATAAATATAATTTTATATTATTTTATATATATATATATATAATTTATATATTATTATTATTAGTATATTATATGTATTATGTAAGTTATATTATTAATTATATATTATTATTAGAAAAAAGAAAATGTATATGTTAAATAAGTCTATATATCTCAACAATGCACCAGGTTATGTGGGCCCGGCCATCTTGAATTGGGTGCAGCCAAAAGTTTTCCCAAATATAAAATGTTTACAATTTAATGGGAAAAAAATAATGGTTCCACTTACAATTAGAAGAAAGTATACACGTATTTACATCACATTCTGATCTAATGCAGAGCATTCATACAAACAATCAGTAGGAAATTTCCCCACTTTTACTACTAAGAAAAAAGATAAAAAAATTAATATTCTTTATATTAATTTTAAGTAAGTTGAAACTAGAAATCAATAAAATTACTTCAGTGAGCAAAAGGCAAGGATGCAGGAGATTTTGGGCTCGAAGTGAATTCACAAGTTGTACCTCTCAAGATATCAAAGGCTACTTCAAACTCAATCTAGAGGGTGTGGCTATTTTCCTGGGCAAATCCACTCGTAGAGAATATAAAAATCAACACAACATTTTCTCATTTAATTGCAGAAATTATAAGGGCAGTGCTCGTACGAACTCATACCAGCACTGCCCTTGTATTTTTTGATTTTTATAATTTCTGCTTTTTAGAAGTATATTATAAGTACTATGCATATTCATATTATTTATTATATATTATTATAAAAATAAAAAATTATTTATATTATGTAGCTCATAATCCAAAAGACTTTTTAATGGACCAAAAAGAAAAAAAAAAATTGATTCATTGGCATGCCTTTCCATAATTTATATTTATATTTTGTCATAAATGTATGTCTTAAATAGGAATTTTAAGGTGTAAAGGTTTTGGACTTGAAGTTTCACTGTAAAAACTTTCCAAAGGATTAGTGAAGGCACAAAAAAAGTTAAAAACTTTTTTATTTTTTAAAATTTTTAAGTATTTAACACTAGCAACTAATTAAGATTTTAAATTTTAAAAAAGTTGGATTCACTAGGACTCTTAGTTCTACACTCATCCTATCATTGTATCATGTTGTACCTAACATTAATTAATTAGCAGTACAAATGACCATTTTTTTTTTCTTTTCTTGTCCAATTTATGAACTATTGTATTATAATATCAAATACTTTCAATGTTTCACAATTGTTTTGTTTTTGTGAGATTCAGTTTTAATTTTAATTGTATTAGTAACACAATACTTATATATAGATTTCAAGGCTTTGAAGAATTTGGTGACACTTGATTTAAGCTTCAACATGTTCAACGACATCAACCCAGGTAAGCACCATAAGTCTCTCAAGTTTTTACTTCTTTGGTAGAATCAACTTTTATATAAAACTTTGAACAATTTGGATTTAAGTTGGAATCCACCTAATGATGCTAAAATTATCTTAATATCAAATAAAAAATAATATTTGTATTTTTTACTAATTTTTTATTTTATACATAAATTGTATTGTTATTTAAATACACTATATATTATACGTATAATTTTATATTATTATTATTATTTATATATAAAATTTATAATTTTTATTATTATATTTTTAAAATATGTGAAATTATATATTTAAAATTTTTATACATTAATTTATATCAAAACCATAAAAAATATATTATAAATATTATGTATGATTATATTATTAACTATAAATTATTATTAGAAAAAAGAAAACTATTTCTATTGTATAACTCATGGTTTAATGAACTTTTTAATAAATTAAAAAAAAATGCTTCAATTCATTACCATGCTCCTTCGTAATTCATATTTTTATTTTGTCACAAAATGCGTATGTTAAATAGGTATTTTAAGATGTAAAGTTTTTGAACTTGAGTTTTATTATAAAAACTTTTCAAAGTATTAGTTAGGACACAAAAGGAGTTCAAAGCTTTTATTATTATTATTATTTTAAGTTTTTAAGGTTAACAAGCTTATTAAAATTCTAAATTCAAAAGAAGTCAGTTCATTATGACTCATAATTCTAAAACTCTTAGTCTTGAGGTATATACACTCATCCTATTATGGTATCATTTTGTACCTAACATTTATTAATTAGTTACCTATATGATCGATTCATTTTTCTAAGTTCACATTGTTTCTCTGTCCAATTTATGTATTATTATTGAAGCAAGCACTTGAGCTTGTTTGCTACCCTTTTTCTATTTTATTGTTATTCATGTGTTTCAAAATTAGATTTGAAATTATATATTTTTCCTTTTCATTGGTACAAGCTCCTACCTTCTTTAGCTCATTTAATAGTTTCAACTTTTAATTTTTCCCTTTTTTTTTTCTTCTTATTTATTTGGTATAACTTGGATTTTGAAGAAACTAGAAATCCTAAACTTAAGTTGCAATAAATTATTTAGAAATGTATTTCATTCTCTTGGCAATATGACTTTGCTTAAGGTTCTATATTTGGCTAACAACCTTAATGGATCTTTAGGTGGACAAGGTAGTTATTGACATTTTTTTAATGCTCCAATTAGGTATTAGATCTCTTATGTAATAGTAAATGACAAAAATTCTACCATATCTTGTTTTTGCAGGCTTGTGTGAATTGAAGAGTCTTCAAGAGTTGGCTCTTGAATCCAATAATTTAAGCAGAACTATTCCACCTTTTCTTGGCAATTTGACATCCCTTAGAATCTTGGACTTATCATTTAATAGTCTTGAAGGGAATATCTCATCTTCTCCAATTTTTAATCTCAAAGACCTCAAGTATATTGATCTGAGAGATAATCTTTTTGAGGGTCTATTTTCTTTTTACTCAATTGCCAACTTCACAAACCTTGAAGGCTTAATGTTATCAAACCTTAAGGTCCAAACTCAGTATTCACATAATTGGCTACCTACATTTCAGCTTAAGGCTCTTTATATGTCAAATTGCAAATTGGACAATATTCCTCAGTTTCTTGCTCACCAAACTGAATTAATAGCTGTGGATCTCTCTCATAATAACCTAACTAGAACCTTCCCCAATTGGCTACTTGAAAATAATATGAAATTGGAGTTCCTAAGTCTTAGAAATAACTCTTTCTTCGGTCAGTTTCATTTATCCTCCAACTCCAGCTTTGTGACAGTCAGCATAGATATATCAGACAATCACTTCCATGGGGAACTTCAACCAGATATTGGCGATTTGTTTCCAAAAGTAATAACAATTAATCTTTCTGCAAATGCCTTCGATGGTCACATTCCATTCTCAATTGGCCACATGCCAGAGTTGTCCTATTTATATCTATCTAACAACAAGTTTTCAGGAGAAATTGCCACTACTTTGGTAGGACTAGCAAATTTCTCTAATTTGGAAGTTTTGGCAGCTTCAAAAACCAGATTACATGGCCGAATACCAAATTCCATTAATATGACTTCGTTACAGCTCTTGCAACTCAGTGGAAATCAGATTACGGGCGATCTGTCGAGTTGGATCTCACACTATCCGAACTTACTTTTCTTAGATATCAGTGACAACCACATAACTGGTGAGATTCCTCCCTCCATTAGCAATCTAACAAATGATTTTGAAGGAATTATGCTAAACATGGCAGGTAATGGGCTAGAAGGCAGAATTCCAAGTGAACTAGCAAGGCTTCAGTTATTTTATTTGGACCTTTCGCATAACTTTCTTTCAGGCCCTCTTCCGTGTTGCTTCAATTCGCTATTTTTACGGCATTTTAATTTGGAAGGAAATAGACTCACTGGCTTGATTCCGGAAACATTGTTCTATTCTTCTACCATTCAGATACTAAATATTGGAAATAATCTTTTGTCTGGTTGCATTCCATCCTCGGTTGGGGCTTTATCGAATTTGAGGGTTCTTCTTCTCCACCAAAATTCTCTAAGGGGTTTGATACCAAATCAACTGTGTCAATTGAATGAACTTGGCATCCTGGATCTCTCATACAACTTGTTTTCTGGACCCATACCTCACTGTTTTGGTAACATCTCATTTGGGAAGTTAACTTCATCTGATTTTGCATACCAATTAATGGATACTGTTGGAAGGGAATTTGGCCCCATAATTGCGAGCAATCACTCCCTCTCACCTTTTGTCGTGGAAGCACAATATGGGCAACTAGTGCAAGTTGAGTTTGTGACAAAAACAATGTCCAACATATACGAAGGCAGCATTCTTGATTTGATGACTGGATTGGATTTATCCTCCAACCAGCTAACAGGGAAAATACCGGTAGAATTTGAAAATTTAAGTTGCATACATGCATTGAACTTGTCTCACAATCAGTTGATAGGTTTCATTCCAGCAACTTTTGCAAAACTTAAAGAGATAGAGAGTCTGGATCTTTCCCACAACAAATTGAGTGGAGAAATTCCATCAGAACTAATTGGTCTTTATTCTCTATCATCCTTCAATGTAGCTTACAACAATTTATCTGGAAGGCTTCCAGATATGGACAGGCAGTTTCAGACATTTGACAACAAAAGTTATGAAGGAAATCCATTTCTTTGCGGACCTCCATTAACGCAGAATTGCAGCGTCATTCATGACATACCACAGTTAGCATCATCCAATACTGATGCAAGTGAAGAAAAATGGTATGACATTGATCCTGTGTCCTTTATTGCAAGCTTTGTGGCAAGCTACCTCGTATTCCTGGTGACCTTTGCAACAATACTTTATATCAACCCTGGTTGGCGATGGAGGTTGTTCATGTTCATTGAGAATCTCATTGATGAATGCTATTTTCTAGTTTTCTACACTGTTCCCAAATTATTTGCTGCATTATATAAATAATTATGTTGTATGTCTTTCTTTTGGACATGTAGTTCTTTAATGTACATTTTTCCTCTCTTTGTTGCATGTTATGTTTTTATGAATACAAAATAAGATTTTAGCTTGAAACACGTGTAAAAATGGATAACATAGTCCAATCTATTTATGTGTATTATTTTCAGTTTCTTGGAATGCCTGACGAGGATTCCTATGTTTTTTTAGCTTCATTTTGGCCTTTAAATCATTATTGTAGGTTGGTTTTATTTATAATACCAAGAAATGTTTTGTTGTAAAATGCATCATGATATTGCTTATATTGAAGGATCAGATATTACATTACACCAATGGATTAGCCACCTACGAATCTTGTTGGTGGAGTAGGAATTTTTTTTTCCCTTTCTTTCTATATTCTTGATGTGCCTCCAATTGCTCTGCTGATCATTCATTTTCTTTTACCAAAATAGTTTTTCTTTGCATCTCAAGCCTTCAGTCTCCCCATTCCCATACTACCTTTGATTTTGTTAAAATACTAATTGCAAGTTAGGGGACTTAAGTCCTACATTTGAAGTGTGATATTTCAAAGAGAGGTTTATATGGACTGTGGACTTTCACATCTCAATAGCTAATTTTTTCGTTGTTGTTCAACTAAAGTTCATATTAAATTTCTCCTCATCTTAGTGCATAGGTTTTTTCTAATATATATTTCAAACCATAACAATACCTTGTTTCCACTTTATAGGAAAAATTTTCCTCATTGATCATAGGCAACCAGCCATTTCTTTTAATTATTGGTTGGTTCCAATAGGAAAGTGTCCTCAACTTTATATAAATTTGATAAACAAATAGTGCACATATAGTTGACTCTGGTATTACAAAATTGATTCCCTTTCACTTATTTGTTCCTCAACATATTTGTGTGTCAAAACAAGAATAATAATTGCAAAAGGAAATTTTGATTTTATTTGTGCTTGTTGCATGGCAATGGAATCTCTTGCTTCACTAGGCAAATTGGTTTTAGGTTATTGATTTTGGAGGTGAGTAAAGAAGTGAAGGACAAAGGTCAGTGTATGGGTTGTTGTGGTGCAATGACTTTAGAGCATACGGCAGGATTGACAAGGCTGAGGAAATTTTTGTGGGTCAGGAATTTTAGGTGGCGAGGAAAGGGGGAAAAAGGAATGATCACAGGATTAGCATTACCATTAGCTGCCAATAATTCATTCATTTAATAATTCACTTGTAATAGCTGCCAATATTCAGAAGCATTAGCATTCTATTTTCCTAAAGCAAAAGGGGAAGAGGAGTAATCACAGGATGGGTAGTCATGCAACATTTCAAACCTAAATTTATTGAATTACATGATATTTTCCTCTCTTGCAATTGCATTTCAGCCCCACACGCACAAAAGAGAGGATCAAGTTGAACAACTTAGGTTTGTGAAGTGATTAGTTATTATCTACACAAGCAGTGTTATTCCATTCTAATGGTCTAAGAATGCTCTTCCATACTACATTGTTTGGACTTCCATACCAATTGTTTTTAAATTGCTTGTTGATGTAATTCTATCTGACCAAAATAATTATATAAGAAAATAAGTAGAAAATAATTATATAAAAAAAAAATATAGCTCAATGGACATATACTAACAGTTTGCAAAATCAAGAGAGAGAAAATGCTTATGGGCCCTTTCTAGGTCCAGGATGAAAGTATGCTATGCCATAAGGTTTTAAGTGCATTAAATGACAACATATATGGGATCTAGAGTAAGACATTTGTGTTTTATATTTTCCCTTTATCTCATTTTATACTGCATCAAAAGTCCTGAGAAGTCTCCAATCCTCAAAAGCATAGAGTCACAGGTCAAATTTCTGGCTATTTCTTCTTTGGGCCAAACTCTGAGGGTATTTGCTGCATTGTCCCAGCTGTTTGGTGTTTTCCAAAATTTTTAATTTTCACAATTTCTAATCGTTTTGTTGATAGATTGTTGCTATTTGCGTTTTATGGTTTTATGATTAGATTTTGTAGACCTTTCAAACATGAAAAGTTTGAATTTTTGAAGATAAATGCAATTACAGCACAGGGAATGAGTTCATTTACTGGCTTATTCAAATTGGCCAAGTTGTATTGGTGGTGGGCTTGTACACCTCGAGGGTGTTATTAGCAATTTCCTGGGTTCTGGGAAGTGTATATATATATATATATATTGTTGATATTGTTAGCAATAATGTGGCCTTCTCAATTTCATTTCTTTCTTTGACAAAAGAAGTGTAGATTGTTGTAAGCTGTCTGAGCATACCTTGCTAATGAGTAACTGCTGTTGCGGCATTTCTTCTCTGTTTGTGAATTGATATGGATTTCCTTGCATGTGACGGGAGCAGTTGCGTACTTCTAAATTAGGTTTGAATTGGCATGCTGATAGGTTGTTTGACATGCTTCCTTGTTGTGATGGACAGATAGCAGAGAATTTTTGTTGCTGGATAATACGACAAGTGGATTTTTTTTTTTTTTTTCTTTTTGGCTTAGTGATCGTTATGTCGCTTTGCAGAAAATTATTCTAGTCTTGAAGCTTGTTGTCTGATACTGACAATGGATGTAATCTTAACTTGTAGATATACTTTTAAATTAATTTTATATAGTTGAATCAATTTGTTCCCTGTCGTTGAATTTGCATCATTGTGAAGTTGACATTGATGGTTCCCTAGCGGCTGCAAAAACTACTGGGGCTCAGGACATTGTTATGCTGAACAATGGTTGTCTGTGTTGTACAGCAAGGGGTGATCTTGTGAGGATGATCGGGGAATTGGTTGAGAGAAAAAGAAAAAGAAAATTCGATCATATCATAATGGAGACTACAGGTAGGAGATTAATACTAGACACAGACCTAAATCTAGATAATAAGCATTGGAGGTTGTTTGTCTCAGATTTTTTGTGATCTATAATCAATAGAGAATGATAGTCTTGTGTAGCTTAGTTTCACTCCTGTTTATGAAACTGGTTCCATGCATCAAGCAAACTTCCCCGTAACTGTTTGATAGCACACCTGGTTTCACTTCTGCAAGGTTTAGCAAATCCTGCACCAATCATTCAGAATTTTTATGCTGAGGATAAAGTTTCAATGATGTCAAGTCGGATGGTGTTGTCTCTTTAGTTGTTGCAAAGCATGTTACTTTTCATTTGGATGAAATCAAGCCAATGGGACTAGTAAATGAGGCAGCTGAGCAAATTGCTTATGCTGACAGAATTATAGTAAATAAGGTATTCTTTGCATTTGTAGTTTGCAGTGCTCTTCGTTAAACTTCTGTCAGTTTGCATTGCTTGGGTATTCCTAGCATTTGTGGTAAATAAGATATTCTTATACTGACAGAATTATAGTGAATAAGGTATTGACAGACATGATGAAAGAGCTGCTTAGCTGAGGTGTTTGAAATTTCATAGTATCATAGGACCAAATGAAGCTTTCTATTTGAATTAAGACAACACAAAAATGAAATATATGCCAGTGTGCGTCATCCAATTATTGTGTCTAATAACCTGACCTTCAAAAAGTTTGTCAATGAACATCAAGGCTCGGTCTTGCATTTGTCTTAGTTGTAGACCCTCTCTCTAGTTGTAACTAATATCAGTAATTTCTACTTTTACTTTACTGATCTGGTCGGTGAGCAAGCGATTTCTTCTTTAATGCAGTGCATAAGGGTAAGTATTCTGCTCTTTATGTTGAGCCCTCTCTTTCGTTATGACTTGAATTTCTTCATGTGCAAACTTAGAGTTAGCTTGTGCCTCTTAGTGCAGAACATTAATCGCATGACTCATTTGAAGTGGACACAATTTGGAACAGATTGACTTAGGTTATGCACTTGGTATTGGAGGCTTTGATTTGGAGAGGTAACCTTTTTCACATGCCTTGCTCCTGGATTTGAATTTCTTATTTTTTTCATGTTCTCCCTCGGTTGTCCTCAATGTTATTTTTGGGCATTTCCTGGTAGGAAGTCTCTGATTATATTCATTTTATGCGTCTAATATATATTGCCATTTTTTTAACCATTTTTTTTTTTCTTTTGGTTGCATAACGTCTCTGCACTTTAGGTTGGCATATATTCCCACCGACAAACTTTTGCACTATGTCTCTCTGTAAGTCTTCATATCAAGTCTTTGTTTGCGGTGCATCAAATGGGACAGCCCATGTAATTCATCCTTTTTAAAGCAACAGGATCACCTGCAGTTGACACTAAAATCAGGTTTCGAGTTCCCAGTTCTAGTGGGTGTAGTGCAGATTTTTTTTACAAATTTTGTTGAGTTAGTGTTAAAGGAGACAATCAAACAGACAGTTTACTGGCATCATTTTTTTTTATGCCTAAGAATGAGAAAATAAAAGGGAATGATGAAAAGTCATAAATTAGGCACTTTGTTGGAACTTTAGTGTTACTGATACGAGCACTGTGATCTACTAAGATTTTCTAAACAAAGCTTACACAAACAAAAATGATGGTTTATTCCTTTATATGCTCTACAACTCAGTCTAGTTCTTAGATCAACCACAAACCAATAGGCTAATTGCAGAGTTACCCCTAATTGATTTGCAGACAATGAAGACAACAATAGACGGAAGAGTAATAGTGACATATTGTCTGGTGTTGGAACACACTAAATGATGTATTATCATTCAAATATATAGTGTACATGGTTAGGTACAAAAGGACAATTAGGCCATGCCTATGCTAGTGATTAAATCACTGACTACCTTACCCATACTGTGACAGGTTTGCCATGCTTTTCCAGAAAAGACCATGCTGCATATGGTCTACCATATTTCACTGCAATTAACTGCAACATGACTGCAACACTTTCTTGACTAACTAGCAATGTTCAAAATCAATCTTTAACACTCCTCCTTGATTTTGCATCATTGCACACCAAGTTTGTTTCTTAAAAAATCAAATCTGGCTTTAGGGAGTGCCTTGGTAAAGATGTCAGCAATTTGAATAGCTGTTTCACAATATTCCAGCTTTATTTCTCCATTTTCCTACATTTCCCTAAGAAATTGGAGTTTTATCTTGAAATGCTTGGTTCTCCCATGTTGTACTGGATTTTTAGATATGGCTATGGCGGCTTGGTTGTCACAAAAGATAGATGTTGGTTGAGCTGGTGTTTGTTGCAGGTCCATGAGAATTCTTCTTAACCAGATAGTTTGATTAACTGCAGCAGTGGCAGCTATGTACTCTGCCTCTGCAGTTAACTGTGCAACCATTGATTGCTTCTTGGAATTCCAACAAAAGAAACCTCCACTAAGTGTAAAACAATAACCAGAAGTGCTTCTCATGTCATCTGTAGAACCTCCCCAATCACTATCAGCAAATCCTAATAATTTAAACTGTTCTGACTTACCAAACATGATGCCAAGATCTCGGGTGCCATTGAGATACCTGAGAATCCTTTTACCTGCTCTGTAGTGCTTTTTGCTAGGTGAATGCATGAACCTTGAAAGCAGGTTAGTTGCTTGAACAATGTCTGGTCTAGAAGCAGTAATATAAAGCAGACACCCTATGAGGCTCCTGAATAGTCCTTTACTGATCTTTTCTTCTCCATCATCCTTGGTGAGCTTCTCATTTGTAGCCATTGGTGTAGAGACAGACTTGCAAGCATTCATGTTGAATCTTTTAAGAACCTCGATGATATATCTCCTTTGATAAATGAAAATGCCATGGTCTGATTGCTTCACCTGAAGACCTAGGAAGAAGGACATTTCTCCCATATCAGACATCTTAAATATCATCTCCATTTCCTCTTTAAACTGCTGGACAGATTCAAGATGGCTCCCAGTAACAAGCAAGTCATCAACATAGATGGATACTATAAAAATTTGGTCTTTTGCAGCTTTGACATACAAAGTTGCTTCATTTTTGCTTTTCACAAAACCAAGCTGCAACAAATGATTGTTGAAAATGCTAAACTAGGCCCTTGGTGCTTGCTTAAGGCCATACAAGGCCTTTCTCAATTTGTAAACCTTTTCCTCTTCTCCTTCAATTATAAAGCCTTCTGGTTATTCCACAAAGACATCTTCCAGCAAATCCAACTGTTGCTTAACTAAAAAACCATAGTGAGCAAGTAGCTAAAAGTTACAAGGCTCTGTCATGCATCCAGTCGGTAGTCACTGATATTATATTCAATAGAATTATGACATATGAGACGCCAAAGGAAGCTTGGGAGAAGTTGAGAGATGAGTACAGTGGTAGTATTAAAACCAGAAACATGCAAATTCTCAATCTAAGAAGAGAGTTTGAAGTTTTAAAAATGAAGGACTCGGAGAGTGTCAAAGATTACAGTGACAGACTTATGAGGATAGTGAATCAAGTCAGGTTGCTTGGAGAGGACTTGCCAGATAAAAGGATTGTAGAAAAGGTACTAGTTAGTGTGCCTGAGAGGTTTGAAGCTAAAATCTCTTCCTTGGAGGACTCAAAGGACCTTTCTCAAATCTCCGTGGCAGAACTAATCAGTGCACTCCAAGCTCAGGAGCAAAGAAGGACCTTCAGACTTGGAGGAGTAACAGCAGAGCCTTCAAATTCAGCAACAATTTCTAAAGGTGCTATGCAGGCCTCCTACAAAGGAAAACCTTCCTATAGAAGGTCTCAAACTGAAAGAATACAACACAAAGATGCAGAATCCAGCAAGACAGGAGGGAGGAAAGTCTATGCTTCATGTGAACATTGCAGCAAAACTTTACATCTCTCCAAGGATTGTTGGAGAAGGCCAGATGCTCTTTGTTCCTTCTGCAACAAACGAGGTCATATTGACAAAATATGCAAAAGCAAAAGGAAACACTTACAGCAGAAGAAGAAACAACAAGCCAAGGTTGCAGAAGAAGAAACTCAGCAAGCAAAAGAAGAACTATTTGTTGCTAGCTGCAATACAATAAGTTCTAACAATCAAACATGGCTCATTGACAGTGGTTGCACACATTACATGTCCTCCTGTCCATCAGTCTTCAAAACATTAGACAAATCTTATACAACTAAAGTTAGAAATGGAAATGGTGTCTTACTTGAAGCACATGGAAAAGGCACAGTGACTGTCTCAACTCTATCAGGTACAAAATTTATCTCTAATGTATTGTTTGTACCTAAAATTCATCAAAACCTACTTAGTGTTGGTCAGTTGTTAGAGAAGAACTATGCACTGCAGTTTGAAAACAATGGTTGCACTATTTTTGATTCAAAAGGAGATGTGATCATCAATGTTCCAATGAAAGATAAAAGCTTTCCGTTAGAACTTGACCAGATGACACATAAGGCCTTACCTGTTGCCTATGATGAGTCTAATCTTTGGCATAAAAAATTAGGATATTTTCACTATGGTGCACTGCAAAAGATGCAAAAAAACTAATTGGTAACTGGTTTGTCAAAAATATCCAATTCAGGAGGAGTCTGTAGTGCCTGCCAGCAAAACAAGCAAACCAGACAACCCTTCCCTTCCAATCAGGCCTGGAGAGCTAAGGAGAAACTCAATCTAATCCATTCTGATGTGTGTGAATCTATGTCTATAGTATCTTTGAATGGAACCAAGTTTTTCATCCTATTCATTGATAACTATATTCGATTTTGTTGGGTGTATTTTATGAAAACTAAATCAGAAGTTTCATCAATATTCTAAATCCGCCTCTCACCAGCAGCAACCAAAATTAAATCTCGGCTGCTCTGAAGCAATAACCATGGCTGTTGGAAAGAACAAGCGGATTTCCAAGGGCAAGAAGGGAAGCAAGAAGAAGGCAGCCGACCCATTTGCCAAGAAGGATTGGTATGATATCAAGGCACCTTCTGTCTTTAAAGTCAGAAACGTTGGCAAGACCCTTGTCACCAGAACCCAAGGAACCAAGATTGCTTCTGAAGGACTGAAACATCGAGTCTTTGAAGTTTCTCTTGCTGATCTTCAAAATGACGAGGATCATGCCTACAGGAAGATACGCCTTAGAGCAGAAGATGTGCAAGGGAGGAATGTGCTCACAAATTTCTGGGGAATGGATTTCACTACAGACAAGCTCAGGTCTCTTGTTCGCAAGTGGCAGACACTGATTGAAGCCCATGTAGATGTCAAGACCACTGATAATTACAGCTTAAGGTTGTTCTGCATTGCATTCACTAAGAGACGTGCAAACCAAGTCAAGAGGACCTGCTATGCCCAATCCAGTCAGATCCGCCAGATCCGCCGCAAGATGAGGGAAATTATGGTTAACCAGGCCTCATCATGCGATTTGAAAGATCTGGTTCAGAAGTTCATCCCTGAGAGTATTGGTAGAGAGATTGAGAAAGCAACTTCCAGCATATTCCCACTACAAAATGTCTTCATTCGAAAGGTCAAGATCCTGAAGGCTCCCAAGTTTGATCTTGGGAAGTTGATGGAGGTTCACGGTGACTACTCTGAAGATATTGGCTTGAAGCTGGAAAGGCCTGCTGATGAGACAATGACAGACAGGGAGACTGAGGTTGTTGGAGCAGCCTAATGGGAGTCAGAATTTACATTGTGATGACATTATTCCCATTTCCAGCTTTGTGAATGGTTTCTCTAGAAGCTACCTAGAAGAGGTTTTGTTTTGTTTCTTTGACGTTTCACTGCTGGAACTGAAATGAAGACTAGTATGGCCTAGTTGTCACCCGAATTCTTGTTTTCAGTGATGAAATTATCCTTAGTAACCTTATTTGTTCTGAGTTTACATATTGAATTCTGTGTTGTCATCAAAAAAAAAAAAAAAAAACAAAAAACTCTTAGATCAACCACAAACCAATAGGCTAATTGCAGAGTTACCTCTAATTGATTTGCAGACAATGAAAACAACAATAGACGGAAGAATAATAGTGACAGATTATCTGGTGTTGGAACACACTAAATGATGCATTATCATTCAAATATATAGTGTACATACTTAGGTACAAAAGGACAATTAGGTCATGCCTATGCTAGTAATTAAATCACTGACTACCTTACCCATACTGTGACAGGTTTGCCATACTTTTCCAGAAAAGACCATGTTGCATATGGTCTACCATATTTCACTGCAATTAACTGCAACATGACTGCAACACTTTCTTGACTAACTAGCAATGTTCAAAATCAATCTTTAACACTAGTATGGTATACCATTGAGCCTTCTCTATGCATAATGTAACTTAAAAGAGTTTGTCAATAAGCAAGACCCTTCCATATTCAACAAAATCTCAAGTATATTTCCTAGATTTTCTGCCACTTTATTTGTGGTTTTACTTATTTGGGTCATTTGGTTTGGTCATAGCAACCAAATGGCTATTCAGTAGGACATAACCATTCACAGAACCGTGTAAAAAAAATAAAGTTCTTTTACCGCCACAAAGTGTTTACATCGTCCAAGAAAAAGCAATCAAATAGAACCTGGCAGTTTTGACTGGTTCCTGTTGCTTTGGGTCAGTCATTTCAACCAGCTTGCTGGAGAAAGAGAAAAACAAAATTATCAGAGAATTTCATCAATCTGTAGTTGCCAGATCTTTGGTTGCTTTTTTCTTCCTTAAAAAACATAAAAATATGGGTGCTATGTCTTTTGTAGTATAATGGGTAACAGTCAGTTCATTGTGCTGACAGTGCTGTTAGTTCAACTGGAATTTGAAGGACAATAAAGTATTTGGCAGGTGGACCCAATTTTGTGTAGGAAATGCAGGTGTCAGTGTGTCTTTATATTAATGATGATACAAGGCTTTTATTGCCATGACTAAGTATTTCATAAACCTGATGTTCTATTCATCTTCTTTCTTGCATTTTCTTGTGGCTGTCTTGTTGTTTTGGCTGAAGCAGATGGTTGATCCTGTAAGTGTGGAGGCAGATTGAGAGTGCTGTTAATGCAGATGCAGTCACGGCCATGATCATGAGCACCATGACCATCATCATCACGACCACTAGCATGGTAAGCCTGTTGTTTACTTATTGGAACCATCTTAGCTTCCACATAACAAAGGTATAGACACACTTGTTGTCATTTTGTTTTAGTTGCTGGAGAGATTGCAAGAAGGTGATTGTGATCTCGACGAAATGTGATTTTCCAACAGAAAAGTAATCTGAATCTTTGCCCCTTGTCAACTACTGTGTCATTAATGAGGCTTATTTTTTGAGGAAAGTAATCTGAATCTAGACCATAAATGAGGCTTTCCATTCCTTACTCTATATATTTGAAGAAATGTCCTAATGCAATGTACAAAAGCATGGATGATGTTTGTGGTTTATCATTTGGGTGCACACTTGCTCTTTTGGAGTATTATGGATATGATCATGTTTTTGAAACTATGCACATATTTCTGAATTTCTTATTCATTCTTGTCCTGGATCTATAATTAAAAACAAAACCTGTGGGTGTTACCATACAAAACACCATGATAGTCACCATTCCCATGATCATACTCATGATCCTGGCATATCATTGTCAGCAGAGTTTGTGAAGGGAGCTTAAATCTAGGGAAGGTTGGTTTTACACATGGATTGTCAATTCTTGTATACCTTTGATTTTCCTATTAAAACTCTGGATATTGGACGAAGGCTCATCAGACATGAGCTTCTGTACCTTTTCGAAACTTTGATAGTTGTTTTCTTGCTGTATTTGTGTTAGGGATTGGGGGTTTTAAACACCGGACTTCTCACACTATAGGACAGCTATCCTCCTCCAGGGTACCAGCCATGACCTAAGAAGACTTTTTTTCTTGTTCTCTTGGTTGGTTTGTTTGTCTGGGAAGTATTGACAATGTTGAACTGATATGCTATCGTCCCACCTTTCATTTTCAGGCTAACATATGGGTACATTATTGTTGGAATGTAGCAAGATGCAAAGCATTTTATTGGTTCGGGGCATGAATGAGACATTTGTTTTTCAGGTCAGCTACAAAGTTGCACGCTTTCATTGGAACCCATGGAAGAAATTGTACATAAGCTTTCATTGGCAAGTCTTTAATGTCATGAACTATATTTATGCCGATAGGTTTTCTGGGGTGCTTGATGAACTTCTTGTGATGGTTGAAACATGTTCCATGCTTTCAGACCAATCCCACTCTAAGTATAAGATTAAGCAATATGTCCCTGTGAAGTTGTCCCGCTTTGTGGTTCTGCCACTTCTTGTGACCATGGAAAACCTTGTTGCTGACCTTTAGTAAAGCTAGGTGCTTGAGTTTCGACATGGGGTGGGTTATCCGAGCATATTCAATCTAGTATTCTTCTACTGATACACGATTATCCTTAACATGCCTAGATTTACGCGTTCAGCCATTTCAACCTGCACCAGCACCTGTCCCAGCACCCCTTGCAGGTTGGATGTCCAATCCTTCAACTGTGACTCATCCAGCTGTTTCTGGAGGGGGAGCCATTGGTCTCGGTGTGCCATCAATCCCTTGTAGTATATGCCTAAGTGTTGTTACAGAAACCTTCAACTTTTCTATAGAACAAATTTGAAGATTATATGCAATACCTGGTTCACATTTTAACAACAGATATCTTTTATTGCCTTGCATAGCTGCTCTGAAGCATCCTAGGAACCCTCTGACGAATCCTTCTGCAGAGTACCCATCAGGAGATTCTGATAATATTGGAAAATGAACAATGGCCCTTGGGGATTACTGATGAGGTATTCTCATCGGAGTTCTGTTGTTGCATTAAGTGTATCTTCTCCCAAAGTTATCTTTTTTGTTAGTCTTTCACTGTACTTCATGCAGGCAAACTTGCCGGTCAAGGTGTTGCTGGTATCATTTTCTGGATATGGTCATGGTCTGGCTTTGAGTGCACCAGATGATTTGCCCAAGACTGTCATAAGGACTCTGAATCAGGGATCATCCCCGATGAGCATGGATTTTCATCCTATTCAACAGACTCTTCTTCTAGGTCTGCTTTCAAAGCCTTTTTTCCTGTTTCCATTTCTTCTTGTCCCTCATGCCTTTTATTCTCTTTAAACATCTACCCCTAGTGGTAATGGACTGCTGTTGTTTTCCCGCATGCAGCTATAGTTGGTACCAATTTGTGCGATGGTGGGCTGTGGGAAGTTGGGTCCATGGAACGACTGGCGTCAAGGAACTTCAAAGTTTGGGATTGTAGTGCATGTTGAATGCCCTTGCAGGTGTGCCCATTGTGATCCCTGTGATTTGATGGCATTGATAATTGTTGATACTTTCATATTATTTCGCACTGGACTCAATAAATTGATTTTTTTTTGGCCAAAACACAGGCAGCTCTAGTTAAGGATCCTGGTGTCTCTGTTAACCGTGTGATTTGGAATCCTGATGGCTCTTTATTTGGTAAGCTGAAACTTTGAGGTTCACGCTTGAAGCATGTAACTGAAGAGAAAAAATATCTGTGTTGTGTAAGAATTTTGCTTATGTGCCCATTTGGTGTTAATAACAGGAGTTGCATACTCAAGGCACATTGTACAAATATATTCTTATCATGAGGGTGAAGATGTACGGCAACACCTAGAGGTACATGTGGTAATGTGATCCAAAATTTTCTCATAGATTGATGCTTATGTTGGGGGAGTGAATGATCTTGCTTCTCTACTCCAGATAAACAACTGTGTGTAATAACTTGTGGCGACAACAAGACCATCAAGTTTAGTTTCCCCTTTTTCATACATATTATTGCAGACCTGAAAAGTGATTTTTTTTTCTGTCTGAAATGTGATGTTAGGTGTGGGATGCCGAAGCAGTATACTTTTGAAGGTCATGAGGCTCCTGTTGATTCTGTTTGTTTATCATCCTACTAGTCAGATACTTGAAGTTGCATGCTTTTGTTCCATCTAAGGCCTTATTGCTGCCCTTTATCCTATGATATTCTCTTTTCACCTTTTATAAAATATTGTTGTCAGTATTTGAGTCCTACCTAACAATTTTATTTCACGCAGTCCCTGATTCATCCAATCTCAGCAGCTGCTGCTGTGGCTGCATCTAGTTCTGGACTAGGAGACGGGACATCTATGGTTGCAATTGCTGGAATGGCGTGTTAGCAGTGCTGGATATTTTATGGACCCTCAGTTGTTTACATATAAGACTAGAAAATCCTAAAATCATGATGAACTAATGGTTGTGCTATTGTTTATGTTATTATGAGAGAAGGAATAGGGCACGATCTTTCATTTTTGTGCCCCATTGGCACTGCTTTTACTTTGCAAACGTGCCAAAATTTGTGTTTCTTTGCTCTTTTTTCTTTTTTGTCCATTTATATGTTTTCTCTCAAAGTATGATTTACATCTCACAAAAAAGTTGAATTTAGTAGAATGGAGATGCCCGGAACCTGGGAGATGTGAAACCTAGAATAGCTTAGGAAACAAAAGATAAATAGAAGATATGTTTTAACTGTGCCACATTGTAGTCGAGCTCTACATGCTTTTGTGTTTGACCTTGTTGAAGATACCCATCGTGAAAAATGATGTTAATGATACCAATCCTGAGGTAGCTGTGCCCTGCTTTGCACTGTCCAAAAATGATTCTTATGTGATGTCAGCATCTGGAGGAAGGATTTCCCTTTTCAATATGATGACATTTAAAGTATCATATGAATCCGTGGATCCAATCTGATGCTAAGCAGAACTTTTGCTGGGCCAAACCCATTTGCATTATTACAACATGGAGGCAATGACAACTTCATGCCACCAGCTCCTGCAGCGACATTTCTTGCTTTTCATCCTCAGGATAATAATATTATTGCTATTGTCATGGATGATTCTTCAATTCAGATATACAATGTCCGAGTGGACAAGGTATGATAAGTTGATGGAAGGTTTTCTGTCTTCCCAGTTCTTGTGTTTGTACAAGCAAAAGGTGTGCTACCACACTTGTTGATGCAGGTCAAGAGCAAGCTCAGGGGCCACTCTAAAAGAATAACTGGCCTTGCTTTCTCCCATGTGCTGAATGTGCTAATTTCGTCTGGAGCTGATGCTCAGGTAATACTCATTTCATCTGATGTCAGAAGCTTGCACTGCTTGTGGGTTTTATTGCTGCAAAATTTTTCTTCATTATTGTATCCTTTTGGTCTTTATTAGAAGTATGCATTGTTAAATTCCAAAATTTCTTATGAGTTTATCTTTTCTTCAGATTTGTGTGTGGAATTCTGATGGTTGGGAACAGCAGAAGACAAGGTTCTTGCAGGTTCTATCTGGGAGGCAATCAGCAGCACAGTCAGAGACACATGTCCTATTTCATCAGGACCAGATACACTTCCTGGTTGTACGCAAAACTCAGCTTGCCATTTATGAAACCACAAAACTTGAATGTGTAAAGCAGGTACCCTTTCTTTTTAGTACACTTTGCCTGTGGAACTAACGTCTTGTTTTCATGTTTGTAATGTTTTTTTTTTCTTTTTTTTGATTTCCAGTGGGTTCTGCGTGAATCTTCTGCACCGATTTCTTATGCAGCATTCTCATGTGATAGTCAGCTGGTCTATGCCAGCTTCCTAGATGCAAGTGTTTGTGTGTTTAGTGCTGCAAATTTGAATCTAAGGTTGCGTTGTCACGACAATCCTTCATCCTATCTTCCTGCTAATGTCAGGTAATTCCCTGAACTGTTGTCTAACATCATTGTGTTTAAAATATTTGGATTTTCTTTTTTTGGATAACATGCTCTCATGTCAACTTTGGTGATTCTTTTTTTTATTTTTATTATAATTCCCTTTGTGGACTAACTGATGTTTAACTCCATTGACTTTTTCCACTGGTTTTGATGAGTGAAATATCACAGGACCCGTAGATTGGTGATTCCTTTCTTGACTCTTTATTGCTTACAAACATGCAGGGCCTAATGAGATGATTGTGTTCATTTTCTGCATGCAAAATGCTTTAGCTTTGCTCTTAATTCTCTCAAGGCCAGCAGAAGATCAATGTCGGGAGATGCATTGGCAAAATTTACATAAGATTGACATTTCTTCATGGAGTGGGAAAAAATTAACCAGAACTACTTTTCCTGCTGATATTTCTTGCTCAAAGGAAAGACTAAGTAACCAGAACTACTTTTCAAGACATGCCAATTTACAATCTCTGTAACCTATTCATAAACATCAATTAGGTTTTCCTTAACGATCAATTTACAATCTCTTGCCTGCAGTTCTAACGTGCATCCATTGGTGATTGCCACTCATCCACAAGAAGCAAATCAATTTGCACTGGGGCTATCGGATGGTGGGGTCCATGTATTTGAGCCTCTCGAATCTGAAGGAAAATGGGGTTTGCCTCCACCTGCTGAGAATGGGTCAGCAAGCAGCATGCCAACTACTCCTTCAGTAGGACCTTCAGGTTCAGATCAAGCCCAGAGGTGATCCTAAGCCGGAGCACAAGTTATTTTATATTCTTGGCTTGCTGGCCCATTCCTAATTTAGGTATGTATCATTTGACTAGCTTGTGCTGGCCCTTTTTTTTTTTGTTGTTTTTTTCTTTTTTTCCGTGGTTGTTGTAAAGTTTGACCAGCCCTTAGGTCTATGCCACTTCTGATCATTCTTAAGCTTGGGAATGCTAAGGCATAACTATTCATTCCAGCCAACTAATTAAACTCTGTTAAATGATTTTGTAATTTTCCCTATATCAGATTTTGAATTTCTGTATTTCCTTTATTGCATTACTTAGTGCATGGTTAATGGTTGTAACCATGCTAATCCAATATACTTCATGGCTAAGTTACCAACTGTCACGTTTCCTTTTATGGAACATGCCTTTCTCTGTCATTTTGTGAGGAGTATCTGACCAGCAGTCATAGATTTTAGAATATGGATTTAGTATAATTTTTGTTCTTTTGTTCCTTTCTCATTCAAATTTCAATTTATATTCTGCATGCAGCCATGTAATTTTTGTTCCTCTACTATAATTTTTGTGCCTTTGTTCCTTTCTCATTTGAATTTCGATTTATGTTCTGCAAGCAGCTATGTAATTTACTCGAGGAACAACTTGCAGAAGATGTAGAACCTTGCGTGTTCCATGGGGATACTATGTAAGGTAAATGATGTAGGACTGCTATAGTGAATGCCTTTTGCCCTCCAGAAATTTCTTAAAGGAAGGTTTTTATGTGTTTTGTGCAACGAGTAATTTCTTCCTTTTCAATTGGTGAAGAGTATGAAATGGTTCTTATCTTATCTTCAGCCTTTGGCTTTCTTCAAATATTAAAGGATTGCATTCTTTCGTTTTTGTGTATCTGGTCAACACCTTCCATTCTCTTTTATTCCCTTCTCTTTGGGATCTTGGATATCAGTAATATATCCAGATTCAGGCATTGCATCTGGCTTCTTATGAGAGGGTTTTGTCCTACGCAGATCAAGTTACCGCAAAAATTAGACAAGTTAGGATACACATGGTCTTTGCTTAATAGTGCAACTTCAACTAGGGATCTCCAGTTTATTTGTTATAGCTGCATATTGATAAGCCGATTCAAACAAGAAATATCTAAGAAGCCCAAGACAGCTTAAACAAGGTAGCTAGTGGATGAAGTAGTAGTCAATTTGCCGTATACCCTCATGGTATTGGACCGAACATGTGCTTGAGCTTTCATTTTGTTGTCCAATGCATGTTGCTTTGCAACTAATGACCCAAACACTTTTTATTACTTCATGTCAATGCCTTAATCTCTCCCAATGTCTCATGCACACTCACTTGTTTAAGTGCCTATACCCAATCTTTATGCCCATGCAATGTCTGTTGGAAACCAATCCTTGTGTTGACGCAACACGCAACTTTTGTTGGAAACCAAAAAAATCTAAAATCTTAAAAGACATTAGATGCTTTGGCCTTCCATCATCTCAACCGAAGGTCTCTTCTCACTTGATGCCAATGCCTTGGTTTTTCCAAACTTGTTGTCATTCACGCGTTTTTGTCACACTTGTTTAAATGCTTACTTGTTTAGGTGCTTATACTCAATTCTTATGCTTTTATAACATGCAATGTTCATTGGAAATTAAAAAAATTTAATTTATTATTATTAATTTTCTTTTTCAATATAAAATTTTTAAATATTATTATTATTATTATTTTAATTATAACTTATAATTTAAAATATAAATTTTAAAAAAGTATAAATAATAAATTTATAAATATAAAATAATATTTTAATTTAAAATTTCAAAAATATTAAATTTATAAAATTTTTTTATATGTTATTTATTTATTTTATTTTTTAATATGAAAACTTTTAATTATATAATTTATATTTAAAATTTTAACAAATTTAAATCAAATTTTAAATTTAAATTTTAAGAAAAAATTTTGTAAAATAATATTTTAACTAAAAATTTATTTATTTATATATTTAGATAATTAAATTTATATTTTTTTTATAATTTATTTAAAATTATTTTTAAATATATATTATTATTAATTTTTAAAAATATTATGAAATAATAAAATTTTTTTAATAATTATTTATAAATTTGAATTTAATCTAATTACTAATTTGAACTGCGAATCTTAATTTTAAAGAAGAAAAAAAAAGATTACTAGTTATCAGTTCTAATTTTGTTCTCTAATTAGATATATACTAATTTGGTTTCAGAAAAGCATAAAATTCAACAAGACGATCTCAATAAGAACTGGGAAACCAATTCCTCTCCGACGTCAATTCGATTTGAACCTAAAGAGGGGTCACTTCCGAAACGGTCACTAACAGCCTTCTGTAATATTAATTAATAAGTGATCTGTCTTTAACTTTTAGCAAAGAACATTCAGACAAGGATCTCTTTACATCATCTTACAAGCTTGAGCTTCAGTTTTCTCTCCATAATATTTTTTACAAGAATTTTTCTTAGGATTTTATTAACGTCATTGTTTTGGGAGCAAATAAATTGGAGTTTAATATTAGGAAATAAAAATAATCTCACCAAAAATTTTTTTTTAAAAATAATGTTAGATTATCTTGAATATAAAAAAAAAAAAAAGAATTTCCCACCAAATTCTGCTAAACATAGGTACCAGAAAAGCCAGGAGCGAGAAACGGACCCCTTAGGTTGGCAAGCTGTATTGCTGCACCAAAAATTTTAACATAACGGGACAACTCTTTTTTTAATAAAAAAGAAAAAAATATAATACTAAAACTGGCCTATTAGATAAAAAAATAAAATAAAATAAAAATTTTAATTTATAATTAATAAAATTTTATATTTATTTAAATTATATTTTTTATTTTTATAAAATTTTTATTTTATTTTATTATATAAAATTTTTAATAATAATTATTTATTAAATTAAATCTTAATTGGTTAAATTTTTTTAATTTGAATTACACTATTTTATTAAATAATTTTTTAAAAAAATTTATCATATCTTTATTATTTTTATTTTTTTATTATATCATATTTATTTATTTATTTTTACTCATTAAATTAATTATAAAATTATAAATATTTATTATAAATATATAATAATTAATATTTTTATAAAATTATAATATTTAAAATTATTTAAAATTATTAAAATTTTTTAATTATAAATATAAAATTAAATAATTTTAAATATATCTGAATGAATATATTTTTTATATCAAAATAATATAATTTTTTTAATACTATAATAATATTTACTATTTATTAATTAATAATTAATAAAATACTAACCGTATATAATTTAACAACAGGTCGTGCATTATTAAAGCAACCCATGTGACCGAGCAGGAGTCCAGACCCAGCGGATGACTGACACGTGGAAGTATGTGGACGGTCACGTATAAGTAGAACAGACGTGGGTTACAGAACCCCTACACGGATGTTTTTTTGTTTTTCTAATAATTGATAGTTCGACGAAAAAGACGAATATCGACAATGCAACACGTGTTATGGTCTCTTTGCAATAATGGGTTCCACGTAGGGCTGAGATTATCGTAAGCGAAATGGCTGTGCTGTTTCAGTCATCGATCATGACAAGGTACGCTGATCACGAGAATCGATCGTTTTGTGTGCGTGTGTGCCTTTTTTGTTATATGTTGTGTGTAAGTGAGAGAAAGAAACTAGAATAGCAACTAAAAAAAGAAGTTATTTTAATTTTTAATTTGTTAACGTAAGTTAGGTGTTTTGAAAATATATTACAGTGGTATTTAAATATTTTATAAAATTTTTTTTAATTATTAAAAATAAAATTTGATTTTAACTTTTAATTAAAATTTTGTTATAATTTTTTTAAAAAAATATTCATAATTTAATGATAATAAAAATATTTTTTTAATTTTTTAATTTAAAAAATATAAAATATCTATTATATATATAATTTTTGAATTTGTTAAATTTTTTTATCATATTAATTTTGTTAACAAAAAAATGAAGTGAATTTTTCCATCTTAACATTTTGTTTTAATAAACTATACTCTAATTATTCATGTTTTTTATAGTTTATATTTTTGGATATGTTAGAGGAGAGGAGACGTAGACTTAGCTTTGTTTCCCATCATTAAATTGGGACCTCTAAAAGCAACTTGATGAGCTGAATCTGGACAATTCGCTTTCAAAGCATGGGGATAAGTCATAAGTTTTGAATCAATAACTCCCATCAAACGTGCCATTAAGTGATTGATATAGGGACTTTAAGCCCATTTTATTATGCAAAGTATTAGAAGGGGAGCGGCTGTGATCAAAGTAATGACGTCAATAGCCAGCCTTGCTTTGACCAGATTGGCCTTTTTCCCCACCTCTTGCGGGTGCTTGTGGGCTTGTAATTTGTCAGTAGAATATAGGACTTTAGAAAAAGTACCTAAAAGATCTACCTCACCTGTCAAAAGAACAAGATGGCACGGTTTCTAAAAATGGTAAATTTTCCATCATTAGGAACACTTCGTTACCCTACGGAGGGCTTCAAAAGTAAAGAGAGATCTTATTATCCGTTCCCATCAATTAGAAAGTGACTCAGGAGTCATGTTTAGCAAAATTTTTTTTATTTTTTTAATGAATAGAAATGGGATGCTAATAAATCAAATATAAAGACTTTTCTTTCTCTGTCTGCCCACTAACCCCACCGATGTAACAATTGCTTTTGCTTTTGTTGTCATACAGTGGCAGTGATAGTGATGCTTCGTGGCTTCTCATTTGGTCTATTCTTCCGCCCACGTGAATGTGCAAATTAGGAAACTCTTTCCCCACTTTCTACTTTTCTAAGTCTTCCCCGTGCTTACGAAAATTCCAAGTCTTCGCAGTGTGCTTTTGTCGTGGAGTTTTAGGCCAACGAGGGAAATTTCTAGGAAATTTCCTCCTCAGTTTCTTCTTTTCCTTTCATAGATGTGCTGTTCTATATATGTGTGTCGTGTGAGAGAGAGGGAAACTAAAATAGCAACTGGAAAAAGGAGTCATTCTGATTTTTATTTTGTTCTCTCTTGCATGCCAATGGAGTGTCGCTTCACTAGAAAACATTATTGTTTTTGGGTTTTGATTCATGTGGCGTTTGTGGGGGTTCTTGAGAGTTGTTTAGAGGAAGAGAGGTTGGGTCTATTAAGCATCAAGGACCACTTTAAGTTATACAGTGGTGACGCTAATGAATTCCTTCCTTCCTGGACTGATGATCCAGTGGCTGACTGCTGCAGCTGGGAGCGAGTGAAGTGTAATAACGCCACCATGGTCACTCAACTCTCTTTGGGCCGTTTGCTGCCCTCGTTCATGGGTCAGGGTCTGAACATGTCCTTGTTTACTCCTTTCAAGGAGCTGCTCAATCTAGACTTGTCGTTGAATGGTTTTAATGATTGCTACCAGACTTATGGTAAGTAACATACAATAACTCTCGTACTTTTAATTATAATATCTTATTAAAATATATTAAAAACAAAAATTAAATACATTATATTTTTAATATTTAACAATAATTTTATTTTTATAAACTTTAATCTCAATTTTATTTGTACTAATAATACATTGCATATATATAGATTTCAAGGCTTTGAAGAATTTGGTGAGTCTTGATCTAAGTTACAACGTCTTCAACAGTATCATACAGCCTTGTTTAAGCCCCCTTACATCGCTTCAATCGCTACATCTTGAGCAGAGCGTCAATTATGATGCAAATCTTCCCATTCCAGGTAGTCTCTTAAGTTTTTATTTTTATTTTTATTTTGATAAAATTAGCTTCTATTCAAAGTTTATAATAATAATAATCTACTTAATGATATTAAAATTATATTAAAATTAAATAAAAAAAATAATATTTTTATTTTTAATTATTTTTTATTATATATATAAATTTAATTATTATTTAAATGTATTATATATTATTAATATAATTTTATATTATTATTATTATTTATATATAATTTATTTATTATTATTATTAAAATATATAAAATTATTTATTTTTAATATTTTATATATAAATTTTTATCAAAATTATATTAATATATTATAAATATTATATATAGTTATATTATTAATTATATATTATTATTAGAAGAAAAAAATATATATATTAAAATAATTATACAAACAATTATTAAGGAAATTTTTTCAGTCATACTACCTAGAAAAAGAAAAAAAAAAAAATGTTCTTTATATTAATTTTAGGTAACTTGAAACTAGAAATCAATAAAATTAGTTTAGCGAGCAAAAGGCAAGGATGCAGGGGACTTTGGGCTCGACGTGAATTCATAAGTTGTACCTCTCAAGATATCAAAGGCTGCTTCAAACTCAATCTGTAGGGTGTGGCTATTTTCCCGGGGAAATCCACTCCTAGAGAATATAAAAATCAATACGACATTTTCTCCTATAATTGCAGAAAATACAAGGGCAATGCTCGTATGAACTCATACCAGCATTGCCCTTGTATCTTTTGTTGTTCATAATTTCTGCTTTTTAATGGTCAAAAGACTTATTCTTTGTTTATCAGTGGGACAAGTCTGCCACTAGGCCAAACATTAGAGGTGTCAAATGGGTTCAGGAGGGTGGATTTGGTTAGGATGAATTTAGATTCAAGTCATTTTGGATCAGATTCCTTGCAGTTTACTCGCATTTGTGTTAAATTCAAGTTTTAGACATGTGAGTCATTATGCTAATTTTTTAAGAATTTTTTTTTATTTGTAACTAATTTTTTATTTTTTATATAAATTAAATAGTTATTTTTATATTTATATATATTATTATATATTATATTATTAAAATATTTGAAATTATATATTTTAAAAAATTTTTATATTAATTTGTATCAAAATTATAAAAATATATTATAAGTATTATGTATATTTATATTATTTATTATATATTATTATTAAAATAAAAAATTATTTATATTATATAACTTATAATCTGATAGATTTTTTAATGGACAAAAAAAGACAACCAAAAAAACAAAAACAACACTGATTCATTAGTATGTCTCTTTGTAATATATATATATATTTTGTCACAAATGTATGTCTTAAATAGGAATTTTAAAGTGTAAAGTTTTTGGATTTGAAATTTCACTGTAAAAACTCTCCAATAGATTAATGGAGGCAAAAAAAAATTAAAAGTTTTTTTTAATTATTTTTTAAAATTTTTAAGTATTTAATGTTAACAACTTATTAAAATTTTAAATTTAAAAAAAGTTAAATTCACCAGGACTCCTAATTCTATACTCATCATATTATTATATCATATTCTGCCTAATGTTAATTAGTTAGTTGAATAAATGATTGATTCATTTTTCTTATGTAACATTCTTTTTCGGCCCAATTTATGTATTATTGTATTATAATATTAAATACTTTCAATGTTTTACAATAGTTTTGTTTTTATAAACTTTAGTCCTAATTTTAATTGCATTTGTAACACATTACTTATATATAGATTTTAAGGCTTTGAAGAATTTGGTGATACTTGGGCTAAGCGGCAACAATTTCAACGGCACCATTTCAGGTAGGTATCATAAGTCTCTTAAGTTTCTACTTCTTTGGCAAAATTAGTTTTTATGTAAAACTTAAAACAATTTTCAATTGGCTATAGACAAAAGTTTTCCCAAATATAAAATGATTACAATTTAATAGGAAAAAAAAATAATGGTCTGCTTACAATATTTACATCACATTCTGATCAAATCTAGAGCAATCGTACAATCATTAGGAAATTTCCCTAGTCATACTACCTAGAAAAAGGAAAAGAAAAAAAAAAACCTAATGTTCTTTATGTTAATTTTAAGTAACATAAAGTATGTTAAAATAGATATAAGAGAATTATTTATTTGTAGAGAGAAAAATATAAAATTTGTTAAATTAAGAAAAAAAAATTCTCTAAAGAGTTGAAATTTTTTCCTTTTAGCTGAAAATTGAGAATTTTTTTTTAGTTAAAAATATGTTAATTTAACATTTAATAATGTAATTTGGTTTCAAATACCAAAAATTTGAACTGCTCTTATCAATTTGAAAGAAACATTTTGGTTTTACTTGCAAATTTAACTAAAAATAAATTAAATGATAAAAATTAGTATTCATTTAGAAATTTTCATCTATACACATGTATTTTTATGCGGAACTTTTTTTTTTTTGAAACATTGTGGTTGCAATATCTTGTTAAAATATCTCGGAAATAACATAACAGTTAAACAAATTATACTTTTAGTGTTTCATAATAATTTTGTTTTTGTGAGCTTTAGTCCCAATTTTAATTGCATTAGTAACATATTACTTATATATAGATTTCAAGGTTTTGAAAAATTTGGTGACACTTGATCTAAGCTACAACAATTTCAATGGCACCATCTCAAGTAAGTATCATAAGTCTCTCAAGTTTCTACTTCTTTGATAGAATTAATTTTTATGTAAAACTTAAAATAATTCAGATCTAATTTAGAATTCACCTAATGATGCTAAAATTATCTTAATATCAAATAAAAAAAATAATATTTTTATTTTTAACTAATTTTTTATTTTATATGTGAATTATATTGTTATTTAAATACACTATATATTATATATATAACTTTATATTCTAATTATTATTTATATATAAAATTTATAATTTTTATTATTATATTATTAAAATATGTAAAATTATATATTTTTAATTTTTTGTATATTAAATTATATCAAAACTATAAAAATATATTATAAATATTATATATGATTATGTTATTAACTATACATTATTATTAGAAAAAAGAAAACTATTTTCTATTATATAACTCATGGTTTAACGAACTTTTTAATAAATTAAAAAAAAAGCTCCAATTCATTACTATACCCCTTCATAATTCATATTTTTATTTTGTCACAAAATATGTGTGTTAAATAGATATTTTAAAGTGTAAAGTTTTTGAACTTGAGGTTTTATTATAAAAACTTTACAAAGGATTAATTAGGACACAAAAAGAGTTAAAAGTTATTATTATTATTATTATTACTTTTTTAAGTTTTTAAGGCTAGCAAACTCATTAAAATTCTAAATTCAAAAAAAGTCAGTTCATTATGATTCCTAATTCTAAGACTCTTAGTTTTAAGGTATGTACACTCATCCTATTGTGGTATCATTTTGTACCTAATGTTTATTAATTAGTTGCCTATAAGATCAATTCATTTTTCTCAGTTCACGTGGTTTCTCTATCCAATTTATGTATTATTATTGAAGCAAGCACTTGAGCTTGTTTGCCACCTTTCTTCTATTTTGTTGCTATTCATGTGTTTCAAAACTAGATTTGAAATTATATATTTTTCCTTTTCATTGGTACAAGCTCTTGCCTTCTTGAACTCATTTAATAATTTTAACTTTTTTTTTTCTTCTTATTTATTTGGTATAACTTAGAGGTTTGAAGAAACTGGAAATCCTAAACTTCCGTTGCAATAGATTATCTAGAAACGTATTTCATTCTCTTGGCAATATGACTTCGCTTAAGGCTCTATATTTGGCTAACAACAACCTTAATGGATCTTTAGGCGGACAAGGTAGTTATTGACATTTCGTTAATGCTCCAATTTAGGTATTAGATCTCTTATGTAATAGTAAATGATAAAAATTCTACCATATCTTGTTTTTGCAGGCTTATGTGAATTGAAGAGTCTTCAAGAGTTGGCTCTTGAATCTAATAATTTAAGTGGAACAATTCCACCTTGTCTTGGCAATTTGACATCCCTTAGAATCTTGGACTTGTCATTTAATAGACTTGAAGGGAATATCTCATCTTCTCCAATTTTTAACCTCAAAGACCTCAAGTATATTGATTTGAGAAATAATTTTTTTGAGGGTATATTCTCTTTTTACTCAATTGCCAACTTCACAAACCTTAAAGGCCTGATGTTATCAAAGCTTGAGGTCCAAACTCAGTATTCACAGAATTGGCTACCTACATTTCAGCTCAAGGGTCTTTGGATGTCAAACTGCAAATTGGACAATATTCCTCAGTTTCTTGCTCACCAAACTGAATTAATAGCTGTGGATCTCTCTCATAATAACCTAACTAGAACCTTCCCCAATTGGCTACTTGAAAACAATATGAAATTGGGGTTCCTAAATCTTAGAAATAACTCTTTCTTCGGTCAGTTTCATTTATCCTCCAACTCCAGCTTTGTGACAAGCAGCATAGATATATCAGACAATAACTTCCATGGGGAACTTCAACCAGATATTGGTGATTTGTTTCCAAAAGCAGTAGCACTTAATCTTTCTGCAAATGCCTTCCATGGTCACATTCCATTCTCAATTGGTCACATGCCAGAGTTGTCCTGTTTAGATCTATCCATCAATAACTTTTCAGGAGAAATTGCCACTACTTTGGTGGGACTAGCAAATTTCTCTAATTTGGTAGTTTTGGCAGCTGCAAAAACTAGATTACATGGCCGAATACCAAATTCCATTAATATGACTTCATTACGGGTCTTGCAACTCAGTGGAAATCGGATTACGGGTGATCTGTCAAGTTGGATCTCACACTATCTGAACTTACATTTCTTAGATATCAGTGACAACCACATAACAGGTGAGATTCCTCCCTCCATTGGCAAATTGAGCTCTAGTTATAGTAAAATTACACTAAACATGGCACATAATGAGCTTGAGGGCAGAATTCCAAGTGAACTGGCTAGGCTTGAGTTATTTTATTTGGACCTTTCGGATAACTTTCTTTCGGGTCCTATTCCGTGTTGCTTCAATTCGTCATCTTTGCTACATTTCAATTTGGAAGGAAATAGACTCACTGGCTCGATTTCCGAAACATTGTTCAATTCTTCTGCCATTCAGATACTAAACATTGGAAATAATCTTTTGTCTGGTTGCATTCCATCCTCTGTTGGGGCTTTATCAAATATAAGGGTTCTTCTTCTCCACCAAAATTCTCTAAGGGGTTTGATACCAAATCAATTGTGCCGATTGAATAAACTTGACATCTTGGATCTCTCACACAATGTGTTTTCTGGACCCATACCTCACTGTTTTGGTAACATCTCGTTTGGGAAGTTAACTTTATCTAATTTTGCATACCAAAGCAGGGATGTTAATGCATGGGGATTTGGCCCCATAATTGCAAGCAATCTTTTTCATAACTTCCTCTCACCTTTTGCTGTGGAATCTATATATGGGCAACTAGTGCAAGTTGGGTTTGTGACAAAAACAACGTCCAACATATACAAAGGCAGCATTCTTGATTTGATGACTGGATTGGATTTATCCTGCAACAGGCTAACAGGGAAAATACCGGCAGAATTTGGAAATTTAAGTTTCATACATGCATTGAACTTGTCTCACAATCAGTTGACAGGTTTCATTCCAGCAACTTTTGCAAAACTTAAAGAGATAGAGAGTCTGGATCTTTCCCACAACAAATTAAGTGGAGAAATTCCATCAGAACTAATGGGTCTTTATTTTCTATCATCCTTCAGTGTAGCTTACAACAATCTATCTGGAAGGCTTCCAGATATGGACAGGCAGTTTCAGACATTTGATAACAAAAGTTATGAAGGAAATCCGTTTCTTTGCGGACCTCCATTAACGCATAATTGCAGTGTCATTCATGACATACCACAGGTGGCATCCGATACTGATGCAAGTGAAGAAAAATGGTATGACATTGATCCTGTGTCCTTCACTGCAAGCTTTATGGCAAGCTACCTTGTATTCCTGGTGGCCTTTGCAACAATACTTTATATCAACCCTGGTTGGCGACGGAGGTTGTTCATGTTCATTAAGAATCTCATTGATGAATGCTATTTTCTGGTTTTCTACACTGTTCCCAAATTATTTGCTGCATTATATAGATAATTATGTTGTGTGTCTTTCTTTTGGACATGTAGTTCTTTAATACACATTATTCCTCTATTTGTTGCATGTTATGTTTTTATGAATACAAAATAAGATTTTAGCTCGAAACACATGTAAAAATGGATAACCTAGTCCAATCTATCTATGTGTATTATTTTCAGCTTGTTGGAATGACAGATGAGGATTCCTATGTTTTTTTAGCTTGATATTGGCTTTTAAATCATTATTGTAGGTTGGTTTTATTTATAACACCAAGAAATGTTTTGTTGTAAAATGCATTATGATATTGCTTATACTGAAGGATCATATATTACATTACACCAATGGACTAGCCACCTACGAATCTTGTTGGTGGAGTAGGAATTTTTTTTCCCTTTCTTTCTATATTCTTGACGTGCCTCCAATTGCTCTGCTGATCATTCATTTTCTTTTACTAAAATAGTTTTTCTTTACATCTCAAGCCTTCAGTCTCCCCATTCCCATATTACCTTTGATATAGTTGATTATGGTATTACAAAATTGATTCCCTTTGACTTATTTGTTCCTCAACATATTTGTGTGACAAAACAAGAATAATAATTGCAAAAGGAAATTTTGATTTTATTTGTGCTTGTTGCATGGCAATGGAATCTCCTGCTTCACTAGGCAAATTGGTTTTAGGTTATTGATTTTGGAGGTGAGTAAAGAAGTGAAGGACAAAGGTCAGTGTGTGGTTGTTGTGGCGCAATGACTTTAGAGCATACGGCAGGATTGACAAGGCTGAGGAAATTTTTGTGGGTCAGGAATTTTAGGTGGCGAGGAAAGGGGGAAAAAGGAATGATCACAGGATTAGCATTACCATTAGCTGCCAATAATTCATTCATTTAATAATTCACTTGTAATAGCTGCCAATATTCAGAAGCATTAGCATCCTATTTTCCTAAAGCAAAAGGGGAAGAGGAGTAATCACAGGATGGGTAGTCATGCAACATTTCAAACCTAAATTTATTGAATTACATGATATTTTCCTCTCTTGCAATTGCATTTCATCCCCACACGCACAAAAGATAGGATCAAGTTGAACAACTTAGGGTTATAAAGTGATTAGTTATTATCTACACAAGCAGTGCCATTCCATTCTAATGGTCTAAGAATGCTCTTCCATACTACATTGCTTGGACTTCCATACCAGTTGTTTTTAAATTGCTTGTTGATGTAATTCTATCTGACTGAAAGAGCAAAATAAGTAGACAATAATTATATTGGAAAAAAATATAGCTCAATGGACATATAAATAAACTAACAGTTTGCAAAATCAAGAGAGAAAATGCTTATCATAAGGTGACATATATATTTTTTGGAACCCCTTATCAGCCCTTTCTAGTTCCAGGATGAAAGTATGCCATGCCAAAAGGTTTTAAGGGCATTAAATGACAACATATGTGGGATCCAAAGTAAGACATTTGTGTTTTGTATTTTCCCTTTATCTCATTTTATACTGTGTCAAAAGTCCTGAGAAGTCTCCAATCCTCAAAAACATAGAGTCACAGGTCAAATTTCTGGCTATTTCTTCTTTGGGCCAAACTCTGAGGGCATTTGCTGCATTGTCCCAGCTGTTTGGTGTTTTCCAAAATTTTTAATTTTCACAATTTTTAATCATTTTGTTGGTAGATTGTTGCTGTTTGCGTTTTATGGTTTTATGATTAGATTTTGTAGACCTTTCAAACATGAAAAGTTTGAGTTTTTGAAGATAAATGCAATTACAGCACAGGGAATGAGTTCATTTACTGGCTTATTCAAATTGGCCAAGTTGTACTGGTGGTGGGCTTGTACACCTCGAGGGTACATTTTGCACTAAGATCATATTAGAAAATCAGATTATAATTTAACACTTCAAATACATTTTGCACTTCAAATTACTTTAGTTTTTTTTTACAATCATTTCAGGGATCATTTCAAGGACCAATTAGTCTAGTGGATAAATTGAGTAAAAAATTAAATAAAGTGCTAAAAAATCTAATAAATAAAAACTTTTCTTTTAATAAATTTACTTTTAAATATTTATTGGGTTTATCCTTCTGAATGCATGACAGGAAAAAGTTCAAGGCATTAACGTATGACAGGAGCTTAGAAAATGGCTGGTACCCTGGAGGAGGATAGCTGTCATGTAGTGGGGGAAGTCTGGTGTTTAAAATCCCCAATCCCTAACACGTTCTTAAACTTCTCCCTCCCAAAACCCAAACCCAAACACAAATACAGCAAGAAAACAAGTCTATCAAAGTTTAGGAAAGGTACAGAAGCTCTGATGAACATTTGTCCAATATCCAGATTTTTGATGAGAAATTCAAAGGTATACAAAAATTGAAAATACATGCATAAACCAACCTTCTCTAGATCTAGGCTCCTTTCACAAACTCTGCCGACAGAAGATATGCCAGGATCATGAGTATGATCGTAGGAATGGAGACTATCATGGTGTTTTGTATGGTAACACCTACGGGGCATGCTTGTGGCATTTCTTCACATCCATAATACTCCAAAAGAGAGAATGCGCAACCAAATGACAAACTACAAACATCATCCATCCATGTTTTTGTACATTGCACTGGGGCATTTCTTCGAATGTATAGAATAAGGAATGAAATTATTTTCCTCAAAAGCCTCATTTATGGTCTGGATTCAGATTACTTTCAGATTACTTTCCTCAAAAACTTAGCCTCATAAGGGGCAAAGATTCAGATTACTTTCCTGTCAGAAAATCACATTTCTTCAGGGGCATAATCACCTTCTGGCAATCTCCAGCAACTAAAACAACATCACAAAAATTGTGTCTATACCTTTGTGATCTAGAAGCTAAGATGGTTCCAATAATCATGGCCATGACTGCCATGAACTTCCCTTCCAGCATCTGCATTAACAGCACTCTCAATCCTACAAGGAATTCAGAGTGTCTTAGCCAAAAAAAATTAATAATTGCCACTTAACTTGAATCTGCCTCCACACTCACAGATCAACCATCAGCTTCAGCAACAACAACCAAACAATGACACAAGAAAATGCAAGAAAGAAGATGAATAGAACATCAAATTTACGAAATACTTAGTCATAGCAATAAAAGCCTTGTATCATCATTAATATAAAGACACAATGACACTTGCAATTCCTACACAAAATTGGGTGCACCTGCCAAATAGTTCATTGTCCTTCATACTCCAGTTGAACTAAGAGCACTGTCAACACAATGAACTGACTGTTTCCGATTATACTCCATAAGACATAGCACCCATATTTTTATGTTTACAAGGAAAAAAAGCAACCAAAGATCTGGCAACTACAGATTGATGATATTCTCTTATAATTTTGCTTTTCACTTTCTCAAGCAAGCTGGTTGAAAAGCTTGACCGAAACCAACATGAACCAGTTTTGTGAACAGTAATGTCCTACTGATTAGCCATTTGGGTGCTATGACCAAATCCAATGACCCAAATAAGTAAAACCACAAATACAGTGGCACAAAAACTAGGAAGTATACTTGAGATTTTGTTGAATATGGAAGGGTCTTGCTTATTAACAAACTCTTCTAAGTTGCATTATGCACAGAGAAGGCTCAGTGGTAGACTCTACTAGAACAAGTTGCACAGCATAAAAAGAAGTAAACCATCATTTGTGCTTGTGTAAGCTTCGTTTAGAAAATCTGAGTAGATCACGGTGCTCTTATCAATTAGACTAAAGTTCCAACAAAGTGTCCCATTTATGACTTTTCATCATTCCATTTTATTTTCTCATTCTTAGACATAAAAAAAAATGATGCCCGCAAACTGTCTGTTTAAGTGTCTTCTTTAACACTAACTCAACAAAATTTGTAACAAAAATCTGCACTACACCCTCTAGAACTGGGAACTCGAAACCTGATTTTAGCATCAACTGCAGGAGAACCTGGTGCCTTAAAAAGGATGAATCACATGGGCTTAATGTTATCAAACCTTAAGGTCCAAACTCAGTATTCACAGAATTGGCTACCTACATTTCAGCTTAAGGCTCTTCAGATGTCAAACTGCAAATTGGACAATATTCCTCAGTTTCTTGCTCACCAAACTGAATTAATAGCTGTGGATCTCTCTCATAATAACCTAACTAGAACCTTCCCCAATTGGCTACCTGAAAACAATATGAAATTGGAGTTCCTAAGTCTTAGAAATAACTCTTCCTTCGGTCAGTTTCATTTATCCTCCAACTCCAGCTTTGTGACAGTCAGCATAGATATATCAGACAATCACTTCCATGGGGAACTTCAACCAGATATTGGTGATTTGTTTCCAGAAGCAATAGCACTTAATCTTTCTGGGAATGCCTTCAATGGTCACATTCCATTCTCAATTGGCCACATGCCAAAGTTGTCCTGTTTAGATCTATCCATCAATAAGTTTTCAGGAGAAATTGCCACTACTTTGGTGGGACTAGCAAATTTCTCTAATTTGGAAGTTTTGGCAGCTTCAAAAACTAGATTACATGGCCGAATACCAAATTCCATTAATATGACTTCATTACAGGTCTTGCAACTCAGTGGAAATCAGATTACGGGTGATCTGTCAAGTTGGATCTCACACTATCTGAGCTTACATTTCTTAGATATCAGTGACAACCACATAACAGGTGAGATTCCTCCCTCCATTGGCAAATTGAGATCTGGTCTTAGTGAAATTACACTAAACATGGCACATAATGAGCTTGAGGGCAGAATTCCAAGTGAACTGGCTAGGCTTGGGTTATTTTATTTGGACCTTTCGCATAACTTTCTTTCGGGCCCTATTCCGTGTTGCTTCAATTCGTCATCTTTACAGCATTTTAATTTGGAAGGAAATAGACTCACTGGCTTGATTCCAGAACAATTGTTCTATTCTTATACCATTCAGATACTAAATATTGGAAATAATTTTTTGTCTGGTCACATTCCATCCTCGATCGGGGCTTTATTGAATTTGAGGGTTCTTCTTCTCCGCCAAAATTCTCTAAGGGGTTTGATACCAAATCAACTGTGCCGATTGAATAAACTTGACATCCTGGATCTCTCACACAACTTGTTTTCTGGACCCATACCTCACTGTTTTAGTAACATCCCGTTTGGGAAGTTAACTTTATCTAATTTTGCATACCAAGGGAGGGGTTTAAATGCAAGGGAATTTGGCCCCATAATTCCAAGCAATCTTTATGATAACTTCCCCTCACCTTTTGACGTGGAAGCTATGTATGGGCAACAAGTGCAAGTTGGGTTTGTGACAAAAACAATGTCCAACGTATACAAAGGCAGCATTCTTGATTTGATGACTGGATTGGATTTATCCTGCAACCGGCTAACAGGGAAAATACCGGTAGAATTTGAAAATTTAAGTTGCATACATGCATTGAACTTGTCTCACAATCAGTTGATAGGTTTCATTCCAGCAACTTTTGCAAAACTTAAAGAGATAGAGAGTCTGGATCTTTCCCACAACAAATTAAGTGGAGAAATTCCATCAGAACTAATTGGTCTTTATTCTCTATCATATTTTAGTGTAGCTTACAACAATTTATCTGGGAGGCTTCCAGATATGGACAGGCAGTTTCAGACATTTGACAACAAAAGTTATGAAGGAAATCCGTTTCTTTGTGGACCTCCATTAATGCATAAATGCAGTGTCATTGATGACATACCACAGTTAGCATCATCCGATACTGATGCAACTGAAGAAAAATGGTATGACATTGATCTTGTGTCCTTCATTGCAAGCTTTGTGGCAAGCTACCTCGTATTCCTGATGACCTTTGCAACAATACTTTATATCAACCCTGGTTGGCGACGGAGGTTGTTCATGTTCATTGAGAATTTCATTGACAAATGCTATTTTCTAGTTTTCTACATTGTTCCCAAATTATTTGCTGCATTATATAGATAATTATGTTGTGAGTCTTTCTTTTGAACATGTAGTTCTTTAATGCACATTTTTCCTCTCTTTGTTGCATGTTATGTTTTTATGAATACAAAATAAGATTTTAGCTTGAAACATGTGTAAAAATGGATAACATAGTCCAATCTATCTATGTGTATCATTTTCAGTTTCTTGGAATGCTTGACGAGGATTCCTATGTTTTTTTAGCTTGATATTGGCCTTTAAATCATTATTGTAGGTTGGTTTTATTTATAACACCAAGAAATGTTTTGTTGTAAAATGCATCATGATATTGTTCATATTTAAGGATGAGATATTACATTACACCAATAGACTAGCCACCCAAGAATCTTGTTGGTAGAGTAGGATTTTTTTTTTCCCTTTCTTTCTATATTCTTGATGTGCCTCCAATTGCTCTGCTGATCATTCATTTTCTTCTACCAAAATAGTTTTTCTTTGCATCTCAAGCCTTCGGTCTCCCCATTCCCATATTACCTTTGATTTTGTTAAAATGCTAATTGCAAGTTAGGGACTTAAGTCCTACATTTGAAGTGTGATATTTCAAAGAGAGGTTTATATGGACTTTGGACTTTCACATCTCAATAGCTAATTTTTTAGTTGTAGTTCTCCTAAAGTTCATATTAAATTTCTCCTCATCTTAGTGCATCGGTTTTTTCTAATATATATTTCAAACCATAACAATACCTTGTTTCCACTTTATAGGAAAAATTTTCCTCATGGGTCATAGGCAACCAGCCATTTCTTTTTTTTTTTTTAATTATCGGTTGGTTCCAATAGGAAAGTGTCCTCAACTCTATAAATATTTGATAAACAAATAATGCACATATAATTGAATATGGTATTACAAATTTGATTCTCTTTCACTTATTTGTTCCTCAACATATCTATGTGTGAAAACAAGAATAGTAATTGCAAAAGGAAATTTTGATTTTATTTGTGCTTATTGCATGGCAATGGAATCTCCTGCTTCACTGGTTTTGGGTTTTTGATTTTGGAGGTGAGCAAGTAAGTGAAGGACAAAGGTCAGTGTGTGGGTTGTTGTGGCGCAATGACTTTAGAGCATATGGCAGGATTAACAAGACTGAGGAAATTTTTGTGGGTCAGGAATTTTAGGTGGCGAGGAAAGGGGGAAAAGGGAATGATCACAGGATTAGCATTAGCATTAGCATTAGCATTAGCTGCCAATAATTCATTCATTAAATAATTCACTTGTAATAGCTGCCAATATTCAGAAGGATTAGCATCCTATTTTCCTAAAGCAAAAGGGGGAAGGGCAAGAGGAGTGATCACAGGATGGGGAGTCATGCAACGTTTCAAACCTAAAGTTATTGAATTACATGATATTTTCCTCTTTTGCCATTGCATTTCACCCCCCCCACACACACAAAAGAGAGGATGAAGTTGAACAACTTAGGTTTGTAAAGTGATTAGTTATTATCTACACAAGCAATGCCTTTCCATTCTAATGGTCTAAGAATGCTCTTCCATACTAGATTGCTTGGACTTCCATACCAGCTGTTTTTAAATTGCTTGTTGATGTAATTCTATCCCACCCAATGAGCAAAATAAGTAGAAAATAATTATATTAGAAAAAAATATAGTTCAGTGGACATATAAATAAACTAACAGTTTGCAAAATCAAGAAAGAGAAAATGTTTATCATAAGATGACATATATATTTTTTGGAACCCCTTATCATCCCTCTCTAGTTCTAAATGAAAGTATGCCATGCCACCGGGTTTTAAGGGCATTAAATGACAACATATATGGGATCTAAATAATATTAATAAGTGATCTGTCTTTGGCTTTTAGCAAAGAGCATGCAGACGAGGATCTTGAGCTTCAGTTTTCTCTCCGTAATATTTTCTACAAGAATTTTTCTTAGGATTTTATTAACGTCATTGCTTTCGGAGTAAGTGGATTGGAGTTTAATATTAGGAGATAAAAATAATCTCACCAATCTCTTTATTGTCAAAAAAAAGAAAATAAAAAATAAAAAATAAAAGTAGAGAATAAATAATGTTAGGTTATCTTGAATATTCAGAAAAAAAAAAAAGAATTTCCCACTAAACTCTGCTAAACATAGGTACTAGAAAAGCCAAGAGCGAGAAACGGACCCCTTAGGTTGGCATGCTGTATTGCTGCACCAAAAATGGGACATGGATGCAGCGAGAGTTTATTTAGCTACTACTTTGACCCTTCAAGAGGAAGTTGGCTCATATAATGTTACTGAAAACAACACAGAAGTAATCAAACGAAAAGAAAAATAACACCAAAAACTTTATGTGGTTCGGTCGATGTGACCTACATCCACGAGAAAAATAGAAGAAATACTCTTATTACTATAGAGAGTGTGTTACCGGATACAAAGAGTGCGACTCTTCTCTCTACCTCACCCACATAACCCTAGTATGTATATATATATATATATATAGGGATATAAAATAAGGATTAAAAGAGTAATTCTGACTCAACTAGAATATAATGCATATTCCAACAAATCTCCACCTTACATTGCATTCTCAAAACACACAACAAAATAGAATCCTTCTGTCTCTCCTCTAAATGGCCCCTTAGGGCCAATCAATCAAAACGAACACCAATCAAGTCCAAGCAATACTTAAACTTACTAGTTAAAACTGGTTTCGTCAACATGTCAGCTGGATTATCTGCAGTAGTGACCTTTTTCACTGAAATCAAACCTTGAGATATAACATCTCGCAAGAAATGGTATCTGACATCAATGTGTTTGGTCCTCTCATGATACACTTGATTTTTGGTCAAGTGTACAGCACTCTGACTGTCATAAAATACGGTAGTAGTTTCCTGTGATAAACCCAAATCAGTGACTAAACCTTTCAACCAAATAGCTTCCTTGACTACTTCTGCTATTGCCATGTACTCAGCTTCAGTGGTGAAAAGAGCAACTGTTGATTGCAATGTTGCCTTCCAACAAATGGCACTGCCTGAAAGAGTGAAAATATAACCAGTTGTTGATTTTCTTCTGTCAAGGTCACCTGTATAGTCAGAATCCACAAAACTAATAAACAACCTACTATCTCTGCTGAACATCATTCCTACATCTGTAGTGCCTCTAAGATACCGAAGTATCCATTTAACTGCTTACCAATGTGCTTTCCCAAGATTAGCCATATATCTACTGACCACACTGACTGCCTGTGAAATATCTGGACGAGTGCAAACCATAGCATACATAACACTGCCCATTGCACTAGAGTATGGAACACGTGACATATATTCCTCCTCCTCTAGGCTATTGGGTGATAAAGAGGCTAAAAGTCTGAAGTGTGATGCCAAAGGAGTACTTACCAGTTTGCAACTCATCATCCCAAAACGATCAAGAACCTTCTCGATGTACCTTTTATGTAAAAGGCGCAACTCTCCTGCTTTCCTGTCTCTGATGATCTCCATGCCCAAAATCCTCTTTGCAGCTCCCAAATCTTTCATCTCGAAATCTCTACCAAGTAGCTTCTTCAAACTATTGATCTTAGATATACTTGTAAAGGCAATAAGAATATCATCGACATATAGTAGCAGATAAAATGATCTATCACGAAACTTCCTATGGTAGACACAACTGTCATACCCACTCCTTAAGTAACCATGGCCAACCATAAAGCTGTCAAACTTCTTATACCATTATCTAGGAGACTGCTTTAAACCATATAGAGATTTCTTTAACCTACAAACTTGATTCTCCTTGCCTTCAATCTGGAAACCCCCGGGTTGATCCATATAGATGACTTCCTCAAGATTGTCATGTAGAAAAGCAGTTTTGACATCAAGCTGCTCTAGTTCCATATCATACATAGCAACCATAGCTAGAAGCACACGAATGGAAGTATGCTTCACAACTGGAGAAAACACCTCATTGAAGTCAATCCCTTCTTTCTAGCTATAGCCCTTTGCAACCAGACGTGCCTTGTACCTTACATCTTCAACTCCTGGGATTCCCTCCTTCTTCTTGAAGATCCATTTGCAGCCAATAGTCTTCTTATCTTTGGGAAGTTTCACTAAGTCCCAAGTCTGATTCTTATGCAGGGACTCAATTTCCTCGGTCATAGCAATACTCCACTGGGAAGATTCAGCACAAGTGACAGCCTCTGAGTAGTTTCTAGGTTCATTGTAGTCCACCTCTTCTGCTACTGCCAAACAATAAGCAAAATCTGAGTATAAAAAGCTGGCTGGTGGCTTGATAGTCCTTCTGGGTCTGTCTTTGGTGATACTGTACGGCTGTGCCTGTTGAGTATCTAGAGTATCCTCATCTGTTTTTGAAGTATCAACCCGAATCTGTTGACCTGACTTAGAAGGAATATTGCTTTCAAATTCCACCTGCTGTCTGGAACTCCCACTATCTTCATTATTTGGCCTTAAGACTTCCTCTTTTGGATGCAGCATAGCGGATTCATCAAATGTCACGTCTCTGCTGATGAGGAATTTTGGAGACTTAGTGTCTGGACACTACAACCTATAACCTTTCACACTAGAAGCATAGCCAAGGAAAATGCATTTCTTAGCCCTTGGTTCCAGCTTTCCATCATTAACATGAGCATAAGCAGGACAGCCAAATATCTTCAAATCAAAATAATCTGCAGGTTTGCCTGACCACACCTCTTCAGGTGTCTTACACTCAATGGAAGTAGAAGAAGATCGATTTACCAACCAACAAGCTGTATTAACTGCTTCTACCCAAAACTCCTTGCCCAAACCTGCATTGGATAACAGACACCTAGCTTTCTCTATCAAAGTCCTGTTCATGGGTTTTGCAACTCCATTCTGCTGTGGAGTTTTTACAACTGTGCGGTGTCGAATAATACCTTTGATTTTGCAAAACTCATTGAATTCGTTATTGCAAAATTCAAGGCCATTATTTGTTCTTAACCTCTTAATCTGCTTCCCAGTATACTTTTCAAGTAAAGTTTTCCACTGTCTGAAAATTCTAAACACTTGACTTTTCTGTTTCAAGAAATAGACCCAAATCTGCTTCCTAGTTTGCAGATTTTGTCATGTACAGACTTTCCAATTTTAGCCACGCACCAGCTGCTGTTCTTTCACTGAGGATTTCTCTCAAAACTTCATTTCCCAAACTAAGTTGAATTGAGGATAGAGCTTTATCATCCAAGTCATCCCAATCTGCATCGGACATTGACTCTGGTTTTTTCTCCTTGCCAAGTAGGGCCCTTTTTGTACCTTCTCGCGACAGAATTGCCATCATCCTAACTTGCCACAGTGCAAAACTGGTGTTTCCATCGAACTTCTCAATTTCAGACTTCACCGTTGATGAAGATGAAGAAGCCATTGCAACAAAACACCTAAAACGAAATTTGAAGAGTACAAATTGATGGCCCAAATTAATAAAATTACCCAAGTACAACCAAGTATAACCCAAATCTGTTCCCTCTTCCATCGGCTTCTCCTGAATCTCCTCAGATTGTGATAACGCCGGGGACCCGATTGGATCTGGTACGGCAGAGATCTGAATCGAATCTGGTGAATACGGTAGAATGCCGGCCGCTAGGCTGTGCGACAGGGCTTGCCGGTGTGGGATGTGCGTCGGCCGCTGGGCTGTGCGACGAGGCTTGCCGATGTGGGATGTACGTCGGCCGTTGGGCTGTGTGACGGGGTTTGCCGGTGTGGGATGTGTGTCGGCCACTGGGTTGGGCAACGGGGTTGCCGGTGTGGGTTGTGCGTCGGGCGCTGGGCTGCGCGACGGGGCTTGCTGGTGTGCGTCGGGTGGTCTCGGCAGGACTTTAGTTCTTGGATTTTTTTTTCTTGGACTCTGATACCAATTTGTTACCGAAAACAACACGGAAGTAATTAAATGAAGAGAAAAATAACACCAAAAACTTTACGTGGTTTGGTCGATGTGACCTACATCCACAGGAAAGACAGAGGAAATACTCTTATTATTAGAGAGAATGTGTTACCGGATATAAAGAGTGCGACTCTCCTTTCTACCTCACCCACATAACCCTAGTATGCCTATTATATATATATATAGGGATATAAAATAATAGTCAAAAAAGTAATTCTGATTCAATTAGAATATAAGGTATATTCCAACGTATAGGGTCGGTAAGGGAATTATTTTGTGATGGCTAACACACAGAAATGGGTTTGGTACCAGCAACATCAAATATGAAGTCCGACATTAACGAGACAACTCTTTTTTTGATAAAAAAAGAAAAAACATAATAATAATCCTTGCGTACTAGATAAAAAAATAAAATAAAATTTTTAACTTATAAATAATAAAATTTTACGTTTATTTAAACTATATTTTTTTATTTTTATAAAATTTTTATTTTATTTCATTATATAAAATTTTTAATAATAATTAATTTATTAAATTAAATCTTAATTAATTAAATTTTTTTAATTTGAATTACACTATTTTATTAGGTAACTCTTAAAAAAATTTTATCATATTTTTATTATTTTCATATTTTTTTTATTTTGTCATATTTATTTGTTTATTTTTATTTATAAAATTAATTATAAAATTATAAATATTTATTATAAATATATAATTAAATATAACAATTAATATTTTTATAAAATCATAATATTTAAAATTATTAATATTATTAAAATTATTTAATTACACACATAAAATCAAATAAATTTTCATATATCTAAATTAATATATCCTTAACATTAAAACAATATAATTTTTTTAATATTACAATAATGTTGATTATTTACTAATTAATAGTCAATAAAAATAAACAATAATTCCTAAAAATAGGTCACCATGGATAATTTAAAAACACTTTGCGCATTATTAAAGCAACCCCATGTGAGCCCCACCTAGCTGAAACGGATAAAAACAGAAAGTAGGTGAAAAAAAAAAAGATAATAATAATAATATTTTATTATTAAAAATAAATTAATATAAATATAATATAAATAAAATTAAAAAAAAAATATTTAAAGCCTATAATCTGGTCCGCCCGACGTGGGACCCATCATTGCAAAGAGACCATAACATGTGTTGCATTGTTGATATTCGTCTTTTTCGTCGAACTATCAATTATTAGAAAAACAAAAAAACATCCGTGTAGGGTTCTGTAACCCACATCTGTTCTACTTATACGTGACCCTCCGCATACTTCCACGTGTCAGTCATCTGCTGGCTCTGGACTCCTGCCCGGTCACAGCCACCTCGCCGTTTCAGCTCCGTTATGGTCCGGCTCCTACACTTGTTCTCTCTCGCTCGTCTCTCCGTGTCTCTAGCTGAGATTATCTCAAGCGGAATGGCTGTGTTGTTTCAGTCATCGATCATGACAAGGTATGCTGATCACGAGAATCGATCGTTTTGTGTGCGTGTGTGCCTTTTTTCTTTTTTTTTTTTTTGGGAGTGTGTTTGTTTCCCTGGAAAATGATTCCCGGAAAAAAGAGAAAAAGGAAGAAAGAAATTCACGGAATTTTTTTCTTTCACGCTCTTAAGCTGTGTAAAGTAGTTTTTGATTAGAAGAGAATAAAGTTTCTCTTTTGAAGTGAAATATATATATATATATATATTTTTTCTTTTCTATTAAGTTGTGGAGGAAAAACAATCGATCATTTTTGGGGTAATAGGGGATCACGTTTAGTAACGATGATGTTTCGGAGAGGATGGGGTAGTTATCTGATTCTCCGCATTTACAATTTGAGCTAATTTCACTTCAAAGTGAAGATAAATTTTTGTTCAGGGGTGAGCTTAATATGCCAAACCATGTGCTATCCATAAGCGCAGAGTGGGTTGCACATTCTTACGAGCTTAGAGCTTATCCTTCTGCTGCATAATTTGCTGAACATAATTCTTAGGTGCTTTCAGTTGTTGGTGATTTCGGACATGCAATTATATATTACATTCAAGCTTGAGAACAAATCACGATTGTCTCATCTGAAAGTTCTTCCTGAAGTCGTTTTCTCCATAATGATGTTGGTTGGATACTAATTTTGTTACACTGTTTTTATTTTTACAGGGTGCACTATGGTGCATATTTTCATTCTTGGTGATTCTGTGGACTAGGGTCTTTCTCTGCTGCAATTTTTATGACATTTGATTGATTGTAAATATATCCTTGATGGTGGGACCTTGTTCTAGGAAGCGAGATCAATCAGATAATGAAGATAACTTACCTGAAGTTCTTTCTGGAAGGTATAGCAAATGTGGAGGCTCAAAGTGGTTGGGAACCTCATTCTCTAGATCTCTCAATGATGTACTGCGGGAAATTGGCAAATGTCTATCCCTTATGGAATTATGTGTTAAACAAATATGTGAGGTATACTCTTTTCTGCATTATGCCTGGGTGAGGCTGCCAATTGATTTGTTTGGACTGACTTGTCTTTTATGTGTTTTTCTTGAACGGGACAGATAAGTGTAAGACATTTTCATTGCTTCCAAGGGATGTAAGTCAGCAGATCTTCAATGAATTGGTGTATTCTCAACAACTGAATCAGTGGTAATGCTTTGTTGTCCCATTCTTCTTCTTTTCTTTCTTCGTTCTTTTAATAACTTACTTGCAATAGCTGTCAATATACAGTAGCATTAGCATCCTATTTTCCTAAAGTAAAAGAGGGGGAAGAGGAGTGATCACCAGATGGGGTGTCATGCAACATTTCAAACCTAAAGTCATTGAGGTACATGATATTTCCACTTTTGCTATTACATTTCCCTCATCTAGTTGCTCAATCTCTTTGCTTTAGAGTAGCTGTTCATCAGAATTCAGTTTCCTGTTGTCTTCACCCCCCACCCCCCCCCCCCCCCCCCACACACACACACAAGAGAGGATGAAGTTGAACAACTTAGGTTTGCATTGTGATTTGTAATTGTCTACACAAGCAGTACCTTTCCATTCTGATGGTCTAAGTATGCACTTCCATATTAGATTGCATGGTCTTCCATACCAGTTCTTTTAAAATTGTTTCCTGATGTAATTATATCTGACCGACAGAGCAAAATAACTAGAAAAAATTATAGTGGAAAAAAATATTGCTCAATGGACATATAAATCAACTAACAGTTTGGAAAATAAAGAGAGAGAAAATGCTTATCATATGATAACATATATATTTTTTGGACCCCCTCACCAGCCCTTTCTTGTTCGAGGCTGAAAGTATGCCATGCCAAAAGGTTTTAAGGGCATTAAATGACAACATATATGGGATCTAAAGTAAGATATTTGTGTTTCGTGTTTTCCCTCTATCTCATTTTATAGTGCATCAAAAGTCTTGACAAGTTTCCAACCCTCATAAACAATAGATTGCTGTAAGCTGTCTGAGCATACCTTGCTAATTAGTAATTGTTATTGTGGCATTTCTTCTCTGTTGTGAATTGATATGGATTTTCTTGCCTGTGATGGGAGCAGTTGCATACTTCTAAATTATGTTTGAATTGGCATGTTGATCGGTTGTTTGATATGCTTCCCTGTTGTGATGGACAGACAACATTGCTCAACCATATATTGACTACAGACCATGGGAAGCACATAGCAGTGATAGAGAATGAGGTATATAGAGATGAATTCTGGATCCTTGTGTTAATTTATTCAATGAGAGAATTTTTGTTGTCTTGATAATATGACAAGGGGATTTTTTTTTTAAGGCTTAGTGATGGTTATGTCACTTTGGAGAAAATTATTCTGGTCTTGAAGCTTGTTTTTTGATACTGACAATGGATGTAATCTTAACTTGTAGATATAGTGTTAAATTGATTTTATGTGGTTGAATCAATTTGTTTCCTGTTGTTGAATTTGCATTATTGTGAAGTTGACATTGATGGTTCCTAGCGGCTGCGAAAACTATTGGGGCTCAGGACACTGGTATGCTGAACAATGGTTGTCTGTGCTGTACAGTAAGGGGTGATCCTGTGAAGATGATTGGGGAATTGGTTGAATGAAATAAAAAAAGAAAATTCAATCATATTGTAATAGAGACTACAGGGAGGAGATTAATACCAGACAGACCTAAATCTAGATAATAAACATTGGAGGTTGTTTATTTCAGATTTTTTGTGATCTATAATCAGTAGAAATTGATAGTCTTGTGTAGCCTAGTTTCACTCATGTATGTGAAACTAGTTCTAGGCATCAAGCAAACTTCCCTGTAACTATTTGATGACACATCTGGTTTCACTTCTGCAGGTTTGGCAAATCCTGCACCAATTATTCAGACTTTTTATGCTGAGGATAAGGTTTTCAATGTTGTCAAGTTGGGCGATGTTGTCACTTTAGTTGTTGCTAATTATGTTACTTTTCATTTGGATGAAATGAAGCCAAGGGAGTAGTAAATGAGGCAGTTGAGCAAATTGCTTATGCTGACATAATTATGGTAAATACGGTATTCGTTGCATTTGTAGTTTGCAGTTCTCTTCGTTAAACTTCTGTCAGTTTGCATTGCTCGGGTATTCCTTGCATTTGTAGTAAATAAGGTATTCTTATACCGACAGAATTATAGTAAACAAGGTCTTCTTATGCTGACAGACATGATGAAAGAGCTGCTTAGCTGAGGTGCTTGAAATTTCATGCCACTAAATGAAGCTTTCTATTTGAATTAAGAGAATACAAAAATGAAATATATGCCAGTGTACATTGTCCAATTATTGTGTCTAACAACCTGACCTTAAAAAGTCTGTCCATGTTCTCCATTGGTTGTCCTCAATGTTATTTTTGGGCATTTCTTGCTAGGAAGTCTGATTATATTCATTTTATGCCTTTAATATATATTGCCATTTTTTAACCAATTTGTTTTTCTTCTTTTGGTTGCACAACGTCTCTGCACTTTAGGTTAGCATATATTCCCACTGACAAGCTTTTGCACACTCTCTACAAGTCTTCATATCAAGTCTTTGTTGGTCTTTTTCTGAGAGAGGAGGTTTGTATTTTGGAGAGAAAAATGGTCTTTGCAGTGCATCAAATAGGACAGCCCATGTGATTCATCCTTTTTAAGGCTCCAGGTTCACCTGCAATTGATGCTAAAATCAGGCTTCGAGTTCCCAGTTCTAGAGGGTGTAGTGGAGATTTTTGTTACAAATTTTGTTGAGTTAGTGTTAAAGAGGACACTTAAACAGACAGTTTACGGGCATCATTTTTTTTATGTCTAAGAATGAGAAAATAAAATGGAATGATGAAAAGTCATAAATGGGACACTTTGTTGGAACTTTAGCCTAATTGATAAGAGCACTGTGATCTACTCAGATTTTCTAAACAAAGCTTACACAAGCACAAATGATGGTTTACTCCTTTTTATGCTGTGCAACTTGTTCTAGTAGAGTAGACCATTGAGCCTTCTCTATGCATAATGCAACTTAGAAGAGTTTGTTAATAAGCAAGACCCTTCCATATTCAACAAAATCTCAAGTATATTTCCTAGTTTTTGTGCTACTGTATTTGTGGTTTTACTTATTTGGGTCATTGGATTTGTCATAGCACCCAAACGGCTAATCAGTAGGACATTACTGTTCACAAAACTGTGTTAAAAAAAAAAAAAAGAGGTTCTTTCACTGCCACAAAGTGTTTAAATAGTACAAGAAAAAGCAACCGAATTGATCCTGGCAGTTTTGACTGGTTCACGTTGGTTTTGGTCAAGCTTTTCAACCAGCTTGCTTGAGAAAGTGAAAAACAAAATTATAAGAGAATATCATCAATCTGTAGTTGCTTTTTTTCTTTGTAAACATAAAAATATAGGTGCCATGTCTTTTGGTGTATAATTGGAAACAGTCAGTTCATTGTGTTGACAGTGCTGTTAGTTCAACTGGAGTATGAAGGACAATGAACTATTTGGCAGGTGCACCCAATTTTGTGTAGGAATTGCAAGTGTCATTGTGTCTTAATATTAATGATGATACAAGGCTTTTATTGCTATGACTAAGTATTTCGTAAATTTGATGTTCTATTCATCTTCTTTCTTGCATTTTCTTTTGTCATTGTTTGGTTCTTGTTGCTGAAGCTGATGGTTGATCTGTGAGTGTGGAGGCAGATTCAAGTTAAGTGGCAATTATTAATTTTTTGGCTAACACTCTCTGAATTCCTTGTAGGATTGAGAGTGCTGTTAATGCAGATGCTGGAAGGGAAGTTCATGGCAGTCATGGCCATGATTATTGGAACCATCTTAGCTTCTAGATCACAAAGGTATAGACACAATTTTTGTGATATTGTTTTAGTTGCTGGAGATTGCCAGAAGGTGATTATGCCCCTGAAGAAATGTGATTTTCTGACAGGAAAGTAATCTGAATCTTTGCCCCTTATGAGGCTAAGTTTTTGAGGAAAGTAATCTGAAAGTAATCTGAATCCAGACCATAAATGAGGCTTTTGAGGAAAATAATTTCATTCCTTATTCTATACATTCGAAGAAATGCACCATTGCAATATACAAAAACATGGATGGATGATGTTTGTAGTTTGTCATTTGGTTGCGCACTTTCTCTTTTGGAGTATTATGTATGTGAAGAAACGCCACAAGCATGTCCCGTGGGTGTTACCGTACAGAACACCATGATAGTCACCATTCCTACGATCATACTCATGATCCTGGCATATCTTCTGTCGGTTGTGAAAGGAGCTTAGATCTAGAGAGGGTTGGTTTTATGCATGTATTTTCAATTTTTGTATACCTTTGAATTTCTCATCAAAAATCTGGATATTGGACAAATGTTCATCAGAGCTTCTGTACCTTTCCCAAACTTTGACAGACTTGTTTTCTTGCTGTATTTGTGTTTGGGTTTGGGTTTTGGGAGGGAGAAGTTTAAGAACGTGTTAGGGATTGGGAATTTTAAACACCAGACTTCTCACACTACAGGACAGCTATCCTCCTCCAGGGTACCAGCCATTTTCTAAGCTCCTGTCATACGTTAATGCCTTGAACTTTTTCCTGTCATGCATTCAGAACGATAAACCCAATAAATATGTAAAAGTAAATTTATTAAAAGAAAAGTTTTTATTTATTAGATTTTTTAGCACTTTATTTAATTTTTTACTTAATTTATCCACTATACTAATTGGTCCTTGAAATGATCGTAGAAAAAACCTAAAGTAATTTGAAGTGCAAAATGTATTCGAGGTGTTAAATTATAATCTGATTCTCTAATATGATCCTAGTGTTTTTAAGCTCATGCTGTCGAGGGAGATTCTATGTTTTGTTTATGTTTTAAATGAATTTGGGAATTGGTAGTGGTAGGGAGGCCGTGGTATTAAGGAGATAGGAAAAGAAGATAAATATCGTAAAAGATAAAGATTAGTTAAAAATAAGATAAATAGGAATTTGTTCTCAATGTATAAAAATTTTATTTTTATGTTTAAATTATTTTTTTTAAAATTTTAAATGTATTTTTAATTTAATAAAAAAATAAATATTTTTAAATTAGAAGATTTTGTAAATTTAATTTAAAATTGAGGAGAATAAAGTTAGAGTTTTTTTTTTATTAAATAAATATTATATTATATATAAGTTAAATTTTTTTAATAAAATATTAAAAAATTTGTCATTAATTTTTTAAAAAATATAAATATATAAAATATATTTTAATATTTATATTTGATTACTTTACTTAAAAAGATATTTATATTAATTATATTTTATATGATAAATTTATTTTTATAATAAATACTTTTTTTATAAAAAGATAAATAAATTTATTAATACAAAAAAGCCAGAACTTATGATATATAATAAAACTTTAAAAAAATAGATTGAGTGCTATATATTAGATATTTTATCTCTATTACTAATTGATTAAAAATTTATTGATATTGAATAATTAATAAAAATGAAAACTTAAAAAAAAAAAGAAACATAAATTCTCATAGAGATATATTTATTATAATTTGATTTAAATATAATAAAATAAATTATATGATTCATGTATTATATTTAGATAAATTAAATTATATTTTAAATCTTTTTATATATGTGTTTTTCATAAAAAAATTTTTATTTTATAAAAAATATGTTATAATCAAAATATCATATATTTATAACAAAACAAAAAAGTTGAATTGTATTTTTCTTGGATAATCTCTTTATGTGTGTAGATTATTCCATATATAAAGACATATAAGATATATGGTCTATTTTTTTGTCTATATCAATGTGGAAATTAGTGAACTTCTTAGTCACATAAGTTAATGAGCAAAATTTCTAGAAAAAATTTATTTTCAATTTTTACTTTTCAAGTTAAATGAACTTTTGGAAAACCTAAGTTTATATTAGAATATAAATATTAATTCCACTATCCATGCTTGTGATCAAGGTCATCTCTTAATACTAAAAAATGGAACATTAATTGTATATAAGAAATTATATTTCACAAGTTACAATTCTTTTTTTTTAACAATATTTTTGTCTCCTAATTGGAAAAAAAAATTCTAAATTTATAAAATAATTTTCATTATATTTATATAAAAACTCTCTTTCTATCAATAATTTTTATAATTTTATTGGGTTAAATAGTAAAGACACATTTTTTAAAAAATGGACTAGAGTATGGAATGTATTATAAATGAGTCTTAGATACATTTTGAAAATTAGAGCAATTAAAGGTTGAGTCTTAGGTGCCCATTTTCTAAGAAGATGCATAGATCTAACCATGCTCTTTCCTTGTCATATACTCACAAAAATAAATAGATAGACCTTTTGTCAATCATGACTTATTTTTTAGTTTTTTCTTTTTTATCAATTGGGCCTAATAGGAAAGTGACTTTATGGCATTAAAAAGTTGACTATGGCCTTAAAAAATTGACTCCCTTTCATAGATTTGTTGTTGTATAGATATGTGTTATGTGTGAGTGAGAGAGAAACCAGAATAGCAATCGGAAAAGGAGGTCATTTGAATTTTTATTTTGTTCTCTGTTACATGTCAATGGATTATTGCTTCACTAGAAAACATTATTTAGTGGTTACAATTAAAAATATCTTTAACCGAGGCTAAACATCACTAATGTTTAAATGCTTCTAATTAGGAGCCACAAAAAAAAAAAAAACAAAAAAGTGTCTTGCCATTACAAATCTTGCAAAGAAGGCAAGTATTTAAATTAATGTAAGTAAATATTTTAAATATATCTTACAGTAATATTTAAAATAATTCATAAATTTTTTTTTTAATGATTAAAAATAAAATTTAATTTTAATCAAATATAATATAAATTTATTTTGAAAAAAATTTATTGAAATTTATCATTAAAATAAGTGGTAGCATATATATATAATTTTAAATTATATAAATATATTTTATTTTTTATTATAATTATGGTAATTTAAATTTTTATTTTTCTTATATATAAAATGAAATTAATTTGAAAATTTTTTTTTAAAAAAAAATTTATTTCTAGAGAGTCAATTTAACTCCAACCAAATATTTCAGGGAAAAAAAAGTTAAGGAAAAGTAAAACTTAATTTTATGTTTTATGAGATATAAAACTGATTATTGACAAGAAAAAAAATAAATAAAAAGTAATTACCAAAAGTATCCATGCTTTGTGTCCAAATTCCCTATTCAAAATTCAAATGTGAAACAAAATGGGATGGAAGAGGCAAAAACCCTTAGCATTTATTGTGGGTTTTACTGTTCGATGCGTACCTGAAAGTTGGGAAGTGAAGCCATTGACATAATAAGTTGCAGGACCAATTAACAGAATCTGGAATGCTTGGTTTTTCCTTTATTATTATTTTTTTCAATGGTAAATTTTCCATCATTAGGAACACTTCATTATCCTATGGAGGGCTTCAAAAGTAAAGAGTGATCTTATTAATCAATTAGGAAGCGACTCACGAGTCATGTTTAGCAAGATTTTTTATTTTTTATTTTTATGAATAGTAAGGGGATGCTAATAAATCAAATATAAAGACTTTTCTTCTCTTCTAAATTCTGTCTGCCCACTAACCTCACCGATGTAACAATTTCTTTTGCTTTTGCTTTTGTTGTCATATAGTGGCAGTGATGCTTCGTGGCTTCTTATGTGGTCTATTCTTCTGTCCACGTGATTGTGGAAATTAGAACACAGACCAAATTTCTAGGAAACACATTAATAAACGTATTAGTCACGTAAGTCAATAAGTGAAATTTCTAGGAAATTTTTTCTTCAGTTCTACCTTACAAGTCTTAAATGAATTTTTGTAAAACTTAAGTTTGCATTAGAATATATATTTTAATTTCAATGTCCATGCTTCTGATCAAGTGCATCTGCCAACACTATATTAAAAATTGAGACATTATGAAATTGTATGTCACAAGTTACAAATCATAAAAAAAATTCTAAATTTACAAAATAACTTTCATTATATTTAAATAAAAACTCTATTTCTATTAATAATTTTTATAATTTTATTAGGTTAAATAGTAAGAACACATTTTTTAAGAGATGAACTTGAGTGTGGGTTGTGTTATAAGTTAAGTTTTGGACATATTTTAAGTCTTGAGTGTCCATTTTCTACAAGATGCATGGATCTAACCATGCTTTTTCCTTGTCATATACCCAAAAAATAAATAGGTAGATTTTTTTGTCAATCATGACTTCTTTTTTAGTTTTTTCTTTTTTATTAATCGGGTCTAGTTGGCATTAAAAAAGTTGACTCCCTTATATATATATATATATGTTGTGTGTGAGTGAGAGAGAGAAACTATAATAGCAACTGGAAAAGGAGGGCATTTTAATTTTTATCTTGTTCTTTGTTGCATGCCAATGGACTATCGTTTCACTAGAAAACATTATTTAGTGATTACAATTAAGCATATCTCTAAGCAAGGCTAAACATTAGTAACGTCCAAATGCTTTTAATAAGGAGAAAAAAAAAAAGGTCTTGCCATTACAAATCTTGCAAAGAAAGAAAATATTTAAGTTAATGTAAATTAAGTATTTTAACTATCTATTACAGTAATATTTAAAATTATTCACAAATTTCTTATTTTTAATAATTAAAAATAAAATTTGATTTTAATTTTTTGCCAAATTTTTGTTGTAATTATTTTTGAAAGAATGTTTGTAATTTAGTGGTAAAAAACTATTCATTATTATATATTAAAAAAATTAACAAAGTTAATTTTTTAATTTAAAAATATAAAAAATCTCTCATATATATATATATATATATATATATATATATATAATTTTGTGATCTTGCTAAATTTTTTTATCATATCAACTTTGTTAACAAAAACTGAAGCGTGTTTTTCCATCTTAGTGTTCTGTTTTGATAAGCTATATACTAACTATTCATATTTTTAATAATTTATGTTTATATGAATTTTTTTTTTTTAAGTATCTAAACATCTACATAATAAGACAACTCACTAAGGCATTTTAAGGATTTTGCATGAAAAATGGTAAATTTGTGTTAAGCAAACAAAAATTCTATTTTACTTCTAATTTTCTCATTATTTAACTTTTTTTTTATTAGCTTTAAGATTAAATGTATTATTATGGACCATGATGATTATCAACTCAGTTCTTGAAAAGCCCAGAATCCAACCTGCTGGGTCACGCTTTATGCGCTAATCAACCCGCCTTACTTTATTTTGATCAAAAATTAATCTTGACTATTAATTACAATGAAAAAATAGATAAGAAAATTACATTTAATTGATCAATAATTACAATTAAAATTTGTCTATTTTTGTATTCAATTCTTCTGTACATATAATTTGAACTTTTGACCCAACTTGCATGTGAATTGGATCTGTTAGAGGAGACGTAGACTTAGCTTTGTTTCCCATTAAATTGGGACCTCTAAAAGCAACTTGTTTTCTCTCTTATATTATTTATTTATTTATTTATTTTTTATACTTGAAGTTCAGTGGTAAATTTTCCATCGTCGGGAACACTTCATTACCCTCCGGAGGGCTTCAAATGTAAAGAGTGATCTTATTGCCCTTTCTGATCAATTAGAAAGAGACTCCCGAGTCATGTTTAGCAAAATTTTTTTTTATTTTTTTAATGAATAGAAATGGGATGCTAATAAATCAAATATAAAGACTTTTCTTCTCTTCTAAATTCTGTCTGCCCACTAACCCCACCGATGTAACAATTGCTTTTGCTTTTGTTGTCATATAGTGGCAGTGATGCTTCGTGGCTTCTCATTTGGTCTATTCTTCCGTCCACGTGATTGTGGAAATTAGGAAACTCTTTCCCCACTTTCTACTTTTCTAAGTCTTCCACGTGCTTACGAAAAACCAAGTCTTCGCAGTTGCTTTTGTTGTGGAAATTAGAGAAGTTTTAGGCCAACGAGGGGAAATTTCTAGGGAAATTTCCTCCTCAGTTTCTTCTTTTCCTTTCATAGATGTGCTGTTCTATATATGTGTGTCGTGTGAGAGAGAGGGAAACTAAAATAGCAACTGGAAAAAGGAGTCATTCTGATTTTTATTTTGTTCTCTCTTGCATGCCAATGGAGTGTCGCTTCACTAGAAAACATTATTGTTTTTGGGTTTTGATTCATGTGGCGTTTGTGGGGGTTCTTGAGAGTTGTTTAGAGGAAGAGAGGTTGGGTCTATTAAGCATCAAGGACCACTTTAAGTTATACAGTGGTGACGCTAATGAATTCCTTCCTTCCTGGACTGATGATCCAGTGGCTGACTGCTGCAGCTGGGAGCGAGTGAAGTGTAATAACGCCACCATGGTCACTCAACTCTCTTTGGACCATTTGCTGCACCCGGGTCAGGGTCTGAACATGTCCTTGTTTACTCCTTTCAAGGAGCTGCTCAATCTAGACTTGACGTGGAATGGGTTTAGTGATTGCTACCAGAATTATGGTACGTAACATACAATAACTCTCATAATTTTTTTATTTTCCTCCAAAAAGCAACATTTGCAAGTTGGCATACGGTAAAAAAGTTTCATTAACTCTGCTTTATTTAACTCTTTAAAGCCAAACAATGAGATTATGTTTGAGATTGAATTGCTCTGTTAGGTACGCCTTGCTTGCTTGGCAAGACTATCAGTAATAACATTTGCTTCTGTTTGTCAATCATTTACACGTGAATATATCACACGTAGACATGCTTGTATGCTTATATGTCTATTTACATGTCCAACAATTAATTTGATCTCACGCACCAAAAATTAAAACTCGTCTCATCATTGAGAAATATTTTGTCTTTACCTACAAATTTAACAAATAATCAAACCAAACGGTATAAATTATTTTCCATTCATAAATTTTCATCTAAACCCATTTAATTTTACATAGAGTTTTCTTAGTATACTTTTTATGTTTTAGAATAGTTTTGCTTTTGTAAGTTTTAGTTCTAATTTTATTTGTATCAATAACACATTACTTATATATAGATTTCAAGGTTTTGAAGAATTTAGTGACACTTGATCTATGCCACAATAGATTTTTTTTTATTTAAATAGTATATATTTTAATTTTTAGTAAATTTAAAATAATTTTTTATTAAAATTATAATAAAAAATTATAAATTTAAATAATATTTTATTTAATTTAAATAATTATTAAAATATAAAATTTTGTATTAAAAAAAAAATATTATTTTCCATTTTTCATAAATCTTGACCAACCAATTATTTTAACTATGTAAATAATATAGAAAAAATTTAAATTTAAATAATAGTTAGAATAAAAAAAATATAATTATTCAAATTTTTTGTTTTTATTCAAATATGATTAATTTTACTTTTTGATAATTTTAGAGTAATTTTTTATTAAAATTATTAAAATTACAATAAATGATTTTAAAGTTGAATAACATTTTAATTAACTTATATTATTTCTAAAATCTAGAGTTTTGTATTTCAAAGTGATGTTCTTTCTTTTTTCATGAATGTCGACAAACCTAATATTTAAATTTTTTAAATTATGTAAAAAGTTGTTAAATTTGAACAATAGCTAAAATAAAAAATAAATTAATTAAATTAGTCATTTTTTAAAATATTATCTATCTTATTTTTTTTGTGAATTTGAAATAATTTTTTATTGAAATTTCAAAAATCACAACAAAAAATTATAAATTTGAATAATATTTATTTTAATTTAAATAACTATTAAAATGTAGAGTTTTATATTCAAGAATGGAGAATCAAAACAAATGGTATAAATTAGTATTCATCAAAAAATTTTTATTTGCACACATTTGGTTTTACATAGATTTTTTATTTTTGGAAAATTGTGGTTGCAATATCCTTTTAAAATATCTTGGGAACAACAATTAAACAAATTATATTTTTCGTGTTTCACAATAGTTTTATTTTTATGAGCTTTAGTCCCAATTTTAGTTGTATTGGTAACACATTGCTTATATATAGATTTCAAGGCTTTGAAGAATTTGGTGACACTGAATCTGAGCCACAATAGTTTTTTCAGCACCATACAGCCTTGTCTAAGCACCCTTACATCACTTCGATCGCTATATCTTCAAAGTAGCATTTTTGCAGAAAATTCTTCCATCTCAGGTAGGCATTATAAGTCTCTCAAGTTTCTACTTCTTTGGCAGAATTAGCTTCTATATGAAACTTAGAACAATTGGATCTAAGTTGGAATCCGCAATACCAAAATTATCCTAAGGTCAATTTTGTTACTCATTATATTACACATCTTCATTCAATTTTCACCAAATTCTTGTCTAGAATTCCATTCATCCTCACATGCCACGAAGAAAACAAAGAATTTTGTGCAATAATTATAAATGTTTTTTTTTGTTTTTTCATGTCATAAAATGGGAAAGCACTAGACCACCACAAATGGTGGAAGTATTATTGATATTTCAACATGTCTCAAACTTTTCAATTCAAAGTAATTCTAAAGATAAAATAGTTTAGTGATTTATCCTATTTTGTATTGTTTTATGTAGGGGACAATCCAAAATTTTTTTGCCAATTGGGGCCAAAATTCACATACAAATACATTTAATCTAAATATTAGTTTTCATATTTGGGAATGATTCTATAATATTTTTGTTATAGATGCCATCAAATGCATATCAACTCCATCAGTGACTAAAAAAACCATTGCAAGAATAAGAGTCAAGACAAAATTTATTGTGAGTTTTCACAGTAAAAAATAGACATAAGGGGATTACTAATTTGCAAAGAGAAAATAATAAAATCTCTTAAAATAAAAAAAATTCTAAAGAGCTAAATTTTTTGTAGCTAAAAATCTGTTAATTTAACACTTAACTTTGTAATTTGGTATCAAGCAACAAAAATTAGAATTGGTATCTTCATTTTTAAAGAAACATTTTGTCTTTACTCACAAATTTAAATGAGAATCAAACTAAAAGGTAAAAACTAGTATGCATCTAAAAATATTAATTTGCACACATTTGGTTTAATTCAAAGTGTTTTTTTTTTCTTTGGGGAAAATTATGGTTGCAATATCTTGTTAAAATATATGGGGAACAACAATTAAACAAATTATACTTTTAGTGTTTCATAATAGTTTTGTTTTTGTGAGCTTTAGTCCTGATTTTAATTGTATTAGTAACACATTGCTTTATATAGATTTCAAGGCTTTGAAGAATTTGGAGACACTAGATCTAAGTACCAACATAATGTATGGCACCACCTCAGGTAGGCATCACAAGTCTCAAGTTTCTACTTCTTTGGCACAATTAGCTTCTATGTAAATCTTAGAACAATTTGGATCTCAATTAGAATCCACCTAATGACACTAAAATTATCTTAAAATCAAGTAAGAAAATAATATTTTTATTTTTAACTAATTTTTTATTTTATATATAAATTGTATTACTATTTAAATACATTATATATTATAAATATAACTTTATATTGTTATTATTATTTATATATACAATTTATATATTATTATTATTGTATTATTAAAATATGTAAAATTATATATTTTTATTTTTTTATATTAATTTATATCAAAACTATTGAAATATATTATAAACATTATATATAGTTATATTATTAATTGTATATTATTAATAGAAGAAAGATAATGCATGTGCTAAATAAGCCTATACATGTCAACAGTTCACCAGGTTCTGCGGCCCGGCCATCTTCAAATGGCTGCAGCCAAAAGTTTTCCCAATATAAAATGATTACAATTTAATAAGAAAAAAATAATGGTTCCGCTTGCAATAAAAGAACGCATACACGTATTTACATCACATTGTAATCAAATTCAAAGCAATCATACAATCATTAGGAAATTTCCCTAGTCATACTACCTAGAAAAAGGAACCCAAAAAGAAAAAAGGCAACTATGCAGGAGATTTTGGGCTCGACGTGAAATCACAAGTTGTACCGCTCAAGATATCAAAGGCTATTTCAAACTCCATCTATAGGGTGTGGCTATTTTCCTGGGCAAATCCACTCATTGAGAATATAAAAATCAATACGACATTTTCTCATATAACTGCAAAGCATTGCCCTTGTATTTTTTGTTTTTCATAATTTCTGCTTTTTCGTAGTGAAAATACTTATTTTCAGTTTTTCAGTGGGGCAAGTCTGCCACTAGGCTGAACATTTAATGTGTCAAACGGGTTTAAGCGGGTGGATTTGGTTTGGATCAATTTAGGTTCAAGTCATTTTGGATTGGGTTACTTGCGTTTCACTCCAGTTTGGCATGAAGTTGAGTTTTGGGCATCGTGAGTCGTTAGAGGCTAATGTTTTAAGAAAATAATTTTTTTTATTTGTAATTAATTTTTTATTTTATATGTAAATTGAATTATTATTTTTATACATTATAAATTATTATTAAATATTATATTATTAAAATATTTAAAATTATATATTTTAAAATTTTTTTATATTAATTTATATCAAAATTATAAAAATAAATTATAAGTACTTGTATATTTATATTATTTATTATAAATTATTATTAGAATAAAAAAATATTTATATTGCGTAGCTCATAATCTAATAGACTTTTTTAATAGGCTATAAAAAAAAAATGCTAATTCATTGGCATGCCTCTTCATAATTCATGTTTATATTTTGTTACAAATATATGTGTTAAATAGAAATTTTAAGGTGTAAAGTTTTTGGATATGAGTCTTGACTATAAAGACTTTCCAAAGGATCAATAGAGGCAAACAAGGAGTTAAAAGCCTTTTCTTTTTTTTTTTTTAAAGATTTAAGTAATTAGTGCTAGCATCTTTTAAAATTCTAAATTCTAAAAAAGTCAGATTCACTAGGACTCCTAATTCTACACTCATCCTATTATGATATTGTATTGTACCTAACATTAAGTAATTAACTGCCTAAATGACCAATTCATTTTTCTCATTTAATGTTCTTTCCTTATCCAATTTTTGTATTATTGTTTTATTTTATTATAACATCAAATACTTTTAGTGTTTTACAATAGTTTTGTTTTAGTGAGCTTTAATCTAATTTTAGTTGTAATAGTAACATATTGCTTATATATAGATTTCAAGGCTTTGAAGAATTTGGTGACAGTAGATCTAAGCCGCAACGACTTCAGCGGCTCCATCCTAGGTAGGCATCATAAGTCTCTCGAATTTCTATTTCTTTGGCAAAATTTGCTTTTATGTAAAACTTAGAACAATTTGGGATAAAGTTGAGTTTTGGACATTGTGAGTTGTCATAGGCTAATGTTTTAAGAAAATAGTTTTTTTTATTTGTAATTAATTTTTTGTTTTATATATAAATTGAATTGTTATTTCTATACATTATAATTATTATTAAATATTATATTATTACAATATTTAAAATTATATATTTTAAAATTTTTCTATATTAATTTATATCAAAATTATAAAAATAAATTATAAGTACTTGCATATTTATATTATTTATTATATATTATTATTAGAATAAAAAAATATTTATATTGCATAGCTCATAATCTATTAGACTTTTTAATGGACCATAGAAAAAAAAAAAATACTAATTCATTGGCATGCCTCTTCATAATTCATATTTATATTTTGTTACAAATGTACGTGTTAAATAGGAATTTTAAGGTGTAAAGATTTTGAACTCGAGTCTTAATTATAAAGACTTTCCAAAAGATCAATGGAGGCAAACAAGGAGTTAAAAGCCTTTTTTTTTTTTTTTAAGTTTTAAGTAATTAGTGCTAGCAACTTTTAAAATTCTAAATTCTAAAAAAGTCAGATTCACATGACTCCTAATTCTACACTCATCCTATTATGATATTGTATTGTACCTAACATTAATTAATTAGCTACCTAAATGACCAATTCATTTTTCTCATTTAATGTTCTTTCCCTGTCCAATTTTTGTATTATTGTTTTATTATATTATAACATCAAATACTTTTAGTGTTTTATAATAGTTTTGTTTTAGTGAGCTTTAGTCTAATTTTAGTTGTAATAGTAACACATTGCTTATATATAGATTTTAAGGCTTTGAAGAATTTGGTGATACTAGATCTAAGTTACAACAGATTCAGCGGCTCCATCCTAGGTAGGCATCATAAGTCTCTTGAGTTTCTATTTCTTTGGCAAAATTAGCTTTTATGTAAAACTTAGAACAATCAAATCAAAGTTGAAATTCACCTAATGATATTATCCCATAAGAGTTTGGGTCATTCAAATTCAGACGGGTTCACATTATTTATGGGTTGACATGTTAATTTTTAAGAAAATAATATTTTTATTTTTAACTAATTGTTTATATTTTATATGTAAATTATGTTGTTATTTAAATACATTATATATTATAATTATAACTATATTATTATTATTATTATTTATATATTATTTATAAATTATTATTATTATATTATTAAAATATGTGAAAATATATATTTTAAAATATTTTTTTATCAATTTATGTCAAAACAATAGAAATATATTATATGCACTATATATAGTTTATTATTAATTATATATTATTATTAGAATAGAAAAAATTATTTTTATTATATAACTTCTGGTCTAATGGACTTTTTAATGGACCAAAATAATACCAAATCATTTGCATGCCCTTCTTAATTCATATTTTTATTTTGTATGTGTTAAATAAGTATTTTAAGGTATAAAATTTTTAGACTTGATGCTTTACTATAAAATTTTTCAAAGGATTAGTTGAGATACAAAAGGAATTAAAAGTTTTATTATTATTATTTTTTAAAGTTTTTAAGGCTAACAAGCTTATTGAAATTCTAAATTCAAAAAAAGTCAATTCACTATAACTCCTAATTCTATGACTCTTAGTCTTAGAGATACCTACACTTATCCTATTATGGTATCATATTGTACCTAATGTTAATTAATTAGTTGCCTCTATGATAGATTCATTTTTCTCTTTTCATGTTTTTTTGCTGTTCAATTTATATATTATTGTTTAAGTAAGCACTTAGGCTTGTTTGCCACCTTTTTTCTATTCTGTTGCTATTTATGAGTTTCAAAACTAGATTGAAATTATATATTTTTCCTTTTCATTGGTACAAACTCTTATTTTTCTAATCTTATTAGCAATTTTAACTTGTTAATTTATTTTTTTTTCTCCTTCTTGTTTATTTGACAGAATTAATAGGTTTAAAGAAATTAAAAATTCTAAATTTGAGTGATAACAATTTTAATGGATCTTTCCGCCATAAGATAGTTATTGAGATTTATTTAATGCTCAAATTTAGGTATTATATCTCTTATATCATGGTAAATGATAGAGATTATATCACATCCTGTTTTTGCAGCCTTATGTGAATTGAAGAACCTCCAAGTGTTGGCTCTTGGCTTCAATAATTTAAGTGGAATTATTCCACCTTGTCTTGGCAATTTGACATCCCTTAAAATCTTGGACTTATCATCTAACAGACTTGAAGGGGATATCTCGTCCTTTCAAATTTTTAACCTCAAAGACCTTAAGCTTATTGATCTCACAAATAATCTTTTTGAAGGTCTATTCTCTTTTTACTCAATTGCCAACTTCACAAACCTTGAAGTATTGATGTTATCCAACCTTGAAGTCAAAACTCAGTATTCACATGATTGGCTACCTACATTTCAGCTCAAGGTTCTTGTGCTATCAAAATGCAAATTTTACAATATTCCTCAATTTCTTGCTTACCAGACTAAAGTAAGAGCCATGGATCTCTCTCATAATAACCTAAATGGCACCTTCCCCAGCTGGTTGTTTGAAAACAATACAAAATTGGAGTTCCTAAGTCTTAGAAATAACTCCTTCACAGGTCAGTTCCATTTATCCTCCAACTCTAGCTATGTTATGCGCAGCATAGATATATCAGACAATCACCTCCATGGGGAACTTCAACCAAATCTTGGTGATTTATTTTCAAAAGCAAGAGAACTTAATCTTTCCTCAAATGCCTTCGAAGGTCACATCCCATTCTCAATTGGCCATATGCCAGAGCTGCACTATTTAGATCTATCCAACAACATGTTGTCAGGAGAAATTGCAACTACTTTGGTAGGATTAGCAAATTTCTCTAATTTGGTAATTTTGGCAGCTTCAAACAACAAATTATATGGTCAAATACCAAATTCCATTAATATGACTTCATTAATGAGCTTGCAACTCAGTGGAAATCGGATTACGGGCAATCTGTCGAGTTGGATCTCATACTCTCCATCCTTCTCTAACTTAGATATCAGTGACAACCACATAACAGGTGGGATTCCTCCCTCGATTGGCAATCAGTCAAATATTTCTCCAATGAAGCTAAACATGGCAGGTAATGAGCTCGAAGGCAGAATTCCAAGTGAACTGGCTAGGCTTAACTTACTTTATTTGGACCTTTCACATAACTTTCTTTCGGGCCCTATTCCATCTTTCTTCAATTCACCATCTTTACAACATTTCAATTTGGAAGGAAATAGACTCACTGGCTCGATTCCGGAATCATTGTTCAATTTTTCTGATCTTCTAACATTGAACATTAGAGATAATCTTCTGTCTAGTCACATTCCATCATCAATTGGGGCTTTATCAAATTTGAGGGTTCTTCTTCTTAGTCGAAATTCTTTGGGGGGTTTGATCCCAGATCAAATGTGTCAATTGAATGAACTTGGCATCTTGGATCTCTCTGATAACTTGTTTTCTGGACCCATACCTCGTTGTTTTGGTAACATCTCTTTTGGGAAGTTAACTTTATCTGAGTTTGGATACCAATCATTGTTAAGTTATGATGATTACGGAATCATTATTGTTGAGATTAGGGCTAATCTCTTGTATAGCTTCTCCTTATTTTTTAGCATGAATATTGAGTATGGGAAACGAGAGAAAATTGGGTTTGTGACAAAAACAATGCCTAGTATATACGAAGGTAGAATTCTTGAAATGATGTCTGGATTAGATTTATCTTGCAACAAGCTAACAGGGGCAATACCAGCAGAGTTCGGAACATTAAGTTCAATACATGCATTGAACTTGTCTCACAATCAGTTGAGAGGCTTCATTCCAACAACTTTTGCAAACCTTAGACAGATAGAGAGCCTAGACCTTTCCCACAACAAACTGAGTGGAGAAATTCCATCGAAACTAATTGGTCTTAATTTTTTAGCATACTTCAATGTGGCATATAACAACTTATCCGGAAGGCTTCCAAACATGGATTGGCAGTTTCAGACATTTGACAGCAAAAGCTATGAAGGAAATCCATTTCTTTGTGGACATCCATTAAGGAGTTGCAATGTCATTCATGACATACCACAAGTGGCACCATCCAATACTGATGTGAGTGAAGAAAAGTGGTATCACATTGACCCTCTGTCCTTCACTGCAAGCTTTATGGCAAGCTATCTTGTATTCCTGGTGGCCTTTGCATTAGTACTTTACATTAACCCTGGCTGGCGACGGAGGTTGTTCATGTTCATTGAGAATCTCATAGATGAATGTTATTTCCTAATTTTCTACACTGTTCCCAAATTATTTGCTACATTATATAAGTAACTATGTCGTGTGTCTTCCTATTGGACATGTACTTCTTTAATGCACATTTTTCCTCTCTTTGTTACATGTCATGTTGTTATGAATACAAAATAAGAGTTTAACTCTAAACACATGTAAAAATGGATAACATGGTCCAATCTGTCTACATGTATTATTTTCAGTTGGTTGGAATGCCAAATAAGGATTCCTTTGTTGTTTTAGCCAAATATTGGCTTTTAAATCATGATTGTAAGTTGGTTTTATTCATAATGTTAACAAACGTTTTGTTGTAAATAAAACACATCATGATATTGTTTATATTGATTGTTTGGACCCCATTATCAGCCCTTTCTAGTTCCAAGATGAAAGTATGTCATGCCAAAAGATTTTAAGGGCATTAAATGAGAACATATATGGGATCTAAAGTAAGACAATGGTGTTTCATTTTTTCCCTCTATCTCATTTTATAGTGCTTCAAAAAGTCCTGATAAATCTCCAATCCTCATAAACATAGAGTTGCAGGTCAAATTTCTGGCTCTTTCTTCTTTGGACCAAACTATGTGTGTATTTGCTATACTGTCCCAACTGTCTGGTGTTTTCCATAATTTTTAATTACTTTGAAGGTCTTCTCACAGTTATTCTGTTGTAATTATAAAGTAATGATGCATAAGTACAATGACACCATACTTGTAAACTTCTACCTACTTACAAAGTAGACTAAATATGCTCAAATTCTGGTTTGACAGTTAAAGGATCCAGCAACCAAGTTGATGTTCAAACCCAATCTTTAGTTAGCTTTTTTACTTCCTTAGTTTGTTTTAATTTGCACTTTATGGGGTAAGTATGAAGCCCCATTTCATTCCTTTATTTTTAATAGTTTTGTTGGTAGATTACAGCTGTCCGTGCTTTATGATCAGATTTGGTAATCAAATTTCTGGTTTGTAAGTTGTAGACCTTTCAAACTTGACAAGTTCAGAGTTTTAGAAGAAACAATGCAATTACAGCCCAGGGAAAGAGTTCCTCTACCGGCTTATTCAACTTGGCCAAGTTGGATCTGTAGAGATGTCCCAGTATTGGTGGTGGGCTTGTACACCTCAAGGGTATTCTTCTCCTCCATGTAAACCTTGTCCTGATAGGGAGGTTTATAAATTTGTTGTACATAGGAATGCCTATTATTTATCTGATTCACACCTGAAATTACAGATTATTTAGTGTTTTCATTGTTGTATCTCTTGCCTTGCAAGAGGCCCTAACTTGGCTTCCTAATAGAATGAAAAAACGAAGTTTGAATAGGAATGGTTTAGGTTTATCAAGATTCCATCCTGTTAATGGAACCTGTTATTGTTGGCAGAAGGGCCTTATGGGTGCATTGGTTTTCATAAACCTGTTTTAAAAGTTATTGTTAACAATTGGAATTTCTATAAATGTAAATATGTAAATAGAATTTGTCTATTATAAATGTTGAATTCATTTTGTAAGACTGGAATTACTCATTTTCAGCAATTCAAGAATGTTATTTTGCAGTTTTTTTTTTTTGTCAAATTGGCCAGCATTACCAAAGAACAAAGTTCACTGGAATGTGATAATAGTTTGCAAGAATTATTGTTACCTCTTTTAAAATATATTGGGATAAGCTTTTGTGAAAACTTCAAATCTCTTGGAGATTCTTAAATCAGAAGTGGTTCTCCTCTGTCATCTAATAGAGTACTCATCCAATATTTGTTCCAAGTTTGACAAACTTGAAAGGTTTACAAGTTTCCTGCGGTAAGGTTACAGATTTCGGAATTGCTTACGTAAAAGGTATTCTCTTTCCGTTGTATTTTGCATCATAAATTATGTTATACTCTCCAACGAATGGTCCATGCTTTGCTCGATGAGTGGACAGAACGTACACACGAAAGATTTTAACACTGCTATAACTGGCATGAGAAGTCTCTTTCAATTGTCCATGGTACTGTTATCAATACGACACTTATATTACACATGATACTGATATCTAGATTCCCTTTTTTTTTTTTTTTTTGGCGTTTTCAAGGATCCTTAATTTCTGGCACCCATAAATCTTTGTAGTGAACTGTCCATGGCTATCTGAATCAGTAGTTTGTTATGGTTTGCCCATTACAAAAGGCTTCTTAAACACTTGAACAGATGACTTTAAGTCTATTGTTCCGCCTTTCAAGTCTGCATAAGCTTAATCTGCTAAATTTAGAGGGATGCCCTGTTACTGCTGCATGCTTGGAGTCCCTCTCAGGGAAGATTTCTCCCCTAGCATAAAAGCAAGAGAGAAATCACAAGTAGCAAGTCCACAGCATAATAAGATAATGAAAAGAAATTCAAATGGCAAGGCTAAAAGCAATTCTAAGTTACACAGCCTAATTCCACCTATTGATAATCAATCAGGCACCTTGATGCTTATATCGTTTTGATTCAAATAATTGTTGCAGGGCCTACTAAGTTTTCAGCTTGTATTAGACAAGACGACTAACCTGTTATCGTCAAATGTATGATTCATGCTTTCAATGTTTGTCCTTTTAACTGTCTCTGCTATAAATTCACTATAGAATTATAAGTTTGTCATAGAAATCTTATTTATCTTGCAGTCATTTGATTTATCGTAGGAAAGCTCATTCAATTCATGTGCAGCAAAGGTGCTGGTCGGCAGGATAGAGAATCTACACAATCAAAGATTCCCCATCATCACGAAGCGGAAAGCGAATTCGATAGTCATTCATTCTTCACGGTTATTTTGAAGTCGTATCATTTTAGAAGTTGTGATGTGGTATGTCATGTCATCTAATAATCCATACCTGAAACCATGTTCTGTAGAATGAAGTGATAACGAGCTTTCAACCTGAATGAAGTGATGGCTAGGAATTCCTTGAGTTACACATTTCCACAATCTAATTGCTTGATTCTGTGAATGATTCCTGAATGAGATCTATATCATAGCATAAATGAATTCCTTGAGTTACACATTTCCACAATCTAATTGCTTGAATTTCCATAACTTCATAAATGCCCCTTGGGGCTAAGGAAATCCTTTTGTTGTTCTGGTTTCCCTTCATAAATTGTGTTATCTCTATTATTATAGTCCTCCAATTCTTCTGCTCAACAAAAATAACCACAAAATCTTAATTCTAGACATTTTGGTAAGAAATTCCTCTAATTTGGAATAGTTTTTCCTTGCATCTCAAGCCTTCATTTCCCCCATTTCCTTATCGCATTTGATTTTGTTAAAATCCTAAGTGGAATGTATGGGACTTAAGTCCCACATATGAAATATGATATTTTAAAATGAAGCTTATATTGACTTTAGACTCCCACACCTTAATAGTTAACTTTTTCCTAAGGTTCGTAACAAATTTCCTTTCATCTTAATACATAGGTTTTTCATTTTTGGAATAAATTTTCCTCATTGATCATAGGCAACTAGCAGGGTTTTTTTTTTGGTTTATCAATTGGTTCCAATAGGAGAGCGACCTCAACTCCTTTGAATTCGAGAGATAACTTTAGTATCAAAGACTTCTCATGGATCCACATGCAACTGATTAGTCTTGTTGACAAACGCATAACGCACGTATAGTCATCTAGGGTATTACAAAATTGATTTTCTTTCACTTGTTTGCTCCCCTATACATTTGTTAGAATAGTAATTGGAAAAAGAAATTTGATTTTATCTATGCTTGTTGCATGGCAATGGAGTCTCCTGCTTCACTAAGGAAATTGGTTTTGGGGTTTTGATTTTGGAGGTGAGTAAAGAAATGAAGGACAAAGGTCAGTGTGGGGCTTGTTGTGGGGCAATGACTGTAAAGCATGTAGATGGTAGGGAGTTTTTGTGGTTGCAGGATTGACAAGGCTGAGGAAATTTTTGCGGGTAAGGAATTTTAGGGGGCTTGGAAACAACTATGGTCGAATCTGGGATTTGTGAAGTAGGATTAGAAGGTTAGTTTGGTGAAGGCAAACAAATTTAGGTGGTATTGTTAAATTGAATTGCCTCGACCTCTTTTAAGTGAGAATCTATAAGCAACCCAAAGAGTCATAAAAAGAAATTCAAGCAAAAGGGTGGTATTGTTAAATTGAATTGCCTCGACCTATTTTAAGTGAGAAATCTATAAGCAACCCAAAGAGTCAAAAAAAGAATATATATTTTAATTCCAATGTCCATGCTTCTGATCAAGTTCATCTGCAAACACTATATTAAAAAATGAGAAATTATGAAATTGTATCTCACAAGTTACAAATCATAAAAAAATGTTTTAAATTTACAAAATAATTTTTATTATATTTAAATAAAAACTCTATTTCTATCAATAATTTTTAAGATTTTATTGGGTTATATAGTAAGAACACATTTTTTAAGAAATGGACTTGAATGTGAGTTGTGTTATAAGTTAAGTTTTGGACACGTTTTAAGTCTTGGGTATCCATTTTCAACGAAGTTGTATGATCTAACCATTCTCTTTCCTTATCATACGCCCACAAAAATAAATAGATAGATTTTTTGTCAATCATAACTTCTTTTTTAGTTTTTTCTTTTTTATTAATTGGGTCTAGTTGGCATTAAAAAAGTTGACTCCCTTTTATAGATTTACTGTTATGTATATATATATATATATTGTGTGTAAGTGAGAGAGAGAGACTAGAATAGCAACTAGAAAAGGCGGTCATTTTAATTTTTATTTTGTTCTAAGTTGCATGCCAATGGACTTTATTAGAAAACATTATTTAGTAGATACAATTAAACATATCTTCAAGTAAAGCTAAATATCACTAAAGTCCAAAGGCTTTTAATCAGGAGAAAACAAAAAGGTCTTTTTATTATAAATCTTATAAAAAAAGTAAGCAGTTAAGTTAATATAAGTTAAGTGTTTTAAAAATATATATTATAGTGATATTTAAAATATCTTATAAGATTTTTTTTTAATAATCAAAAATAAAATTTGATTCTAACTTTTAAATTTTTGTCATAATTTCTTTCGAAAAAGTATTTGTCATTTAGTGGTAATAAAATTAATTTTTTAATTTAAAAATACAAAAAATTTGCTATATATATAATTTTTGAATCTGTTAAATTTTCTTACCATATCAATTTTGTTAAGAAAAAATAAGTGAATTTTTTTGATCTTAACATTTTGTTTTAATAAACAGTACATTAATTATTCATATTTTTAATAATTTATATTTTTGGATCTGTTAGAGGAGACGTAGACTTAGCTTTGTTTCCCATTAAATTGGGACCTCTAAAAGCAACTTGATGAGCTGAACCTGGACAATTCGCTTTCAAAGCATGGGATAAGTCATAAGTTGAATCAATAACTCCCATCAAACGTGCCATTAAGTGGTTGATATAGGGACTTTAAGCCCATTTTATTATGAAAAGTATTAGAAGGGGAGAGGCTGTGATCAAAGTAATGACGTCAATAGCAGCCTTGCTTTGACCAGATTGGCCTTTTTCCCTACCTCTTCCGGGTGCTTATGGGCTTGTAATTTGTCAGTAGAATATAGGACTTTAGAAAAGTACCTAAAAGATATACCTCGCTTGTCAAAAGAACAAGATGTCACGGTTTTGAAAAATGGTAAATTTTCCATCATTAGGAACACTTCATTACCCTATGGAGGGCTTCAAAAGTAAAGAGTGATCTTATTATCCTTTCCGATCAATTAGAAAGGAACACTTCATTGATATGCTAAAGAGTCATGTTTAGCAAAATTTTTTTTATTTTTTTAATGAATAGAAATGGGATGCTAATAAATCAAATATAAAGACTTTTCTTCTCTTCTAAATTCTGTCTGCCCACTAACCCCACCGATGTAACAACTGCTTTTGCTTTTGTTGTCATATAGTGGCAGTGATGCTTCGTGGCTTCTCATTTGGTCTATTCTTCTGTCCACGTGATTGTGGAAATTAGGAAACTCTTTCCCCACTTTCTTCTTTTCAAGTCTTCCACGTGCTTACGAAAAACCCAAGTCTTCGCAGTTGCTTTTGTTGTGGAAATTAGAGAAGTTTTAGGCCAACGAGGGAAATCTCCCTCCTCAGTTTCTTCTTTTCCTCAGTTGACTCCCTTTCATAGATTGCTCGCTTCATTTAGCAGTATAAACCCAAAATTATGCAACTTGACCATAATAAGTCGAGGACAAGTCACCATGGAATTAAATGTTGATGCTATCTACCACTTGCCTGCGGTCCAATTTTCCACGAGAGAACCCAATTGAAACGAAAAGAAAAGACTCGGCAGTTCAGTCAACTGCTGGTAGAACCCAACAGCACGGCAGTTGTAAAATTTTGATGGTGTGAATGACGTAAGTTTCTAAGGAATTGACAAAATACTTTTTATCCTTTTAAGTCATGTGGTAGTCCTGTTTTTACGAAAAATACTTGAGGCCTCCGGCTCCGTCCATATATAGAAGACCTTAATTACTCTCAACGGCAACAAATATTAGGAAGTTAGTGGTAAGAGGTACTCGGAACGTACAAATGGGGCTACTGGCTACTTGTCCTGCGGACCAATTTTCCTTGAGATAAATGAAAGAGAAGATTTGCTAATACGGTTAACTGCATGTAAAACTAAATAATACGATATATTTTAATTAATTAAATTAAATTAAATAATTATTTAAAAAATTTATAAAATTATTTAAAAATTTTATATAAAATTAAATTAATTCTATTTAATTTTAATTTTTTTTATTTATCATATATAATATGTAATAAAATTACTCTAAAAATATAAATAAATATAATAATTAGAAATAATAATAATATAAATTATAAGATAAAAAATTTATAAAATTTTTATAAAATTAAAATTTACATTTCATGTTATTTAAATAAATAAATAATTATAAAATTTTAATCTTACAAAATTAAAAAAATTAATAAAATAATAATTTATCTTAAATTTATATTATAATTTTTATATAAAAACTTTAAATTTATTTAAATAATTCTTTAAATTAAATTTTTTTATTTAAATTTAACTTAATTTATATTTTATTATATATATATTTTCTAATAAAATAATACCTCAGATGCCAGATTCTAGCTAACTTTTATATCTGTCTTGTAGAAAGAAAAAGGCAGTGATGCTTCGTGGCTTCTTATTTGGTCTATTCTTCCGTCCACGTGATTGTAGAAATTAGGAAACTCCTTCCCCACTTTCTACTTTTCTAAGTCTTCCACGTGCTAACGAAAAACCCAAGTCTTCGCAGTTGCTTTTGGCATATAAGACATGGGGTCTATTCTTTTGTCCATGGCATTGTGGAATTTAGTAAACGTATTAGTCACTTCCCACTTTCTTCTTTTCAAGTCTTCCACGCGCTTACGAAAAACCCTTGTCTTCGCAGTTGCTTTTGACGTATAAGACATGGGGTCTGTTCTTTTTGTCCATGTCATTGTGGAAATTAGTAAACGTATTAGTCACTCCCCACTTTCTTCTTTTCAAGTCCTCCACGCGCTTACGAAAAACCCAAGTCTTCTTGGGGTCTATTCTTTTGTCCATGTCATCGTGGAATTTAATAAACGTATTAGTCAAGTCAATAAGTGAAATTTTTAAGAAATTTTTTCTTCAGTTCTACCTTACAAGTCTTAAATGAATTTTTGTAAAATTTAAATTTGCATTAGAATATAAATATTAATTCCAATGTCTATGCTTTTGATCAAGGTCATCTGCCAGCACTATATTAAAAATTGAGATATTATGAAATTGTATCTCACATGTTACAAATCATAAAAAAAATATTTTAAATTTATAAAATAACTTTCATTATATTTAAATAAAAACTCTATTTCTATTAATAATTTTTATAATTTTATTGAGTTAAATAATAAAAACACATTTTTTAAGAAATGAACTTGAGTGTGGGTTGTGTTATAAGTTAAATTTTGAACACATTTTAAGTCTTGGGTGTCCATTTTCTACGAAATTGCATAGATCTAACCATGCTCTTTCCTTGTCCTATACCCATAGAAATAAATAGATAGATTTTTTTTTTGTAAATCATGATTTCTTTTTTAATTTTTTCTTTTTTATTAATTGGGTCTAGTTGGCATTAAAAAGTTGACTCCCTTTCATAGATTTGTTGTTGTGTATATATATATATATGTTGTGTGTGAGTGAGAGAGAGAGACTGTAATAGCAAATGGAAAAGGAGGGCATTTTAATTTTTATTTTGTTCTTTGTTGCATGCCAATGGACTATTACTTCACTAGAAAATATTATTTAGTGATTGTAATTAAATATATCTTTAAGCAAGACTAAACATTAGTAACATCCAAATGCTTCTCATTAGGAGAAAAAAAAAGGTCTTGCCATTACAAATCTTATAAAGAGAGCAAACACTTAAATTAATGTAAATTAAGTATTTTAATTATTTATTACAAGAATATTTAAAATTACTCATAAATTTTTTATTTTTAATAATCAAAAATAAAATTTGATTCTAATTTTTTTGCTAAATCTTTGTTGTAATATTTTTTTGAAAGAATGTTTGTAATTTAGTGGTAAAAAACTATTTATTATTATATATTAAAAAAAATTAACAAAGTTAATTTTTTAATTTAAAAATAAAAAAATCTGTCATATATATATATAAATTTTGAGATCTTGCTAAATTTTTTTATCATATCAACTTTGTTAATAAAAACTGAAGCGCATTTTTCCATCTTAGCGTTATGTTTTGATAAGCTATACACTAACTATTCACATTTTTAGTAATTTATGTTTATATGAATTTTTTTTTTTTAAAAGGTATCTAAACATCTACGTAATAAGACAACTCACTAAGGCATTTTAAGGAATTTGCATGAAAACGGTAAATTTGTGTTAAGCAAACAAAAATTCTATTTTACTTCTAATTTTCTCATTATTTAACCTTTTTTTTTTATTAGCTCTAAGATTAAATATATTATTATGGACCATGATGATTATCAACTTAGTTCTTGAAAAGCCCAGAATCCAACCTGCTGAGTCACGCTTTATGCGCTAATCAACCCTCCTTACTTTATTTTGATCAAAAATTAATCTTGACTATTAATTACAATGAAAAAATAGATAAGAAAATTACATTTAATTGATCAATAATTACAATTAAAATTTGTCTATTTTGTATTCAATTCTTCTGTACATATAATTTGAACTTTTGACCCAACTTCCATGTGAATTGGCTCTGTTAGAGGAGACGTAGACTTAGCTTTGTTTCCCATTAAATTGGGACCTCTAAAAGCAACTTGATGAGCTGAATCTGAACATTTCGCTTTCATAAGTTGAATCAATAGCTCCCATCAAATGTGTAATTAAGTGATTGATATAGGACTTTAAGCCCATTTTATTAAGAAAAGTATTATAAGGGGGGCGGCTGTGATCAAAGCAATGACGCCAATAGCAGCCTTGCTTTGACCAGATTGGCCTTTTTTTCTCCACCTCTTGCCGGTGCTTATGGGCTTGTAATTTGTCAGTAGAATATAGGACTTTAGAAAAAGTACCTAAAAGATATACCTCGCTTGTCAAAAGAACAAGATGGCACGGTTTTAAAAAATAATTGAAGTTTAATGGTAAATTTTCCATCATTAGGAACACTTCATTACCCTACTGAGGGCTTCAAATGTAAAGAGTGATCTTATTATCCTTTCCGATCAATTAGAAAGTGACTCACGAGTCATGTTTAGCAAAATTATTTTTATTTTTTTAATGAATAGAAATGGGATGCTAATAAACCAAATATAAAGACTTTTCTTCTCTTCTAAATTCTGTCTGCCCACTAACCCCACCGATGTAACAATTGCTTTTGCTTTTGTTGTCATATAGTGGCAGTGCTGCTTCGTGGCTTCTCATTTGGTCTATTCTTACGTCCACGTGATTGTGGAAATTAGGAAACTCTTTCCCCACTTTCTACTTTTCTAAGTCTTCCACGTGCTTACGAAAAACCCAAGTCTTCGCAGTTGCTTTTGTTGTGGAAATTAGAGAAGTTTTAGGCCGACGAGGGAAATTTCTAGGAAATTTCCTCCTCAGTTTCTTCTTTTCCTTTCATAGATGTGCTGTTCTATATATGTGTGTCGTGTGACAGAGAGGGAAACTAAAATAGCAACTGGAAAAAGGAGTCATTCTGATTTTTATTTTGTTCTCTCTTGCATGCCAATGGAGTGTCGCTTCACTAGAAAATATTATTGTTTTTGGGTTTTGATTCATGTGGCGTTTGTGGGTGTTCTTGAGAGTTGTTTAGAGGAAGAGAGGTTGGGTCTATTAAGCATCAAGGACCACTTTAAGTTATACAATGGTGACGCTAGTGAATTCCTTCCTTCGTGGACTGATGATCCAGTGGCTGACTGCTGCAGCTGGGAGCGAGTGAAGTGTAATAACGCCACCATGGTCACTCAACTCTCTTTGGACGAGTTGCCGCTCTCGCCTAACGACGGCCAAATGGTTCTGAACATGTCTTTGTTTGCTCCTTTCAAGGAGCTGCTCAATCTAAACTTGTCTCAGAATGACTTTACTGTTTGCAACCAGAATTATGGTAAGTAACATACAATAACTCTCATACTTTTCCTTTTTTTTTTTTTTGTGTGGATTTCCTCAATCAATGTTTCTTTGAAAATCTGCACCACACAAAAGCAACATTTCCAAGTTGGCATACAGTAAAAAAGGTTCATTAACTCTGCTTCATTTAACTCTTTATATCACTTACTTGTTATGCCGTGAAGATATCAAACGTAGACATGCCTACACACATGTATGTCTATTTACATGTCCAAAAATTAATTTGGTCTCATGCACCAAAAATTAGAATTGGTGGCATCATTTTGAAAGAATCATTTTACTTTTACTCACAAATTTAACTAAAAGTCAAATCAAATAGTATAAATTAGTGTGTATTCAAAAATTTTTATTATCAAACATTTAATTTTATATAAAATATTTTATTTTTTTTTTAAATTTTAATTATAATATCTTAATAAAATATATTAGAAACAAAAATTACATATATTTATATTTTCAGTGTTTAACAATAATTTTGTTTTTATAAACTTTAATCCCAAGTTTCTACTGTTTGGTAGAATTAATTTTTATGTAAAACTTAGAACAATTTGTATTTAAGTTGAAATTCACCTAATGGTACTAAAATCATCTTAAGCTACTGTTTGGTAGAATTAGCCTCTCATATTCACTAGGACTCCTAATTCTACACTCATCCAATTATGATATTGTATTGTACCTAACATTAATTAATTAGCTGCCTAAATGACCAATTCATTTTTCTCATTTAATGTTCTTTCCTTGTCCAATTTTTGTATTATTGTTTTATTGTATTATAACATCAAATACTTTTAGTGTTTTATAATAATTTTGTTTTTGTGAGCTTTAGTTCCAATTTTAATTGCATTAGTAACACATTACTTATATATAGAATTCAAGGTTTTGAAGAATTTGGTGACACTTGATCTAAGCTACAACAATTTCAACGTCACCATCCCAGGTTGGCATCATAAGTCTCTCAAGTTTTTACTTCTTTGGCAGAATTAACTACTGTGTATAAATTGGAATAATTTGGATTTAAATTAGAATTCACCTAATGATATTAAAATCATCTTAAAATCAATTGAGAAAATAATATTTTTATTTTTAATAATTTTTTATTTTATATATAAATTGAATTGTTATTTAAATACATTATAAATTATTATTAAATATTATATTATTAAAATATTTAAAATTATATATTTTTAAAATTTTTAATTATTAATTTATATCAAAATTATAGAAATAAATTATAAGTATTTGCATATTTATATTATTTATTATATATTATTATTAGAATAAAAAAAATATTTATATTATGTAGCTCATAATCTAATAGACTTTTTAATGGACCATAGAAACTAATTCATTGGCATGCTTCTTTATAATTTATATTTATATTTTATTACAAATATACGTGTTAAATATGAATTTTAAGGTGTAAAGTTTTTGGACTCTTGACTATAAAGACTTTCCAAAGGATCAATAGAGACAAATAAGGAATTAAAAGCCTTTTCTTTTTTTTTTTTTTTAAAGATTTAAGTAATTAGTGCAAGTAATTTTAAAATTCTAAATTCTAAAAAAGTTAGATTCACTAGGACTCCTAATTCTACACTTATCCAATTATGATATTGTATTGTACCTAACATTAATTAATTAGCTGCCTAAATGACCAATTCATTTTTCTCATTTAATGTTCTTTTTTTGTCCAATTTTTGTATTATTGTTTTATTGTATTATAACATCAAATACTTTTAGTGTTTTATAATAGTTTTGTTTTAGTGAGCTTTAGTCTAATTTTAGTTGTAATAGTAACACATTGTTTATATATAGATTTCAAGGGTTTGAAGAATTTGGTGGTACTAGATCTAAGCCACAATATATTCAGCGGCACCATCCTAGGTAGGCATCATAAGTCTCTTGAGTTTCTATTTCTTTGGCAAAATTATTTTTATGTAAAACTTAGAATAATCAGATCAAAGTTGGAATTCACATAATGATATTATCCCATAAAAGCTATAGCTTTTATGTGAATTATGTTGTTATTTAAATATATTATATATTATAATTATAATTATATATTATTATTATTATTATTTATAAATTATTATTATTATATTATTAAAATATGTGAAAGTATATATTTTAAAATATTTTTATATTAATTTATATCAAAATTATAAAAATATATTATATACACTATGTATAGTTTATTATTAATTATATATCATTATTAGAATAGAAAAAACTATTTTTATTATGTAACTTATGGTCCAATGGACTTTTTAATGGACCAAAAAATAGTACCAAATCATTTGCATGGCCTTCTTAATTCATATTTTTATTTTGTCAGAAGATGTATGTGTTAAATAAGTATTTTAAGGTGTAAAATTTTTGGACTTGATGCTTTACTATAAAATTTTCCAAAGGATTAGTTGAGACATAAAAGGAATTAAAAGCTTTATTATTATTATTATTTTAAGTTTTTAAGGCTAACAAGCTTATTGAAATTCTAAATTCAAAAAAAAGTCAATTCTAAGACTAAAAGTCTTAGAGATACCTATACTTATCCTATCATGATATCATATTGTACCTAATGTTAATTAATTAGTTGCCTCTATGATAGATTCATTTTTCTCTTTTCATGTTCTTTTGCTGTTCAATTTATGTATTATTGTTGAAGTAAGCACTTAAACTTGTTTGCGACCTTTCTTCTATTTTGTTGCTATTCATGAGTTTTAAAACTAAATTGAAATTATATATTTTTCCTTTTCATTGGTACAAACTCTTATTTTTCTAATCTCATTAGCAATTTTAACTTTTTAATTTATCTTTTTTTTCCTCCTTCTTATTTATTTGACAAAATTAATAGGTTTAAAGAAATTAAAAATTCTAGATTTGAGTGATAACAATTTTAATGGATCTTTCAACTACAAGATAGTTATTGAGATTTCTTTAATACTCAAATTTAGATATTTTATCTCTTATATCATGGTAAATGATAGAGATTATATCACATCCTATTTTTGCAGCCTTATGTGAATTGAAGAACCTCCAAGTGTTTGGCTGTTGGCTCCAATAATTTAAGTGGAATTATTCTACCTTGTCTTGGCAATTTGACATCCCTTAAAATCTTAGACTTGTCATCTAACAGACTTGAAGGGGATATCTCGTCCTTTCAAATTTTTAACCTCAAAGACCTTAAGCTTATTGATCTCACAGATAATCTTTTTGAAGGTCTATTCTCCTTTTACTCAATTGCCAACTTCACAAACCTTGAAAGCTTAATGTTATCAAACCTTGAGGTCCAAACTCAATATTCACAAGATTGGCTACCTACACTTCAGCTCAAGGTTCTTGTGCTATCAAAATGCAAATTTTACAATATTCCTCAATTTCTTGCTTACCAGACTGAAGTAAGAGTCATGGATCTCTCTCATAATAACCTAAATGGCACCTTCCCCAGCTGGTTGTTTGAAAACAATACGAAATTGGAGTTCGTAAGTCTTAGAAATAACTCCTTCACAGGTCAATTCCATTTATCCTCCAACTCTAGCTATGTTATGCGCAGCATAGATATATCAGCAAATCACCTCCACGGGGAACTTCAACCAGATCTTGGTGATTTGTTTTCAAAAGCAATAGAACTTAATCTTTCCTCAAATGCCTTCAAAGGTCGCATCCCATTCTCAATTGGCCATATGCCAGAGCTGCGCTATTTAGATCTATCCAACAACACGTTGTCAGGAGAAATTGCAACTACTTTGGTAGGACTAGCAAATTTCTCTACTTTGGCAATTTTGGCAGCTTCAAACAACCAATTACATGGCCAAATACCAAATTCCATTAATGTGACTTCATTAGTGAGCTTGCAACTCAGTGGAAATCAGATTACGGGCAATCTGTGGAGTTGGTTGTCATCCTTTACATACTTTGTCAACATAGATATCAGTGACAACCACATAACAGGTGAGATTCCTCCCTCGATTGGCAATCAGTCAAATTATTCTCAAATGGCGCTAAACATGGCAGGTAATGAGCTCGAAGGTAGAATTCCAAGTGAACTGGCTAGGCTTCAATTACTTTCTTTGGACCTTTCGCATAACTTTCTTTCGGGCCCTATTCCATCTTTCTTTAATTTGCGATCTTTAGCACATTTCAATTTGGAAGGAAATAGACTCACTGGCTCAATTCCGGAATCATTGTTCAATTTTTCTAATCCTCTGACATTGAACATTAGAGATAATCTTCTGTCTGGTCACATTCCATCATCAATTGGGGCTTTATCAAATTTGAGGGTTCTTCTTCTTAGTCAAAATTCTTTGGGGGGTTTGATCCCAGATCAAATGTGTCAGTTGAATGAACTTGGCATCTTGGATCTCTCTGATAACTTGTTTTCTGGACCCATACCTCGTTGTTTTGGTAACATCTCTTTTGGGAAGTTAACTTTACCTGAGTTTGGATACCAATCAGTGTTACGTTCTTACGATTTCATTATTGTTGAGATTAGGGCTAATCTCTTGTATAGCTTCTCCTTAGTTTTTGGCTCGAATTTTGAGCATGTGAATCAAGAGAAAATTGGGTTTGTGACAAAAACAAGGCCTAGTATATACCAAGGTAGAATTCTTGAAATGATGTCTGGATTAGATTTATCTTGCAACAAGCTAACAGGGGAAATACCAGCAGAGTTCGGAACATTAAGTTCAATACATGCATTGAACTTGTCTCACAATCGGTTCAGAGGCTTCATTCCAACAACTTTTGCAAACCTTAGACAGATAGAGAGCCTAGACCTTTCCCACAACAAACTGAGTGGAGAAATTCCATCGAAACTAATTGGTCTTAATTTTTTATCATACTTCAATGTAGCATATAACAACTTATCCGGAAGGCTTCCAAACATGGATTGGCAGTTTGAGACATTTGACAGCAAAAGCTATGAAGGAAATCCATTTCTTTGTGGACATCCATTAAGGAGTTGCAATGTCATTCATGACATACCACAAGTGGCACCATCCAATACTGATATGAGTGAAGAAAAGTGGTATCACATTGACCCTCTGTCCTTCACTGCAAGCTTCATGGCAAGCTATCTTGTATTCCTGGTGGCCTTTGCATTAGTACTTTACATTAACCCTGGCTGGCGACGGATGTTGTTCATGTTCATTGAGAATCTCATAGATGAATGTTATTTCCTAGTTTTCTACACTGTTCCCAAATTATTTGCTACACTATATAAGTAACCATGTTGTGTATCTTCCTATTGGACATGTATTTCTTTAATGCACATTTTTCCTCTCTTTGTTACATGTCATGTTTTTATGAATACAAAATAAGAGTTTAACTCTAAACACATATAAAAATGGATAACATAGTCCAATCTATCTACATGTATTATTTTCAGTTGGTTGGAATGCCAGATAAGGATTCCTTTGTTGTTTTAGCCAAATATTGGCTTTTAAATCATGATTGTAAGTTGGTTTTATTCATAATGTTAACAAACGTTTTGTTGTAAATAAAACACATCATGATATTGTTTATATTGATTGTTTGGACCCCATTATCAGCCCTTTCTAGTTCCAAGATGAAAGTATGTCATGCTAAAAGGTTTTAAGGGCATTAAATGATAACATATATGGGATCTAAAGTAAGACAATGGTGTTTCATTTTTTCCCTCTATCTCATTTTATAGTGCTTCAAAAAGTCCTGATAAATCTCCAATCCTCATAAACATAGAGTTGCAGGTCAAATTTCTGGCTCTTTCTTCTTTGGACCAAACTATGTGTGTATTTGCTATACTGTCCCAACTGTCTGGTGTTTTCCATCATTTTTAATTACTTTGAAGGTCTTCTCACAGTTATTCTGTTGTAATTATAAAGTAATGATGCATAAATACAATGACACCATACTTGTAAACTTCTACCTACTTACAAAGTAGACTAAGTATGCTCAAATTCTGGTTTGACAGTTGAAGGATCCAGCAACCAAGTTGATGTTCAAACCAAATCTTTAGTTAGCTTTTTTACTTCCTTAGTTTGTTTTAATTTGCACTTTATGGGGTAAGTATGAAGCCCCATTTCATTCCTTTATTTTTAATAGTTTTGTTGGTAGATTACAGCTGTCCGTGCTTTATGATCAGATTTGGTAATCAAATTTCTAGTTTGTAAGTTGTAGACCTTTCAAACTTGACAAGTTCAGAGTTTTAGAAGAAACAATGCAATTACAGCCCAGGGAAAGAGTTCCTCTACCGGCTTATTCAACTTGGCCAAGTTGGATCTGTAGAGATATCCTAGTATTGGTGGTGGGCTTGTACACCTCAAGGGTATTCTTCTCCTCCGTGTAAACCTTGTCCTGATAGGGAGGTTTATAAATTTGTCGTACATAGGAATGCCTATTATTTATCTGATTCACACCTGAAATTACAGATTATTTAGTGTTTTTATTGTTGTATCTCTTGCCTTGCAAGAGGCCCTAGCTTGGCTTCCTAATAGAATGAAAAAACGAAGTTTGAATAGGAATGGTTTAGGTTTATCAAGATTCCATCCTGTTAATGGAACCTGTTATTGTTGGCAGAAGGGCCTTATGGGTGCATTGGTTTTCATAAACCTGTTTTAAAAGTTATTGTTAACAATTGGAATTTCTATAAATGTAAATATGTAAATAGAATTTGTCTATTATAAATGTTGAATTCATTTTGTAAGACTGGAATTACTCATTTTTAGCAATTCAAGAATGTCATTTTGCAGTTTTTTTTGTCAAATTGGCCAGCATGACCAAAGAACAAAGTTCACTGGAATGTGATAATAGTTTGCAAGAATTATTGTTACCTCTTTTAAAATATATTGGAATAAGCTTTTGTGAAAACTTCAAATCTCTTGGACATTCTTAAATCGTTCTCCTCTGTCAGCTAGTAGAGTACTCATCCAATATTTGTTCTAAGTTTGACAAACTTGAAAGGTTTACAAGTTTCCTGCAGTAAGGTTACAGATTTCGGAATTACTTACGTAAAAGGTATTCTCTTTCCGTTTTATTTTGCATCATAAATTATGTTATACTCTCCAACGAATGGTCCATGCTTTGCTCGATGAGTGGACAGAACGTACACATGAAAGATTTTAACACTGCTATAACTGGCACGAGAAGTCTCTTTCAATTGTCCATGGTACCGTTATCAATACGATACTTATATTACACATGATACTGATATCTAGATTCCCCTTTTTTTTTTTTTTGGCTTTTTCAAGGATCCTGAATTTCTGGCACCCATAAATCTTTGTAGTGAACTGTCCATGGCTATCTGAATCAGTAGTTTGTTATGGTTTGCCCATTATAAAAAGCTTCTTAAACACTTGAACAGATGACTTTAAGCCTATTGTTCTGCCTTTCAAGTCTGCATAAGCTTAATCTGCTAAATTTGGAGGGATGCCCTGTTACTGCTGCATGCTTGGAGTCCCTCTCAGGGAAGATTTCTCCCCTAGCATAAAAGCAAGAGAGAAATCACAAGTAGCAAGTCCACAGCATAATAAGATAATGAAAAGAAATTCAAATGGCAAGGCTAAAAGCAATTCTAAGTTACACAGCCTAATTCCACCTATTGATAATCAATCCGGCGGGATTACCGTGAAGAATTCTACGAAAGATGCAAAGAGAGCTAGTCCAACAAGGCAAGTTAAGGGTATGTAATTGTTCTGCCTCTTGTATGGAGTTGAAACCCTCTACATCTTATGAGGAAGCCAAGGCTCTCCATACCCCAGGCACCTTGATGCTTATATCGTTGTGATTCTAATAATTGTTGCAGGGCCTACTAAGTTTTCAGCTTGTATTAGACAAGACGACTAACCTGTTATCGTCAAATGTATGATTCATGCTTTCAATGTTTGTCCTTTTAACCGTCTCTGCTATAAATTCACTATAGAATTATAAGTTTGTCATGGAAATCTTATTTATCTTGCAGTCATTTGATTTATCGTAGGAAAGCTCATTCAATTCATGTGCAGCAAAGGTGCTGGTCGGCAGGATAGAGGATCTACACAATCAAAGATTCCCCATCATCACAAAGCCGAAAGCGAATTCGATAGTCATTCATTCTTCACGGTTATTTTGAAGTTGTATCATTTTAGAAGTTGTGATGTGGTGTGTCATGTCATCTAATAAGCCATACCTGAAACCATGTTCTGTAGAATGAAGTGATGGCTAGGAATTCCTTGAGCTATACATTTCCACGGCAAACTGGCTCCATGCATCAAGCAAACTTCCCCATAACTGTTTGATAGCACACCTGGTTTCACTTCTGCAAGGTTTAGCAAATCCTGCACCAATCATTCAGAATTTTTATGCTGAGGATAAAGTTTTCAATGATGTCAAGTCGGATGGTGTTGTCTTTTTAGTTGTTGCAAAGCATGTTACTTTTCATTTGGATGAAATCAAGCCAATGGGAGTAGCAAATGAGGCAGCTGAGCAAATTGCTTATGCTGACAGAATTATCGTAAATAAGGTATTCTTTGCATTTGTAGTTTGCAGTGCTCTTCGTTAAACTTCTGTCAGTTTGCATTGCTTGGGTATTCCTAGCATTTGTGGTAAATAAGATATTCTTATACTGACAGAATTATAGTGAATAAGGTATTGACAGACATGATGAAAGAGCTGCTTAGCTGAGGTGCTTGAAATTTCATAGTATCATAGGACCAAATGAAGCTTTCTATTTGAATTAAGACAACACAAAAATGAAATATATGCCAGTGTGCGTCATCCAATTATTGTGTCTAATAACCTGACCTTCAAAAAGTTTGTCAATGAACATCAAGGCTCGGTCTTACATTTGTCTTAGTTGTAGACCCTCTCTCTAGTTGTAACTAATATCAGTAATTTCTATTTTTACTTTACTGATCTGGTCGGTGAGCAAGCGATTTCTTCTTTAAGGCAGCGCATAAGGGTAAGTATTCTGCTCTTTATGTTGAGCCCTCTCTTTCGTTATGACTTGAATTTCTTCATGTGCAGACTTAGAGTTAGCTTGTGCCTCTTAGTGCAGAACATTAATCGCATGACTCATTTGAAGTGGACACAATTTGGAGCAGATTGACTTAGATTATGCACTTGGTATTGGAGGCTTTGATTTGGAGAGGTAACTTTTTTCACTTGCCTTGCTCCTGGATTTGAATTTCTTATTTTTTTCATGTTCTCCATCGGTTGTCCTCAATGTTATTTTTGGGCATTTCCTGGTAGGAAGTCTCTGATTATATTCATTTTATGCCTCTAATATATATTGCCATTTTTTTTTCTTCTTTTGGTTGCAAAACATCTCTGCACTTTAGGTTGGCGTATATTCCCACCAACAAACTTTTGCACTATGTCTCTCTGCAAGTCTTCATATCAAGTCTTTGTTTGCCTTTATTTTTGAGAGAGGAGGTCTGCATTTTGGAGAGAAAAATGGTCTTTGCAGTGCAACAAGTGGGACAGCCCATGTAATTCATCCTTTTTAAAGCAACAGGTTCACCTGCAGTTGACACTAAAATCAGGTTTCGAGTTCCTAGTTCTAGTGGGTGTAGTGCAGATTTTTGTTACAAATTTTGTTGAGTTAGTGTTAAAGGAGACAATCAAACAGACAGTTTACTGGCATCATTTTTTTTTTATGCCTAAGAATGAGAAAATAAAAAGGAATGATGAAAAGTCATAAATTGGGCACTTTGTTGGAACTTTAGTGTAATTGATAAGAGCACTGTGATCTACTAAGATTTTCTAAACAAAGCTTACACAAACAAAAATGATGGTTTATTCCTTTATATGCTGTGCAACTCAGTCTAGTATGGTATACCATTGAGCCTTCTCTATGCATAATGTAACTTAAAAGAGTTTGTCAATAAGCAAGACCCTTCCATATTCAACAAAATCTCAAGTATATTTCCTAGTTTTTCTGCCACTTTATTTGTGGTTTTACTTATTTGGGTCATTTGGTTTGGTCATAGCACCCCAATGGCTATTCAGTAGGACATAACCGTTCACAGAACTGTGTAAAAAAAATAAGGTTCTTTTACCGCCAAAAAGTGTTTACATCATCCAAGAAAAAGCAATCAAATAGAACCTGGCAGTTTTGACTGGTTCCTGTTGCTTTTGGTCAATCATTTCAACCAGCTTGCTGGAGAAAGAGAAAAACAAAATTATCAGAGAATTTCATCAATCTGTAGTTGCCAGATCTTTGGTTGCTTTTTTCTTCTTTAAAAAACTTAGAAATATGGGTGCTATGTCTTTTGTAGTATAATCGATAACAGTCAGTTCATTGTGCTGACAGTGCTGGTAGTTCAACTGGAATTTGAAGGACAATAAAGTATTTGGCAGGTGTACCCAATTTTGTGTAGGAAATGCTGGTGTCAGTGTGTCTTTATATTAATGATGATACAAGGCTTTTATTGCCATGACTAAGTATTTCATAAACCTGATGTTCTATTCATCTTCTTTCTTGCATTTTCTTGTGGCTATCTTGTTGTTTTGGCTGAAGCAGATGCTTGATCCTGTAAGTGTGGAGGCAGATTGAGAGTGCTGTTAATGCAGATGCAGTCACGGCCATGATCGTGAGCACCATGACCATCATCATCACAACCACCAGCATGGTAAGTCTGTTGTTTACTTATTGGAACCATCTTAGCTTCCACATAACAAAGGTATAGACACACTTGTTGTCATTTTGTTTTAGTTGCTGGAGAGATTGCCAGAAGGTGATTATGATCCCAAAAAAATGTGATTTTCCAACAGAAAAGTAATCTGAATCTTTGCCCCTGGTCAACTACTGTGTCATTAATGAGGCTTATTTTTTGAGGAAAGTAATCTGAATCTAGACCATAAATGAGGCTTTCCATTCCTTACTCTATATATTTGAAGAAATGTCCTAATGCAATGTACAAAAGCATGGATGATATCATTTGGGTGCACACTTGCTCTTTTGGAGTATTATGGATATGATCATGTTTTTTAAACTATGCACATATTTCTGAATTTCTTATTCATTCTTGTCCTGGATCTATAAATTAAAAACAAAACCTGTGGGTGTTACCATACAAAACACCATGATAGTCACCATTCCCATGATCATACTCATGATCCTGGCATATCATTGTCAGCAGAGTTGGTGAAGGGAGCTTAGATCTAGAGAAGGTTGGTTTTACACATGGATTGTCAATTCTTGTATACCTTTGATTTTCCCATTAAAAATCTGGATATTGGACGAATGCTCATCAGACATGAGCTTCTGTACCTTTTCAAAACTTTGATTGTTGTTTTCTTGCCGTATTTGTGTTAGGGATTGGGGGTTTTAAACACGAGACTTCTCACACTATTGGACAGCTATCGTCCTCCAGGGTACCAGCCATGTCCTAGAAGACTTTTTTTCTTGTTCTCTTGGTTGGTTTGTTTGTCTGGGAAGTATTGACAATGTTGAACTGATGTGCTATCGTCCCACCTTTCATTTTCAGGCTAACATATGGGTACATTATTGTTGGAATGTAGCGAGGACATTACAGAATGAAAAAGCATTTCATTGGTTTGGGGCATGAATGAGACATTTGTTTTTCAGGTCAGCTTCAAAGTCCCACGCTTTCATTGGAACCCATGGAAGAAATTGTACATAAGCTTTCATTGGCAAGTCTTTAATGTCATGAGCTATATTTATGCCAATAGGTTTTCTGGGGTGCTTGATGAACTTCTTGTGATGGTTGAAAAATGTTCCATGCTTTCAGACCAATCCCACTCTAAGTATAAAATTAAGCAATATGTCCCTGTGAAGTTGTCTCGCTTTGTGGTTCTGCCACTTCTTGTGACCATGGAAAACCTTGTTGCTGACCTTTAGTAAAGCTAGGTGCTTGAGTTTCCACATGGGGTGGGTTATCCAAGCATATTTGATCTAGTATTCTTCTACTGATACATGATTATCCTTAACATGCCTAGATTTATGCGTTCAGCCATTTCAACCTGCACCCGCACCTGTCCCAGCACCCCTTGCAGGTTGGATGTCCAATCCTTCAACTGTGACTCATCCAGCTGTTTCTGGAGGGGGAGCCATTGGTCTCGGTGTGCCATCAATCCCTTGTAGTATATGCCTAAGTGTTGTTACAGAAACCTTTAACTTTTCTATAGAACAAATTTGAAGATTATATGCAATACCTGCTTCACATTATGAAATTGTATCTCATAAGTTACAAATCATAAAAAAAATATTCTAACTTCACAAAATAACTTTTATTATATTTAAATAAAAACTCTATTTTTATGATTTTATAGAGTTAAATAGTAAAAACACATTTTTTAAAAAATAGACTTAAGTGTGGGTTGTGTTATAAGTTAAGTCTTGGACACATTTTAAGTCTTGGGTGTCCATTTTCTATGAAGATGCATGGATCTAACCATGCTCTTTTCTTGTCATATACCCACAAAAACAAATAGATAGATTTTTTGTCAATCACGACTTCTTTTTTAGTTTTTTTCTTTTTTATTAACTGGGTCTAGTTGGCATTAAAAAAGTTGACTCCCTTTCATAGATTTGCTGTTGTGTATATATATATATGTTGTGTGTAAGTGAGAGAGAGAAACTAGAATAGTAACTGGAAAAGAGGTCATTTTAATTTTTAATTTGTTCTTAGTTGCATGCCAATGGACTTCACTAGAAAGCAAACACTTTAGTTAATGTAAATTAAGTGTTTTAAAAATATATCACAGCGATATTTAAAATATCTTATAAGAATTTTTTTTAATTATCAAAAATAAAATTTAATTCTAACCTTTAACTAAATATTTGTCGTAATTTTTTTTAAAAAAATATTCATAATTTAGTGGTAACAAACTTAATTTCTTATTTTTTTAATTTAAAAATATAAAAAATCTATTATATATATAATTTTTTGATCTATTAAATTTTATTATCATATTAATTTTATTAACAAAAAATGAAGTGAATTTTTCCATCTTAACATTTTGTTTTAATAAATTGTACACTAATTATTCATATTTTTGATAATTTATATTTTTGGATCTGTTAGAGGAGACGTAGACTTAGCTTTGTTTCCCATTAAATTGGGACCTCTAAAAGCAACTTGATGAGCTGAATCCGGACAATTCGCTTTCAACGCATGGGATAAGTCATAAGTTGAATCAATCACCATTAAGTGATTGATATAGGGACTTTAAGCCCATTTTATTATGAAAAGTATTATACGGGGAGAGGCTGTGATCAAAGTAATGACGTCAATAGCAGCCTTGCTTTGACCAGATTGGCCTTTTTCCCCACCTCTTGCGGGTGCTTATGGGCTTGTAATTTGTCAGTAGAATATAGGACTTTAGAAAAGGTACCTAAAAGATATACCTCGCTTGTCAAAAGAACAAGATGGCACGGTTTTGAAAAATGGTAAATTTTCCATCATCAGGAACACTTCATTACCCTACGGAGGGCTTCAAATGTAAAGAGTGATCTTATTGCCCTTTCTGATCAATTAGAAAGTGACTCCCGAGTCATGTTTAGCAAAATTATTTTTATTTTTTTAATGAATAGAAATGGGATGCTAATAAATCAAATATAAAGACTTTTCTTCTCTTCTAAATTCTGTCTGCCCACTAACCCCACCGATGTAACAATTGCTTTTGCTTTTGTTGTCATATAGTGGCAGTGATGCTTCGTGGCTTCTCATTTGGTCTATTCTTCCGTCCACGTGATTGTGGAAATTAGGAAACTCTTTCCCCACTTTCTACTTTTCTAAGTCTTCCACGTGCTTACGAAAAACCCAAGTCTTCGCAGTTGCTTTTGTTGTGGAAATTAGAGAAGTTTTAGGCCAACGAGGGAAATTTCCTCCTCAGTTTCTTCTTTTCCCCAGTTGACTCCCTTTCATAGATGTGCTGTTCTATATATGTGTGTCGTGTGACCGAGAGGGAAACTAAAATAGCAACCGGAAAAAGGAGTCATTCTGATTTTTATTTTGTTCTCTCTTGCATGCCAATGGAGTGTCGCTTCACTAGAAAACATTATTGTTTTTGGGTTTTGATTCAAGTGGCGTTTGTGGGTGTTCTTGAGAGTTGTTTAGAGGAAGAGAGGTTGGGTCTATTAAGCATCAAGGACCACTTTAAGTTATACATCGGTGACGCTAATGAATTCCTTCCTTCCTGGACTGATGATCCAGTGGCTGACTGCTGCAGCTGGAAGCGAGTGAAGTGTAATAACGCCACCATGGTGACTCAACTCTCTTTGGACGAGTTGCTGCCCTGGTCTCTGAACGACGGCCAAATGGTTCTGAACATGTCTTTGTTTGCTCCTTTCAAGGAGCTGCTCAATCTAAACTTGTCTCTGAATGAGTTTACTGTTTGCAACCAGAATTATGGTAAGTAACATACAATAACTCTCATACTTTTAATTATAATATCTTATTAAAATATATTAGAAACAAAAATTAAATATATTATATTTTTAATATTTAACAATAATTTTGTTTTTGTAAATTTTAATCCTCATTTTACTTGTACTAATAATGCATTGCTTATATATAGATTTCAAGGTTCTGAAGAATTTGGTGACACTTGATCTAAGTGACAACTGGTTCAATGGTACCATACAGCCTTGTTTAAGCCCCCTTACATCGCTTCAATCGCTATATCTTCATAATAGCTTCAATTATGATGCAAATCTTTCCATCATTCCAGGTAGTCATCATAAGTCTCTTAAGTTTTAACTTTGATAAAATTAGCTTCTATTCAAAGCTTAGAACAATAATCTAAGTTGGAATCCACTTAATGATACTAAAATTATATTAAAATTAAATAAAAAAATAATATTTTTATTTTTAACTATTTTTTTATTTTATATGTAAATTTAATTATTGTTTAAACACATTATATATTATTAATATAATTTTATATTATTATTTTTATTATTTATATATAATTTATTTATTATTATTATTAAAATATGTGAAATTATTTATTTTTAATATTTTGTATATAAATTTTTATCAAAATTATATTAATATATTATAAATATTATATATAGTTATATTATTAATTATATATATTATTATTAGAAGAAAGAAAATGTATGTGTTAAAGCAATTATACAAACAATTATTAGGAAATTCTTCCAGTCATACTACCTAGAAAAAGGAAAAAAAAAAAAACTAATGTTCTTTATATTAATTTTAAGTAACTTGAAACTAGAAATCAATAAAATTAGTTTAGTGAGCAAAAGGCAAGGATGCAGGGGACTTTGGGCTCGACGTGAACTCACAAGTTGTACCTCTCAAGATATCAAAGGCTGCTTCAAACTCAATCTGTAGGGTGTGGCTATTTTCCCGGGGAAATCTACTCGTAAAGAATATAAAAATCAATGCGACATTTTCTCATATAATTGCAGAAAATACAAGGGCAATGCTCGTATGAATTCATACCAGCATTGCCCTTGTATCTTTTGTTGTTCATAATTTCTGCTTTTAGTAGTATAAAGACTTTTTTTTTATCTTTCAGTGGGGCAAGTCTGCCACTAGACTGAACATTAGAGGTGTCAAACGGGTTTAGGCGAGTGGATTTGGTTTGGGTCAATTAAGGTTCGAGTCATTTTGGATTGGGTTACTTGCGGTTCACTCCCCTTTGCGTTGAATTTGAGTTTCGGACATAGTGAGTTCTCATACTAAGCTTTTAAGAAAAAATATATATTTTTTCATTTGTAACTAATTTTATTTTACATGTAAATTGAATTGTTATATATATATATATATATATTATATTATATTATTAAAAAATTTAAAATTATGTATTTTTAAAATTTTTATATTAATTTATATAAAAATTATAGAAGTATATTATAAATATTATATATATTTATGTTATTTATTATTTATTACTATTAAAATAAAAAATTATTTATATTATATAACTTATAATCTGATAGACTTTTTAATGGACCAAAAAAGGCAATAAAAAAAACATTGATTTATTAGCATGCCTCTTTGTAATTCATATTTATATTTTGTCACAAACATATATCTTAAATAGGAATTTTAAGGTGTAAAGCATTTGGACTTGAGATGTCACTATAAGAACTTTCCAAAAGATTAGTGGAGGCAAAAAAGGAGTTAAAAGTTTTTTTTTTAATTTTTTTATAAAGTATTTAACGCTAGTAACTTATAATGATTCTAAATTTAAAAAATGTTGGATTCACCAGGATTCCTAATTCTACGCTCATCCTATCATTATATCATACTCTACCTAACGTTAATTAATTAGTTGTATCAATGACTGATTAATTTTTCTTATTTAATATTCTTTTCCTTTCCAATTTATGTATTATTGTATTATAATATCAAATACTTTCAATGTTTTACAATAGTTTTGTTTTTGTAACCTTCAGTCCCAAGTTGTATTAGTAACACAATGCTTATATATAGATTTCAAGGCTTTGAAGAATTTGGTGACACTTGATCTAAGCAACAATTTGTTAAGCAGCACCTTCCCAGGTAAGCATCACAAGTCTCTCAAGTTTCTATTGTTTTGTTGAATTAGTTTCTATGTAAACCTTAGAACAATTTGGATCTAAATTGGAATTTACCTAATGATACTAAAATTATCTTAAGATCAAATAAGAAAATAATATTTTTATTTTTAACTAATTTTTTATTTTATATGTGAATTTTATTGTTATTTAAACATATTTTCTAAATATAAATATAATTTTATATTATTGTTATTATTTATATATATAATTTATATATTATTATTATATTATTAAAATATGTCAAATTATATATTTTTTATTTTTATATTAATTTAAAACAAAATTTTAGAAAAATATTATAAGTATTATGTATAATTGTATTATTAATTATATATTAATATTAGAAAAAAGAAAATGTATGTATTAAATAAGTCAATACATCTCAACAGTTTGTCAGGTTCTATGGCCCCGACCATCTTCAATTGGCCACAAACAAAAGTTTTCCCAAGTATAAAATGATTACAATTTAATGGAAAAAAAATAATGGTTCTACTTACAATGGAAGAAAGTATACATGTATTTATATCACATTCTAATCAAATCCCGGGCAATCATACAATTATTAGGAAATTTCCCCAGTCATACTACCTAGAAAAAGGAAAAAAATAAAACCTAATGTTCTTTATGTTAATTTTAAGTAACATAAAATCTATTAAAATAGATATAAGAGAATAATTTATGTATTAAATAAGTCTATATATTAAAGCATACATATACTTACATCACATTTTGATCTAATGTAGAGCAATCATACAAACAATCATTAGGAAATTTTCTCAGTCATACTACCTAGAAAAAGTAAAAAAAAAAAAAAAAAAGACTAATATTCTTTATATTAATTTTAAGTAACTTGAAACTAGAAATCAATAAAATTAGTTCAGTGATCAAAAGGCAAGGATGCAGGAGATTTTGGGCTCGACGTGAATTCACAAGTTGTACCTCTCAAGATATCAAAGGCTGCTTCAAACTCAATCTATAGGGTGTGGCTATTTTCCCAGGGAAATCCACTCATAGAGAATATAAAAATCAATACGACATTTTCTCATATAATTGCAGAAAATACAAGGGCAATGCTCGTATGAACTCATACCAGCATTGCCCTTGTATCTTTTGTTGTTCATAATTTCTGCCTTTTAATAGTCAAAAGACTTATTCTTTGTTGGTCAATGGGACAAGTCTACCACTAGGCCAAACATTAGAGGTGTCAAATGGTTTCAAGAGGGTGGATTTGGTTTGGATGAATTTAGGTTCGAGTCATTTTGGATTGGCTTACTTGCGGTTTACTTGTATTTGTGTTAAATTCAAGTTTTAGACATGTGAGTCATTATGCTAATTTTTTAAGAATTTTTTTATTTGTAACTAATTTTTTATTTTTTATATAAATTGAATAGTTGTTTTTATATATTATATACTATTATTATATATTATATTATTAAAATATTTGAAATTATGTATTTTTAAAAATTTTTATACTAATTTGCATCAAAATTATAGAAATATATTATAAGTATTATGTATTTATATTATTTATTATATATTATTATTAAAATAAAAAATTATTTATATTATATATCTTATAATCTGATAGACTTTTTAATGGACAAAAAAGACAACCAAAAAAAAAAAAAAAAAACAAGAGTAATTCATCAGCATGCCTCTTTGTAATTTATATATATTTTTTTTGTCACAAATGTATGTCTTAAATAGGAATTTTAAGGTGTAAAGCTTTTAGACTTGAAGTTTCACTATAAAAACTCTCCAATGGATTAATAGAGGCAAAAAAGGAGTTAAAATTTTTTTTAATTATTTTTTTAAAATTTTTAAGTATTTAATGTTAGCAACTTATTAAGATTTTAAATTTAAAAAAAGTTAGATTCACTAGGACTCTTAATTCTACACTTATCCTATCATTGTATCATACTCTACCTAACGTTAATTAGTTAGCTGAATAAATGACTGATTCATTTTTCTTATTTAACATTTTTTTCCCACCCAATTTATGTATTATTGTATTATAATATCAAATACTTTCAATGTTTTACAATAGTTTTATTTTTGTGAGCTTTAGTCTCAATCTTAATTGCATTTTTAACACATTACTTATATATAGATTTTAAGACTTTGAAGAATTTGGTGACACTTAAGCTAAGCGGCAACAATTTCAATAGCATCATTTCAGGTAGGTATCATAAGGCTCTCAAGTTTCTACTTCTTTGGCAAAATTAGCTTTTATGTAAAACTTAGAACAATTTTCAATTAGCTATAGACAAAAGTTTTCCCAAATATAAAATAATTACAATTTAATAGGAAGAAAAAATAATGGTTCTGCTTACAATAGAAGAAAGTATACATGTATTTACATCACATTCTGATCAAATCTAGAGCAATCATACAATCATTAGGAAATTTCCCTAGTCATACTACCTAGAAAAAGGAAAAGGAAAAAAAAAAATCCTAATATTCTTTATGTTAATTTTAAGTAATATAAAGTATATTAAAATAGATATAAGAGAATTATTTATTTGTAAAGAGAAAAACATAAAATTTGTTAAATTAAGAAAAAAATTCTCTAAAGAGTTGAAATTTTTTCCTTTTAGTGAAAATTGAGATTTTTTTTTTGTTAAAAATATGTTAATTTGACATTTAATGATGTAATTTGGTCTCAAGTACCAAAAATTAGAACTGCTTTTATCAATTTGAAAGAAACATTTTGTTTTTACTTGCAAATTTAACTTAAAATCAAACTAAATGATAAAAATTAGTATTCATTTAAAAATCTTCATCCATACACATTTATTTTTATGTGGAACTTTTTTTTTTTTTGAAACATTGTGGTTGCAATATCTTGTTAAAATATCTCGGAAATAACACAACAATTAAACAAATTATACTTTTAGTGTTTTCATAATAATTTTTGTTTTTGTGAGTTTTAGTCCCAATTTTAATTGCATTAGTAACACATTATTTATATATAGATTTCAAGGTTTTGAAAAATTTGGTGACACTTGATCTAAGCTACAACAATTTGAATGGCACCATCTCAAGTAAGTATTATAAGTCTCTCAAGTTTTTAGTTCTTTGGCAGAATTAACTTTTATGTAAAATTTAGAAACAATTCAGATCTAATTTAAAATCCACCTAATGATGCTAAAATTATCTTAATATCAAATAAAAATAATATTTTTATTTTTAACTAATTTTTTTATATGTGAATTGTATTATTATTTAAACACACCATATATTATACATATAACTTTATATTCTAGTTATTATTTATATATAAAATTTATAATTTTTATTATTATATTATTAAAATATGTGAAATTATATATTTTTAATTTTTTGTATATTAATTTATATTAAAAACTATAAAAATATATTATAAATATTATGAATGATTATGTTATTAACTATACATTATTATTAGAAAAAAAGAAAACTATTTCTATTATGTAACTCATGGTTTAATGAACTTTTTAATGAATTAAAAAAAAAAAAAGAGGCTCCAATTCATTTCAATGCCCCTTCATAATTCATATTTTTATTTTGTCATAAAATGTGTGTGTTTAAATAGGTATTTTAAGGTGTAAAGTTTTTGGACTTGAGGCTTTACTATAAAAACTTTACAAAGGATTAGTTAAGATACAAAAGGAGTTAAAAGCTTTTTATTATTATTATTTTTGAAGTTTTTAAAGCTAGCAAGCTCATTAAAATTCTAAATTCAAAAAAAGTCAGTTTATTATGACTCTTAATTCTAAGACTCTTAGTCTTAAGGTATGTACACTCATCCTATTATGATATTATTTTGTACTTAACATTTATTAACTAGTTGCCTATAAGATCAATTCATTTTTCTTAGTTCATGTTGTTTCTCTGTCCAATTTATGTATTATTATTGAGCAAGCACTTGAGCTTATTTGCCACCCTTCTTCTATTTTGTTGTTATTCATGCGTTTCAAAACTAGATTTGAAATTAATATATTTTTCCTTTTCAATTGGTACAAGCTCTTGCCTTCCTAAGCTCATTTAACAATTTTTAACTTTTAATTTTCCTTTTTTTTTTTTCTTCTTATTTATTTGGTATAACTTAGAGGTTCGAAGAAATTGGAAATCCTACACTTGATCACAATAGATTATCTAGAAATGTATTTCATTCTCTTCGCAATATGACTTTGCTTAAGGCTCTATATTTGGCTAACAACAACCTTAATGGGATCTTTAGGCAGACAAGGTAGTTATTGACATTTTGGTTAATGCTCCAATTTAGGTATTAGATCTCTTATGTAATAGTAAATGATAAAAATTCTACCATATCTTGTTTTTGCAGGTTTATGTGAATTGAAGAGTCTTCAAGAGTTGGCTCTTTTCTTCAATAATTTAAGCGGAACTATTTCACTTTGTCTTGGCAATTTGACATCCCTTAGAATCTTGACTTGTCATTTAATAGACTTGAAGGGAATATCTCATCTTCTTCAATTTTTAACCTCAAAAACCTCGAGTATATTGATTTGAGAGATAATCTTTTGAGGGTCTATTCTCTTTTTTACTCAATTGCCAACTTCACAAACCTTGAAGGCTTAATGTTATCAAACCTTGAGGTCCAAACTCAGTATTCACAAAATTGGCTACCTACATTTCAGCTTAAGGCTCTTCAGATGTCAACTGCAAATTGGACAATATTCCTCAGTTTCTTGCTCACCAAACTGAATTAATAGCTGTGGATCTCTCTCATAATAACCTAACTAGAACCTTCCCAATTGGCTACTTGAAAACAATATGAAATTGAAGTTCCTAAGTCTTACAAATAACTCCTTCTTGGGTCAGTTTTCATTTATCCTCCAACTCCAGCTTTGTGACAGTCAGCATAGATATATCAGACAATCACTTCCCATGGGGAACTTCAACCAGATATTGGCGATTTGTTTCCAAAGCAATAGCAATTAATCTTTCTGCAAATGCCTTTGATGGTCACATTCCATTCTCAATTGGCCATGATGCCAGAGTTGTCCTATTTAGATCTATCTACAACAAGTTTTCAGGAGAAATTGCCACTACTTTGGTAGGACTAGCAAATTTCTCCAATTTGGTAGTTTTGGCAGCTTCAAAAACTAGATTACATGGCCAAATACCAAATTCCATTAATATGACTTCATTACGGGTCTTGCAACTCAGTGGAAATCAGATTACAGGTGATCTGTCAAGTTGGATCTCAAACTATCTGAACTTATATTTCTTAGATATCAGTGACAACCACATAACAGGTGAGATTCCTCCCTCCATTGGCAATCTAACATTGATTTTGGAGGAATTACACTAAACATGGCAGGTAATGGGCTAGAAGGCAGAATTCCAAGTGAACTAGCGAGGCTTCAGTTATTTTATTTTGACCTTTCGCATAACTCTCTTTCAGGCCCTCTTCCGTGTTGCTTCAATTTGTCATCTTTACAGCATTTTAATTAGAAGGAAATAGACTCACTGGCTTGATTTCAGAACATTGTTCTATTCTTCTACCATTCAGATACTAAATATTGGAAATAATCTTTTGTTTGGTTGTATTCCATCCTCGTTGGGGCTTCATCAAATTTGAAGGTTTCTTCTTCTTCACCAAAATTCTCTAAGGGTTTGATACCAAATCAACTGTGTCAATTGAATAAACTTGACATCCTGGATCTCTCACACAACTTGTTTTCTGGACCCATACCTCACTGTTTTGGTAACATCTCATTTGGGAAGTTAACTTCATCTAATTTTTTATACCAAATAAATGTTATTGATGACAGGGAATTTGACCCCATAATTGCGAGCAATGTCGTTCCTCCCACCTTTTCGCGTGGAAGCAATATATGGGCAACAAGTGCAAGTTGGGTTTGTGACAAAAACAATGTCCAACATATACAATGGTAAGCATTCTTGATTTGATGACTGGATTGGATTTATCTTACAACCAGCTAATAGGGAAAATACCCAGCAGAAATTTGGAAATTTAAGTTGCATACATGCATTGAACTTATCTCACAATCAGTTGATTAGGTTTCATTCCAGCAACTTTTTTGCAAAACTTAAAGAGATAGAGAGTTTTGGATCTTTCCCACAACAAATTGAGTGGAGAAATTCCAGTCAGAACTAATTGGTCTTTATTCTCTATCATCCTTCAATGTAGCTTACAACAATTTATCTGGAAGGCTTCCAGATATGGACAGGCAGTTTTCAGACATTTGACAACAAAAGTTATGAAAGGAAATCTGTTTCTTTGCGGACCTCCATTAACACAGAATTGCAGTGTCATTCATGACATACCACAGTTAGCATCATCCTGAATACTGATGCAAGTGAAGAAAAATGGTATGACATTGATCCTGTGTCCTTCACTGCAAGCTTTGTGGCAAGCTACCTCATATTCCTGGTGACCTTTGCACAATACTTTATATCAACCCTGGTTGGCGACGGAGGTTGTTCATGTTCATTGAGAATCTCATTGACGAATGCTAGTTTTTAGTTTTTCTACACTGTTCCCAAATTATTTGCTGCATTATATAAATAATTATGTTGTGTGTCTTTCTTTTGACATGTTAGTTCTTTAATGCACATTTTTTTCTCTCTTTGTTGGCATGTTATGTTTTATGAAATACAAAATAAGATTTTAGCTTGCGATACGTGTAAAAATGGATAACATGGTCCAATCTATTACGAGTGTATATTTTTCAGTTTCTTGGAATGCTGACAAGGATTCCTATGTTATTTTAGCTTGATATTGGCCTTTAAATCATTATTGTAGTGTTGGTTTATTTATAACATCAAGAAATGTTTTGTTGTAAAATGCATCATGATATTGTTTATATTTAAGGATGATCAGAAAATATATTACATTACACACAATAGACTAGCCACACGAATCTTGTTGGTGGGAGTGGAATTTTTTTTCCTTTCTTTCTATATTATTTTGATTGCTCCAATGGCTCTGCTGATCATTCATTTTCTTCTACCAAAATAGTTTTCTTTGCATCTCAAGCCTTCAGTCTCCCCATTCCATATTACCTTTGATTTGTTAAATACTAATTGCAACTAGGGGACGTAAGTCCGACCAATTGAGTGTGATATTTCGAAAAGATGTTCTTATATGGACTTTGACTTTCAGATCTCAATAGCTAATTTTTTTAGTTGTAGTCTCCTAAAGTTCATCATTAAATTTCTCCTCGCATCTTAGTGCATAGGTTTTTTCTAATATATATTACAAACCATAACAATACCTTGTTTTCCACTTTATAGGAAAAATTTTCCTCATTGATCATAGGCAACCAGCCATTTTTTAATTATTGGGTTTGGTTCCAATAGGAAAGTGTCCTCAACTTTATATATAAATTGATAAAACAAATAATGCACATATAGTTGACTATGGTATTACAAAATTGATTCCCTTTCACTTATTTGTTCCTCAACATATTTGTGTGTCAAAACAAGAACCATAATAATTGCAAAAGGAAATTTTGATTTTATTTGTGCTTGTTGCATGGCAATGGAATCTCCTGTCTTCACTAGGCAAATTGGTTTTAGTTATTGATTTTGGCAGGTGAGTAAAGAAGTGAAGGACAAAGGTCAGTGTATGGGTTGGTGGTGCATGACTTTAGAGGCATCGCGCAGGATTGACAAGGCCTGAGGAAATTTTTGTGGTCAGGAATTTTAGTGGCGAGGAAAAAGGGGAAAAAGGAATGATCACAGGATTAGCATTACCATTAGCTGCCAATAATTCATTTCATATTAATAATTCACTGTAATAGCTGCCAATATTCAGCAAGCATTAAGCATCCTATTTTCCTAAAGCAAAAGGGGAAGAGAGTAAATCACAGGATGGGTAGTCATGCAACATTCAAACCTAAATTTATTGAATTACATGATATTTTCCTCTCTTGCAATTGCATTTCATCCCCACACGCACAAAAGAGAGGATCAAGTTTGAACAACTTAGGTTTGTAAAAGTTGATTAGTTATTATCTACACAAGCAGTGCCATTCCCATTCTAATGGTCTAAGAGATGCTCTTCCATGCTACATTGCTTGGACTTTCCATACCAGTTGTTTTTAAATTGCTTGTGATGTATTCTATCTGACCGAAAGAGCAAAATAAGTAGAAAATAATTATATTGGAAAAAAAAAAATATAGCTAATGGACATATAAATAAACACAGTTTGCAAAATCAAGAGAGAGAAAATGCTTATCATAAGAGATGAACATATATATATTTTTGGAACCCCTTATCAGCCCTTTTCTAGTTCCCCCGGATGAAAGTATGCATGCCAAAAGGTTTTAAGTGAGGCAAATTAAATGCACATGATGTGGGATCCAAAGTAAGACATTGTGTTTTATATTTTCCCTTTATTCATTTATACTGCACAAAGTCCTGAGAAGTCTCCAATCCTCAAAAGCATAGAGTCACAGGTCAAATTTCTGGCTAATTTCTCTTTTGGGCCAAACTCTGAGGGTATATTTGCCCTGCATTTCCCAGCTGTTTGTGTTTTTTCCAAAATTTTTATTTTCACAATTTTTAATCATTTTGTTGGTAGATTTGTTGCTATTTGCCTTTTATGGTTTTATGATTAATTTTTGTAGACCTTTCAGACATGAAAGTTTGAGTTTTTCCTGGTTCCTGGAGTGTGTATATATAATATATATATTGTTGTATTATTAGCAATAAATGTGGGCCTCTCAATTCATTTTCTTTTCTTTGACAAAGAAGTGTAGATTGCGTAAGCTGTCTGAGCATACCTGCTAATGAGTAACTGCTGTTGCGGCATTTCTTCTCTGTTTGTGAATTGATATGGATTTCTTGCATGTCACAGGAGCAAGTTGCGTATTCTAAATTAGGTTTTGGATTTGGCATTGCTGATAGGCTGTTTGACATGCTTCCTTGTTGTGGATGGACAGATAGCAAGAATTTTTGTTGAATTTGCATCATTGTGAGTTGACAATGATGGTTCCCTAGCTGCTTGCAAAAACTAAATGGGGCTCAGGACATTGTTATGCTGAACAATGTTGTCTGTGTTGTACAGCAAGGGGTAATCTTGTGAGGTGATGACGGGGAATTGGGTTGAGAAGAAAAAAAAAAAAAAAGAAAATTTGATCATATTCGTAAAGGAGACTACAGATGGGAGATAAATACTAGACACAGGCCTAAATGCATAGATAATAAGCACTGGTAGGTTGTTTATCTCAGATTTTGTGATCTAAAATCAATAGAGAATGATAGTCTTTGTAGCTTAGTTTCACTCCTGTATATGAAGACTGGTTTCATGCATCAAGCAAAACTTCCCCGTAACTGTTTGATGGCACCCTGGTTTCACTTCTGCAGTTTAGCAAATCCTGCACCAATCAATTTCAGAATTTTTATGCTGAAGGATAAGGTTTTCACTGAATGTCAAGTCGGACGGTGTTTCTCTTTATTGTTGCACAGCATGTTACCTTTCATTTGGATGAAATCAAGCATGGGAGCAGTAACGAGGCAGCTGAGCAAATTGCTTATGCCTGACAAATTATAGTAAATAACGGTATTCTTTGCATTTGTAGTTTGCAGTGCCCTTCGTAAACTTCTGTCGTTTGCATGCTTGGCGTATTTCCTAGTATTTGTGGTAAATAGATATTTTATACTGACAGGAATTATAGGAAAGTATTGACAGACATGATGAAGAGCTGCTTAGCTGACGGTGCTTGAAATTTATTAGTATCATAGGAACCAAAATTGAAGCTTTCTATTTTATTAGACACACAAATGAAATATATGCCAGTGTGGCGTCATCCAAATTATCGTGTCTAATAACCTGACTTACAAAAAAGTTGTCAATGAACATCAAGGCTTCGGTCTTAACATTTGTCTTAGTTGTAGACCTTCTCTAGTTGTAACTCAATATCAGTAATATTCTATTTTTACTTTACTGATACGGTCGGTGAGCAAGGCGATTTCTTTCTTTAATGCAGCGCATAAGGGTAAGTATTCTGCCTTTTTGTTGAGGCCTCTCTTCGTTATGACTTGAATTTCTTCATGTGCAGACTTAAGAGTTTAGCTTGTGCCCTCTTGGTGCAGAAAATTAAATCGCATGACTCATTTGAAGTGGACAACAATTGGAACAATTGACTTAGTATTATGCATTGGTATTGGAGGCTTTGATTTGGAGAGGTAACTTTTTTCACATTGCCTGCTCTCGATTTGAATTTCTTATTTTTTTCATGTTTCCATCGGTTGTCCTCAATGTTAATTTTGGCATTCCTGGCAGGAAGTCTCTGATAATATTCATTTATGCTTCTAATATATATTGCATTTTTTTAACCTTTTTTTTATTCTTCTTTTGGTTGCAAAACGCTCTGCACTTTAGGTTAGCATATATTCCCACTGACAAGCTTTTGCACACTCTCTACAGGTCTTCATATTCAGTCTTTGTTTGGTCTTGTTCTGAGAGAGGAGGTCTGTATTTTGGAGAAAAAAAATGGTCTTTGCAGGCATCAATAGGCACGCCTATGTGATTCATCCTTTTTAAGGCTCCAGGTTCACCTGCAGTTGATGCAAATCAGGCTTCGAGTTCCCAGTTTTAGAGGTACTGAGGAGATAGGAAAAGAAGATAATATTGTAAAAGATAAGATTGTTAAAAATAAGGATAAAGGAATTTATTTTCAATGTGGTAAAAGATGTTATTTTTATATTTAAATTGTTTTTTATTTTTAAAAATCTTAAATGTATTTTTAAGTTTTAAAAAACAAAAAATAAATATTTTTAAATTAGAAAATTTTTGTTATTTCCATCTAAATTGAGGAGAATAAAATTAAAATTTTTCTCAATTTAGACAAATATTATATTATATATAGAAAACTTTTTTATAAAATGTCGAGAATTTTTGTCTTTAATTTTTTAAAAATTACAAATGATAGAAATTATTTTAACATTTATATTTGATTATTTATTCAACAAATCATATACTTTACATGATAAATCTTAATTTTTATAAATATTTTTTTTATAAAAAGATAAATAAATTCATTTATGAACAAAGCCAGCTTACAATATATACAAATTTTTACAAAAATAGATCGAGTAATATATATTAGATATTTTATCTCTACTACTAACTAATTAAAAAGTTATCAATAGATATTGGATAATCAATAAGAAATGAAACTTAAAAATAAAAGAAAGAAAGAAACATAATTGCCCTATATAAAGAGATATATTTACCATAATTTTGATTTAACTATGAAAGGAAAATTATATGGTTCACTATATTATATTCATGTAAAATTAATATACCTTTAAATTTCTTATATATGTGTTTTCATAAAAAATTTCATTTTATAAGACATAATTGCAACAAAATATCATATATTTAATAAACAAAAAAAGAGTTGGACTTGTTATTTTTTGTCCGAATAATCTCTTATGTGTGTAGATTATTCCATATATAAAGTACTAGGGTCTATTCTTTTGTCTAT
>CM075429.1:2974181-3022031 GCA_037832385.1 Rhizophora apiculata | reverse complement strand
CCAAGAGAAGAGATGAATGTTTATGTAATGGGCAACTAGTTCAAGTTGGGTTTGTGACAAATATACAATGACCACAAAAAAAAATAATACAAGGGTAGCATTCTTGATTTGATGACTGGATTGGGATTTATTCCTGCAACCAGCCTGACAGGGAAAATACCGGCTAGAACTTTGGAAATTTAAGTTGCAATACATGCATTGAAAACTTGTCTCACAAATCAGTTGACTAGGCTTCATTCCGACAACTTTGCAAAACTTAAAGAAGACAGAGAGCCTAAGATCTTTCCCCACAACCAAATTGAGTGGAGAAATTCATCAGAAACTAATTGCCTTATTTTCTTATGCAACAGCTTCAGTGTAGCTTTACAACAATTTATTCTGGAAGGCTTCCAGATATGGAACAGGTCATATTTCAGAGCATTTGACAACAATTGCTACGAAGGAAATGCCGTTTTCTTTGCGGACCTCCATTAACGTGGGATTGCAATGACATACCGTCAAAATTGGCATCATCATACTGAGTGCAAAGTGAAGAAAAATGGTATGACATTGATCAGTGTTCTTCATTGCAAGCTTCATGGGCAAGCTACTCGTATTCCTGGTGGCCTTTGCATTGGTACTCTTATATCAACCCTTGGCTGGCGACGGAGGTTGTTCATGTTTCATATGAAAATCTTAATAGACGAAAGCTATTTTCTAGTTTTTGCTACATTGTTACCCAAATTATTATGCTGGCATTATTATTAGATTAATTATGTTGTGTGGTCTTTTCTTTTGGACATGTATGTTCTTTAATGCAATTTCCCTCTGCTTTGTTGCATGTTATGTTTTTTTATGAATACAAAATAAGATTTAACTCAAAACACAAATGTAAAAATGGATAACTATAAGTTCAATCTACGCAATATGTGTAATTATTTTTCAACTGGTTGGAACGGGTGCGCAAATCAAGGATGTCCGTTCTATTGTTTTAGCTAGATATTAGATTTTAAGTCATTATTGAAGGTTGGTTTTAATATACAACGTCAAGAAGCATTTTCTGTAAAATGCATCAAGAATGAATTGTTTAATTGAAGGATGAGATATTAAATTACACGACTGTGGACCAAGCCAACCCCATCCACGAATCTTGTTGGTGGAGTAGGAATAATTTTTTTCGCCTTTCTTTCTATAATTCTTGATGTGGCCTTCGACTGTCTTTGTTGATCAATTTCATTTTCCTCTAGCAAAAATAGTTTTTTTTTCTTTGGGCATCTTAAGCTTTAGTCCTCCCCATTCGCCATATTACTATTTGATTTGGTAAAAATACTAATTTGCAAGTTATGGACTTGAGTCCTTACATTGAAGTATGATATTTCAAAGAGAGGTTCATATGGACTTTTGGACTTTCACATGCCTCAATAGCTAATTTTTTAGTTGTAGTTTGCTCCTAAGTTCACATTAAATTGCTCCTCACTTTGGTGGCATGGGTTTTTTTCTAATGTATAGTTCAAAAACCATAAACAATAGCGTTTGGTTTCGCACTTTTTGGGAAAAATTTTCCTCATTGAATTCATAAGCTAACCAACGAATTTTTTTTTTTTTCTTTATTATTGGTTGGTTTCCAATTTAGAAAAGTGGACCGTCAACTCTATATATAGTTGATAAACAAATAATGCACATATAGTTGACTATGGAAATTACAAAATTGATGCCCCTTTCACTTATTTTTTCCTCTATATATCTGTGTGTTGGAAATAAAGAATATGTAATTGGAAAGGGAAATTTTGTTTTATTTGTGCTTGTTGCAATGGCCAATGGGATCCCGCTGCTTCACCAGGCAAATTGGTTTTGGGTTATTGATTTTGGAGGTAAGTAAACGAAAGTGAAGGCAAAAGGTTAGTGTGGTGGGTTGTTTATGGCGCAATGATTTGGAGCACGACGGCAGGATTGACAAGGCTAAGGAAATTTTTTGTGGGTCAGGAATTTTAGGTAACGAGAAAAGGGGGGAAAGAGGAGTGATGCACGAAGGATTTTGGTCCAATTATTGTGGCTAATAACCTGATCTTCCAAAAAGTTTGACAACGAAGCATCAAGGTTTGCAGTCTTGCCTTTGTCATAGTTGTAGACCGTCTTCTAGTTGGTTTTTTTTTGAACTAAAATAAATCACAGCAAAAATTTTTTTCTAATTTTTGCTAGACTGATCTGGTCGGTGGCAAAGCGATTTCTTAGTGCATAAGGGTATAAGTTCTCTGCTCCTTTATGTTAAGGCCCTTTCTTTCGTAATGACTTGAATTTCTTTGGTGTGCTGACTTAGAGTTGCCTTTGAGCCTCTTAATGCAGAACATTAATGCGGCATGGCTCATTTGAAAGCGGACACAATTTTGGAAAAGTTGACTTGGATCATGTCCTGGCATTGGAGACTTTGATTTGGAGAGAACTTTTTTTACTTGCCTTGCTCCTGAATTTGAATTTCCTAAACTTTTCAATGTTCTCTATGATTGTCCTCAATGTTATTTTTGGGCATTTGCATGGTAGGAAGTCTCTGAATTATATTCATTTTATGCCTCTAATATAATTGCCATTTTTTGTAAGCCAATTTTTTTTTCTTCTTTTGTTTGTCAGAACGTCCTCTGCACTCTAGGTTTGGCATATATTCCCACAGACAAGCTTTTGCACTTACGTCTACTCTCTGCAAGTCCTTCATATCAAGTCTTTGTGTTCGCCTTTTTTTTGAGAGTTGGAGGTCTGCATTTTGGAGAAGAAAAGTGGGTCTTTGCAGTGCGTCAATATAGGACAGCCCATGCAATTCATCCTTTTTTAAGGCACCGAGTTCATCTGCAGATCGATGCTAAAATTAGGTTTCAAGTTCCGGCAGTTCTAGTGGGTGTAGTGCAGATTTTTTCTTACAAATTTTGGTGAGTCCAGTGCTTAAGGAGAAAATTAAACAGACAGTTTACTGGCATCTTTTTTTTTTTCCATTTTATGTCTAAGAATGAGAAAATAAAAAGGAATGATGAAAAGTCATAAATTGGGCACTTTGTTGGAACTTTAATCTAATTGATAAGAGCACTGTGATCTACTCAGATTTTCTAAACAAAGCTTACACAGCCGAAAATGATGGTTTACTCCTTTACATGCTGTGCAACTCGTTCTAGTATTGTATGCCATTGAGCTCAATGCATAATGCAACTTAGAAGAGTTTGTCAATAAGCAAGACCCTTTCATATTCAACAAAAGTATATTTCCCTAGTTTTTCTGCCGCTTTATTCGTGGTTTTACTTATTTGGGTCATTTGGTTTGGTCATAGCACCCAAATGGTCATCAGTAGGACATAACTGTGAAAAAAAAAAAAAAGTTCTTTCACTGCCACAAAGTGTTTAAATCGTACAAGAAAAAGCAACCAAATTGATCCTGCGGGTTTTGACTGGTTCTGTTGCTTTAGGTCAAGCTTTTTCAAACCAGGTTGCTGGAGAAAGAGAAAAACAAAAATTATATGAGAATATCATCAATCTGTAGTATATAATCGGTAACAGTCAGTTCATTGTGTTGACATCAACTGGAATATGGAGGACAATAAAATATTTCACAGGTGGACCCAATTTTGTGTAGGAAATGCAGGTGTCAGTGCGTCTTTATATTAATGATGATACAAGGCTTTTATTGCTATGACCAAGTATTTCATAAACCCGATGTTCCATTCATCTTCTTGCATTTTCTTGCGGCTGTTTTGTTGTTTTGATTGAAGCAGATGGTTGATCCTGCAAGTGTGGAGGCAGATTGGGAGTGCTGTTAATGCAGCTGCAGTCACGGCCATGATCATGAGCACCATGATCATCATCATCACGACCACAACCACAAGCATGGTAAGTCTGTTGTTTACTTATTGGAACCCTCTTAGCTTCTAGATCACGAAGGTACAGACACACTTTTTGTCGTGTTGTTTTAGTTGCTGGAGAATGCCAGAAGGTGATTATGATCCCGAAGAAATGTGATTTTCCCACGGGAAAGTAATCTGAATCTTTGAGGCTTATTTTTTTGGAGCAAAGTAATCCGAATGTAATCTGAATCTAGACCATAAATGAGGCTTTTGAGGAAAAAATTGCCACTCCTTATTCTATACATTCGATAAAGCAAGAAAAGAAGAAAGAAAAATACATCTGCACAATTGGACAACACATAGCTCCTTAAGCCGTACTATTTGTGGAAGACAAGGAAGCTTTACCACGTCAAATGGCCAAACCAAGTTTTTTGTTTTATTCATTTTTTACTTCCGGCGTTGGTTTAAGGAAGCTTTCCCACGTTAATCGTGGTTATACTACATTTTCTCTGTTACTGTTTTATGGCTAATAATAAAGAAGTTAATTAATATTTTGTTTTCAATTTGTCAAATTGGTTTAAAATTTTCATTTTTTTTTTTAATTTAGTGACTTCTCCGTGATCCTAATTATTTTTATTTAATATGTTTTAACTTATAAATCAATTGAAATAAACTATTTTAATTTTTTAAATGTTATTTCATAGGGGCTACAGCTTACAACTATAACAAAGAATAATTGCTTGTTTCTTCTAGCTAAGAAACATAATATAACAAACGTAAGAGGAGAAAAAAAAAAAAGAAGAAAAAGAGAAAGAAGTGGACGCCCCAAAAAGTATAGACAGACGCAGGCCCGCATCAAAAAGTAGCATTTCAATTACAAAGTCGTCGGCAACTGTCCTTACTTACGGTGTTACAATTGCAAACCTACTTCCCTCCACCTTAAAAAAATACAAACAACTGCAACCTACCTTCCTCATTTTACATGTTATAATTTATTTTTGTAAATAATATTTTTATTTCTTAATTAGTGAAAAACAATTTCAAATATAGAAAACATACCCTATTACATTTGCATCAAAAACCTCTTTATATCTAGTTTTCATGATTTCCATTGGTTAAATATGTACAATAGATATACAACAGAATCAAAATGGTGAAAAAAGAAATAATTTGTTAAATCAATTATTATATTATATTTCATTTCAAAAGCCTATCAAAATACTTTTTATCTCATCAAAAGAAGAAAATTCGCTAGAACTTTGTCACATGGTCACTATGGAGGGCAACTCGGTGATTCAAAAATCTTTTAACTCTCATTTACTATTAAGGTTATTTATAATTACGACCCTTGCATTTGGTTCTAAATCTATCGCACCATTTAGTAGGCTTCAACGGAACTGTTTAAATGCTGACGTGGCATGCCATCGTAGCGTTAGAAGCCACATAGCATGCAACAAAAAAAGCCACCTGGCACCAAAAAACTGAAAAATAGAAAAGCTGACCTATAATTTTTTTAATTTTTCTTATTTCATTTTTTATTTTAAATTTTAAGCCTCTCAAGTTTCTACTTGGTAGAATTAGTTTCTATGTAAAGCTTAAAACAATTTGAATCTCAGTTGGAATTCACGGTACTAAAATCATCTTAATATCAAATAAGAAAATAATATTTTTATTTTTAATTAATTTTTTATTTTATATGTGAATTTAATTGTTATTTAAACATATTTTTTAATATAAATATAATTTTATATTATTATTATTATTATTTTTATATATAATTTATATATTATTAAAATATATCAAATTATATATTTTTTATTTTTATATTAATTTATATGAAAAGTATAAAAAAATATTATAAATATTATATATAGTTATATTATTAATTATATATTATTATTAGAAGAAAGAAAATGTATGTATTAAATAAGTCAATACATCTCAACAGTTTGCCAGGTTCTATGGGCCCGACCATCTTCAATTGGCTACAAACAAAAGTTTTTCTAAGTATAAAATGATTACAATTTAATGGAAAAAAAAAAATAATGTTTTCCACTTACAATAGAAGAAAGTATACACGTATTTACATCACATTCTAATCAAATCACAGGTCATCATACAATTATTAGGAAATTTCTCCAGTCATAATACCTAGAAAAAGGAAAAAAAAAAAAGTCTAATGTTCTTTATGTTAATTTTAAGTAACATAAAATCTGTTAAAATAGATATAAGAGAATTATTTATTTATCTAGAAAAAAACATAAAATTTGTTAGATTAAGAAAAAAAATTTCTAATGAGTTGTAATTTTTTCCTTTTAGCTGAAAATTGAGAATTTTTTTTTAGTTAAAAATATGTTAATTAGACATTCAATAATGTAATTTAGTCTCAAGTACCAAAAATTAGAACTACTTTTATCATTTTGAATGAAACATTTTGTTTTTACTTACAAATTTAACTAAAAATCAAACTAAATGGTAAAATTTAGTATCTATTTAGAAATTTTCATTTATATACATTTATTTTTACATCAAACTTTTTTTTTTTAAAAGAAAAATTGTGGTTGCAATATCTTGTTAAAATATCTTGGAAACAATACAACAATTAAACAAATTATACTTTTAGTATTTTATAATAATTTTATTTTTGTGAGCTTTAGTCTCAATTTTAATTGCATTAGTAACACATTACTTATATATAGAATTCAAGGCTTTGAAGAACTTGGTGACACTTGATCTAAGCTACAACAATTTCAATGCCACCATCCCAGGTAGGCATCATAAGTCTTTCAAGTTTTTACTTCTTTGGCAGAATTAACTACTATGTATAAATTGGAACAATCTGGATTTAAATTGGAATTCACCTAATGATACTAAAATCATCTTAAAATCAATTGAGAAAATAATATTTTTATTTTTAATAATTTTTTATTTTATATGTAAATTGAATTGTTATTTAAACACATTATAAATTATTATTAAATATTATATTATTAAAATATTTAAAATTATATGTTTTTAAAATTTTTCTATATTAATTTATATCAAAATTATAGAAATAAATTATAAGTACTTGCATATTTATATTATTTATTATATAATATTATTAGAATAAAAAAATATCTATATTACATAACTCATAATCTAATAGACTTTTTAATGAACCATAGAAAAAAAGAAAACTGATTCATTGACATGCCTCTTCATAATTTATATTTATATTTTGTTACAAATGTACGTGTTAAATAGAAATTTTAAGGTGTAAAGTTTTTGAACTTGAGTCTTGACTACAAAGACTTTCCAAAGGATCAATAGAGGCAAACAAAGAGTTAAAAGCCTTTTCTTTTCTTTTCTTTTTTTTTAAAGATTTAAGTAATTAGTGCTAGTAACTTTTAAAATTTTAAATTCTAAAAAAGTCAGATTCACTAGGATTCCTAATTCTAAACTCATCCAATTATGATATTGTATTGTACCTAACATTAATTAATTAGCTGCTTAAATGACCAATTCATTTTTCTCATTTAATGTTCTTTCCTTGTCCAATTTTTGTATTATTGTTTTATTGTATTATAACATCAAATACTTTTAGTGTTTTATAATAGTTTTGTTTTAGTGAGCTTTAGTTTGATTTTAGTTGTAATAGTAACACATTGTTTATATATAGATTTCAAGGCTTTGAAGAATTTGGTGACACTAGATCTAAGCCACAACATATTCAACGGCACCATCCTAGGTAGGCATCATAAGTCTCTTGAGTTTCTATTTCTTTGGCAAAATTAGTTTTTATGTAAAACTTAGAACAATTAAATTAAAGTTGGAATTCACTTAATGATATTATCCCATAAGAGTTTGGGTCATTCAAATTCAGACGGGTTCACATTATTTATAGGTTGACATGTTAATTTTTAAGAAAATAATATTTTTATTTTTAACTAATTTTTTTATATTTTATATGTGAATTATGTTGTTATTTAAATATATTATATATTATAATTATAATTATATATTATTATTATTATTTATATATATTATTTATAAATTATTATTATTATTATTATTATTATATTATTAAAATATGTGAAAATATATATTCTTAAATATTTTTATATTAATTTATATCAAAATTATAAAAATATATTATATGCATTATATATAGTTTATTATTAATTATATATTATTATTAGAATAGAAAAAATATTTTTATTATGTAACTTATGGTCCAATGGACTTTTTAATGGACCAAAAAATAGTATCAAATCATTTGCATGCCCTTCTTAATTCATATTTTTATTTTGTCACAAGATGTATGTGTTAAATAAGTATTTTAAGGTGTAAAATTTTTGGACTTGATGCTTTATTATGAAATTTTCCAAAGGATTAGTTGAGGCATAAAAGGAATTAAAAGCTTTATTATTATTATTATTTTAAGTTTTTAAGGTTAACAAGCTTATTGAAATTCTAAATTCAAAAAAAAGTCAATTCTAAGACTAAGAGTCTTAGAGATACCTATACTTATCCTATCATGGTATCATATTGTACCTAATGTTAATTAATTAGTTGTCTCTATGATAGATTCATTTTTCTCTTTTCATGTTCTTTCAGTATTCAATTTATGTATTATTGTTGAAGTAAGCACTTAAGCTTGTTTGCCACCTTTCTTCTATCTTGTTGCTATTCATGAGTTTCAAAATTAGATTGAAAGTATATATTTTTCCTTTTCATTGGTACAAACTCTTATTTTTCTAATCTCATTAGCAATTTTAACTTGTTAATTTATCTTTTTTTTTTCACCTTTTTGTTTATTTGACAGAATTAATAGGTTTGAAGAAATTAAAAATTCTAAATTTGAGTGATAACAATTTTAATGGATCTTTTAGCCACAAGATAGTTATTGAGATTTCTTTAATGCTCAAATTTAGATATTATATCTCTTATATCATGGTAAATGATAGAGATTATATCACATCCTATTTTTGCAGCTTTATGTGAATTGAAGAACCTCTAAGTGTTGGCTCTTGGTTTCAATAATTTAAGTGAAATTATTCCAACTTGTCTTGGCAATTTGACATCCCTTAAAATCTTGTACTTGTCATCTAATAGACTTGAAGGGGATATCTCGTCCTTTCAAATTTTTAACCTCAAAGACCTTAAGCTTATTGATCTCACAAATAATCTTTTTGAAGGTCTATTGTCTTTTTACTCAATTGCCAACTTCACAAACCTTGAAGGATTAAGGTTATCAAACCTTGAAGTCAAAACTCAGTATTCACAGGATTGGTTGCCTACATTTCAGCTAAAGGTGCTTGTGCTATCAAAATGCAAATTTTACAATATTCCTCAATTTCTTGCTTACCAGACTAAAGTAAGAGTCATGGATCTCTCTCATAATAACCTAAATGGCACCTTCCCCAACTGGTTGTTTGAAAACAATACAAAATTGGAGTTCCTAAGTCTTAGAAATAACTCCTTCACAGGTCAGTTCCATTTATCCTCCAACTCTAGCTATGTTATGTGCAGCATAGATATATTAGAAAATCACCTCCATGGGGAACTTCAACCAGATCTTGGTGATTTGTTTTCAAAAGCAATAGAACTTAATCTTTCCTCAAATGCCTTCGCATCCCATTCTCAATTGGCCACATGCCAGAGCTACACTATTTAGATCTATCCAACAACATGTAAGGAGAAATTGCAACTACTTTGGTAGGACTAGCAAATTTCTCTAATTTGGTAATTTTGGCAGCTTCAAACAACAAATTACATGGCCAAATACCAAATTCCATTAATATGACTTCATTAATGAGCTTGCAACTCAGTGGACATCAGATTATGAGCAATCTGTGGAGTTGGATCTCATACCATCCATACTTCGTCAACTTAGATATCAGTGACAACCACATAACAGGTGAAATTCCTCCCTCGATTGGCAATCAGTCAAATATTTTTCAAATTGAGCTAAACATGGCAGGTAATAAGCTCGAAGGCAGAATTCTAAGTGAATTGGCTAGACTTAACTTACTTTATTTGGACCTTTCGCATAACTTTCTTTCGGGCCCTATTTTATCTTTCTTCAATTTGCCATCTTTACTACATTTCAATTTGGAAGGAAATAGACTCACTAGCTCAATTCCAGAATCATTGTTCAATTTTTCTAATCTTCTGACATTGAACATTAGAGATAATCTTCTGTCTGGTCACATTCCATCATCACTTGGGGCTTTATCAAATTTGAGGGTTCTTCTTCTTAGTCAAAATTCTTTAGGGAGTTTGATCCCAGATCAAATGTGTCAATTGAATGAACTTGGCATCTTGGATCTCTCTGATAACTTGTTTTTTGGACCCATACCTCGTTGTTGTTTTGGTAACATCTCTTTTGGGAAGTTAACTTTATCTGAGTTTGGATACCAATCATTGTTAAGTTATTATAGTAACGGATTCATTATTGTTGAGATTAGGGCTAATCTCTTGTATAGCTTCTCCTTATTTTTTGGCTTGAATTTTGAGTCTGGGAAACGAGAGAAAATTGGGTTTGTGACAAAAACAAGGCCTAGTATATACGAAGGTAGAATTCTTGAAATGATGTCCAGATTAGATTTATCTTGCAACAAGCTAACAGGGGAATACCAGCAGAGTTCGTAACATTAAGTTCAATACATGCATTGAACTTGTCTCACAATCAGTTGAAAGGCTTCATTCCAACAACTTTTGCAAACCTTAGACAGATAGAGAGCCTGGAACTTTCCCGTAACAAACTGAGTGGAGAAATTCCATCGAAACTAATTGGTCTTAATTTTTTATCATACTTCAATGTGGCATATGACAACTTATCCGGAAGGCTTCCAAACATGGATTGGCAGTTTCAGACATTTGACAGCAAAAGCTATGAAGGAAATCCATTTCTTTGTGGACATCCATTAAGGAGTTGCAATGTCATTCATGACATACCACAAGTGGCACCATCCAATACTAATGTGAGTGAAGAAAAGTGGTATCACATTGATCTTCTGTCCTTTACTGCAAGCTTCATGGCAAGCTATCTTGTATTCCTGGTGGCCTTTGCATTAGTACTTTACATTAACCTTGGTTGGCGACGAAGGTTGTTCATGTTCATTGAGAATCTCATAGATGAATGTTATTTCCTAGTTTTCTACATTGTTCCCAAATTATTTGCTACACTATATAAGTAACCATGTCGTGTGTCTTCCTATTGGACATGTATTTCTTTAATGCACATTTTTCCTCTCTTTGTTACATGTCATGTTTTTATGAATACAAAATAAGAGTTTAACTCTAAACACATGTAAAAATGGATAACGTGGTCCAATCTATCTACATGTATTATTTTCAGTTGGTTGGAATGCCAGATAAGGATTCCTTTGTTGTTTTAGCCAAATATTGGCTTTTAAATCATGATTGTAAGTTGGTTTTATTCATAATGTTAACAAACGTTTTGTTGTAAATAAAACACATCATGATATTGTTTATATTGATTGTTTGGACCCCATTATCAGCCCTTTCTAGTTCCAAGATGAAAGTATGTCATGCCAAAAGGTTTTAAGGGCATTAAATGATAACATATATGGGATCTGAAGTAAGACAATGGTGTTTCATTTTTTCCCTTTATCTCATTTTATAGTGCTTCAAAAAGTCCTGATAAATCTCCAGTCCTCATAAACATAGAGTTGCAGGTCAAATTTCTGGCTCTTTCTTCTTTGGACCAAACTATGTGTGTATTTGCTATACTGTCCCAACTGTCTGGTGTTTTCCATCATTTTTAATTACTTTGAAGGTCTTCTCACAGTTATTCTGTTGTAATTATAAAGTAATGATGCATAAGTACAATGACACCATACTTGTAAACTTCTACCTACTTACAAAGTAGACTAAGTATGCTCAAATTCTGGTTTGACAGTTGAAGGATCCAGCAACCAAGTTGATGTTCAAACCAAATCTTTAGTTAGCTTTTTTACTTCCTTAGTTTGTTTTAATTTGCAATTTATGGGGTAAGTATGAAGCTCCATTTCATTCCTTTATTTTTAATAGTTTTGCTGGTAGATTACAGCTGTCCGTGCTTTATGATCAGATTTGGCAATCAAATTTCTAGTTTGTAAGTTGTAGACCTTTCAAACTTGACAAGTTCAGAGTTTTAGAAGAAACAATGCAATTACAGCCCAGGGAAAGAGTTCCTCTACCGGCTTATTCAACTTGGCCAAGTTGGATCTGTAGAGATGTCCCAGTATTGGTGATGGGCTTGTACACCTCAAGGGTATTCTTCTCCTCCATGTAAACCTTGTCCTGATAGGGAGGTTTATAAATTTGTTGTACATAGGAATTCCTATTATTTATCTGATTCACACCTGAAATTACAGATTATTTAGTGTTTTTATTGTTGTATCTCTTGCCTTGCAAGAGGCCCTAACTGGGCTTCCTAATAGAATGAAAAAACGAAGTTTGAATAGGAATGGTTTAGGTTTATCAAGATTCCATCCTGTTAATGGAAGCTGTTATTGTTGGCAGAAGGGCCTTATGGGTGCATTGGTTTTCATAAACCTGTTTTAAAAGTTATTGTTAACAATTGGAATTTCTATAAATGTAAATATGTAAATAGAATTTGTCTATTATAAATGTTAAATTCATTTTGTAAGACTGGAATTACTCATTTTTAGCAATTCAAGAATGTCATTTTGCAGTTTTTTTTTGTTAAATTGGCCAGCATGACCAAAGAACAAAGTTCACTGGAATGTGATAATAGTTTGCAAGAATTATTGTTACCTCTTTTAAAATATATTGGGATAAGCTTTTGTGAAAACTTCGAATCTCTTGGACATTCTTAAATCAGAAGTGGCTCTCCTCTATCAGCTAGTAGAGTACTCATCCAATATTTGTTCTAAGTTTGACAAATAATGCGATATATTTTAATTAATTAAATTAAATTAAATAATTATTTTAAAAATTTATAAAATTATCTAAAAATTTTATATAAAATTAAATTAATTATATTTAATTTTAATTTCTTTTATTTATCATATATAATATGTAATAAAATTACGTTAAAAATATAAATAAATATAATAATTAGAAATAATAATAATATAAATTATAAAATAAAAAATTTATAAAATTTTTATAAAATTAAAATTTACATTTCTTATTATTTAAATAAATAAATAATTATAAAATTTTAATCTTATAAAATTAAAAAAATTAATAAAATAATAATTTATCTTAAATTTATATTATAATTCTTATATAAAAACTTTAAATTTATTTAAATAATTCTTTAAATTAAATTTTTTTATTTAAATTTAACTTAATTTATATTTTATTGTATATATATTTTCTAATAAAATAGTACCTCAGATGCCAGATTCTAGCTAACTTTTATATCTGTCTTGTAGAAAGAAAAAGGCAGTGATGCTTCGTGGCTTCTTATTTGCTCTATTCTTCCGTCCACGTGATTGTAGAAATTAGGAAACTCTTTCCCCACTTTCTACTTTTCTAAGTCTTCCACGTGCTAACGAAAAACCCAAGTCTTCGCAGTTGCTTTTGGCATATAAGACATGGGGTCTATTCTTTTGTCCATGGCATTGTGGAATTTAGTAAACGTATTAGTCACTCCCCACTTTCTTCCTTTCAAGTCTTCCACGCGCTTACGAAAAACCCAAGTCTTCGCAGTTGCTTTTGACGTATAAGACATGGGGTCTGTTCTTTTTGTCCATGTCATTGTGGAAATTAGTAAACGTATTAGTCACTCCCCACTTTCTTCTTTTCAAGTCCTCCACGCGCTTACGAAAAACCCAAGTCTTCTTGGGGTCTATTCTTTTGTCCATGTCATCGTGGAATTTAATAAACGTATTAGTCAAGTCAATAAGTGAAATTTTTAAGAAATTTTTTCTTCAGTTCTACCTTACAAGTCTTAAATGAATTTTTGTAAAATTTAAATTTGCATTAGAATATAAATATTAATTCCAATGTCTATGCTTTTGATCAAGGTCATCTGCCAGCACTATATTAAAAATTGAGATATTATGAAATTGTATCTCACATGTTACAAATCATAAAAAAAATATTTTAAATTTATAAAATAACTTTCATTATATTTAAATAAAAACTCTATTTCTATTAATAATTTTTATAATTTTATTGAGTTAAATAGTAAAAACACATTTTTTAAGAAATGAACTTGAGTGTGGGTTGTGTTATAAGTTAAATTTTGAACACATTTTAAGTCTTGGGTGTCCATTTTCTACGAAATTGCATAGATCTAACCATGCTCTTTCCTTGTCCTATACCCATAGAAATAAATAGATAGATTTTTTTTTGTAAATCATGATTTCTTTTTTAATTTTTTCTTTTTTATTAATTGGGTCTAGTTGGCATTAAAAAGTTGACTCCCTTTCATAGATTTGTTGTTGTGTATATATATATATATGTTGTGTGTGAGTGAGAGAGAGAGACTGTAATAGCAAATGGAAAAGGAGGGCATTTTAATTTTTATTTTGTTCTTTGTTGCATGCCAATGGACTATTACTTCACTAGAAAACATTATTTAGTGATTGTAATTAAATATATCTTTAAGCAAGACTAAACATTAGTAACATCCAAATGCTTCTCATTAGGAGAAAAAAAAAAGGTCTTGCCATTACAAATCTTATAAAGAGAGCAAACACTTAAATTAATGTAAATTAAGTATTTTAATTATTTATTACAAGAATATTTAAAATTACTCATAAATTTTTTATTTTTAATAATCAAAAATAAAATTTGATTCTAATTTTTTGCTAAATCTTTGTTGTAATATTTTTTTGAAAGAATGTTTGTAATTTAGTGGTAAAAAACTATTTATTATTATATATTAAAAAAAATTAACAAAGTTAATTTTTTAATTTAAAAATAAAAAAAATCTGTCATATATATATATAAAATTTTGAGATCTTGCTAAATTTTTTTATTATATCAACTTTGTTAATAAAAAATGAAGCACATTTTTCCATCTTAGCGTTATGTTTTGATAAGCTATGCACTAACTATTCACATTTTTAGTAATTTATGTTTATATGAATTTTTTTTTTTAAAAGGTATCTAAACATCTACGTAATAAGACAACTCACTAAGGCATTTTAAGGAATTTGCATGAAAACGGTAAATTTGTGTTAAGCAAACAAAAATTCTATTTTACTTCTAATTTTCTCATTATTTAACTTTTTCTTTTATTAGCTCTAAGATTAAATATATTATTATGGACCATGATGATTATCAACTTAGTTCTTGAAAAGCCCAGAATCCAACCTGCTGAGTCACGCTTTATGCGCTAATCAACCCTCCTTACTTTATTTTGATCAAAAATTAATCTTGACTATTAATTACAATGAAAAAATAGATAAGAAAATTACATTTAATTGATCAATAATTACAATTAAAATTTGTCTATTTTTGTATTCAATTCTTCTGTACATATAATTTGAACTTTTGACCCAACTTGCATGTGAATTGGCTCTGTTAGAGGAGACGTAGACTTAGCTTTGTTTCCCATTAAATTGGGACCTCTAAAAGCAACTTGATCAGGACATTTCGCTTTCATAAGTTGAATCAATAGCTCCCATCAAATGTGTAATTAAGTGATTGATATAGGACTTTAAGCCCATTTTATTAAGAAAAGTATTATAAGGGGAGCGGCTGTGATCAAAGTAATGACGCCAATAGCAGCCTTGCTTTGACCAGATTGGCCTTTTTTCTCCACCTCTTGCGGGTGCTTATGGGCTTGTAATTTGTCAGTAGAATATAGGACTTTAGAAAAAGAACCTAAAAGATATACCTCGCTTGTCAAAAGAACAAGATGGCACGGTTTTAAAAAATAATTGAAGTTTAATGGTAAATTTTCCATCATTAGGAACACTTCATTACCCTACTGAGGGCTTCAAATGTAAAGAGTGATCTTATTATCCTTTCCGATCAATTAGAAAGTGACTCACGAGTCATGTTTAGCAAAATTATTTTTATTTTTTTAATGAATAGAAATGGGATGCTAATAAACCAAATATAAAGACTTTTCTTCTCTTCTAAATTCTGTCTGCCCACTAACCCCACCGATGTAACAATTGCTTTTGCTTTTGTTGTCATATAGTGGCAGTGATGCTTCGTGGCTTCTTATTTGGTCTATTCTTCCGTCCCCGTGATTGTGGAAATTAGGAAACTCTTTCCCCACTTTCTACTTTTCCAAGTCTTCCACGTGCTTACGAAAAACCCAAGTCTCCGCAGTTGCTTTTGTTGTGGAAATTAGAGAAGTTTTAGGCCAACGAGGAAAATTTCTAGGAAATTTCCTCCTCAGTTTCTTCTTTTCCTTTCATAGATGTGCTGTTCTATATATGTGTGTCGTGTGACAGAGAGGGAAACTAAAATAGCAACTGGAAAAAGGAGTCGTTCTGATTTTTATTTTGTTCTCTCTTGCATGCCAATGGAGTGTCGCTTCACTGGAAAACATTATTGTTTTTGGGTTTTGATTCATGTGGCGTTTGTGGGTGTTCTTGAGAGTTGTTTAGAGGAAGAGAGGTTGGGTCTATTAAGCATCAAGGACCACTTTAAGTTATACAATGGTGACGCTAGTGAATTCCTTCCTTCGTGGACTGATGATCCAGTGGCTGACTGCTGCAGCTGGGAGCGAGTGAAGTGTAATAACGCCACCATGGTCACTCAACTCTCTTTGGACGAGTTGCCGCTCTCGTCTAACGACGGCCAAATGGTTCTGAACATGTCTTTGTTTGCTCCTTTCAAGGAGCTGCTCAATCTAAACTTGTCTCAGAATTACTTTACTGTTTGCAACCAGAATTATGGTAAGTAACATACAATAACTCTCATACTTTTCCTTTTTTTTTTTTTTTGTGTGGATTTCCTCAATCAATGTTTCTTTGAAAATCTGCACCACACAAAAGCAACATTTCCAAGTTGGCATACAGTAAAAAAGGTTCATTAACTCTGCTTCATTTAACTCTTTATATCACTTACTTGTTATGCCGTGAATATATCAAAAGTAGACATGCCTACACACATGTATGTCTATTTACATGTCCAAAAATTAATTTGGTCTCATGCACCAAAAATTAGAATTGGTGGCATCATTTTGAAAGAATCATTTTACTTTTACTCACAAATTTAACTAAAAATCAAATCAAATAGTATAAATTATTGTCTATTTAAAAATTTTTATTATCAAACATTTAATTTTATATAAAATATTTTTTTTTTTTTTAAATTTTAATTATAATATCTTAATAAAATATATTAGAAACAAAAATTACATATATTATATTTTCAGTGTTTAACAATAATTTTGTTTTTATAAACTTTAATCCCAAGTTTCTACTGTTTGGTAGAATTAATTTTTATGTAAAACTTAGAACAATTTGTATTTAAGTTGAAATTCACCTAATGGTACTAAAATCATCTTAAGCTACTGTTTGGTAGAATTAGCCTCTCATATTCACTAGGACTCCTAATTCTACACTCATCCAATTATGATATTGTATTGTACCTAACATTAATGTTCTTTCCTTGTCCAATTTTTGTATTATTATTTTATTATATTATAACATCAAATACTTTTAGTGTTTTATAATAATTTTGTTTTTGTGAGCTTTAGTCCCAGTTTTAATTGCATTAATAACACATTACTTATATATAGAATTCAAAGCTTTGAAGAATTTGGTGACACTTGATCTAAGTTACAACAATTTCAACGTCACCATCCCAGGTAGGCATCATAAGTCTCTCAAGTTTTTACTTCTTTGGCAGAATTAACTATTATGTATAAATTGGAACAATTTGGATTTAAATTAGAATTCACATAATGATAATAAATACATCTTAAAATCAATTGAAAAAATAATATTTTTATTTTTAATAATTTTTTATTTTATATGTAAATTGAATTGTTATTTAAACACATTATAAATTATTATTAAATATTATATTATTAAAATATTTAAAATTATATATTTTTAAAATTTTTTTATAATAATTTATATCAAAATTATAGAAATAAATTATAAATATTTGCATATTTATATTATTTATTATATATTATTATTAGAAGAAAAAAATATTTATATTGCATAACTCATAATCTAATAAACTTTTTAATGGACCATAAAAACTAATTCACATGCCTCTTCTTAATTTATATTTATATTTTATTACAAATATGCGTGTTAAATAGGAATTTTAAGGTGTAAAGTTTTTGGACTTGACTCTTGACTATAAAGACTTTCCAAAGGATCAATAAAGGCAAACAAGGAGTTAAAAGTTTTAAAATTCTAAATTCTAAAAAAGTCAGATTCACTGTGACTCCTAATTCTACGTCATCCAATTATGATATTATATTGTACCTAACATTAATTAATTAGCTGCCTAAATGACCAATTCATTTTTCTCATTTAATGTTCTTTTTTTGTCCAATTTTTGTATTATTGTTTTATTGTATTATAACATCAAATACTTTTAGTGTTTTATAATAGTTTTGTTTTAGTGAACTTTAGTCTGATTTTAGTTGTAATAGTAACACATTGCTTATATATAGATTTCAAGGCTTTGAAGAATTTGGTGGCACTAGATCTAAGCCACAACATATTCAGCGGCACCATCCTAGGTAGGCATCATAAGTCTCTTGAGTTTTTATTTCTTCGGCAAAATTAGCTTTTATATAAAACTTAAAACAGTCAGATGAAAGTTGGAATTCACCTAATGATATTATTCCATAAGAGTTTGGGTCATTCAAATTCAGACGGATTCACATTATTTATGGGTTGACATGTTAATTTTTAAGAAAATAATATTTTTATTTTTAACTAATTTTTTATATTTTATATGTGAATTATATTGTTATTTAAATACATTATATATTATAATTATAACTATATATTATTATTATTATTATTTATATATATTATTTATAAATTATTATTATTATATTATTAAAATATGTGAAAGTATATATTTTTAAATATTTTTTTATTAAAACTATAGAAACATATTATATGCACTATGTATAGTTTATTATTAATTATATATTATTATTAGAATAGAAAAAACTATTTTTATTATGTAACTTATGGTCCAATGGACTTTTTAATGGACCAAAAAATAGTACCAAATCATTTGCATGCCCTTCTTAATTCATATTTTTATTTTGTCACAAGATGTATGTATTAAATAAGTATTTTAAGGTGTAAAATTTTTGGACTTGATGCTTTATTATAAAATTTTCCAAAGGATTAGTTGAGGCACAAAAGGAATTAAAAGCTTTATTGTTATTATTATTATTTTAAGTTTTTAAGGCTAACAAGCTTATTGAAATTCTAAATTCAAAAAAAGTCAATTCTAAGACTAAGAGTCTTAGAGATACCTATACTTATCCTATCATGGTATCATATTGTACCTAATGTTAATTAATTAGTTGCCTCTATGATAGATTCATTTTTCTTTTTTCATGTTCTTTCACTGTTCAATTTATGTATTATTGTTGAAGTAAGCACTTAAGGTTGTTTGCCACCTTTCTTCAATTTTGTTGCTATTCATGAGTTTCAAAATTAGATTGAAATTATATATTTTTCCTTTTCATTGGTATAAACTCTTATTTTTTTAATCTCATTACTTATATATAGAATTCAAGGCTTTGAAGAATTTGGTGATACTTGATCTAAGCTACAACAATTTCAACGTCACCATCCCAAGTAGGCATCATAAGTCTCTCAAGTTTTTACTTCTTTGGCAGAATTAACTACTATGTATAAATTGGAACAATTTGGATTTAAATTAGAATTCACCTAATGATAATAAAATCATCTTAAAATCAATTGAAAAAATAATATTTTTATTTTTAATAATTTTTTATTTTATATGTAAATTGAATTGTTATTTAAACACATTATAAATTATTATTAAATATTATATTATTAAAATATTTAAAATTATATATTTTTAAAATTTTTTTATAATAATTTATATCAAAATTATAGAAAGAAATTATAAATATTTGCATATTTATATTATTTATTATATATTATTATTAGAAGAAAAAATATTTATATTGCATAACTCATAATCTAATAAACTTTTTAATGGACCATAAAAACTAATTCACATGCCTCTTCATAATTTATATTTATATTTTATTACAAATATACGTATTAAATAGGAATTTTAAGGTGTAAAGTTTTTGGACTTGACTCTTGACTATAAAGACTTTCCAAAGGATCAATAAAGGCAAACAAGGAGTTAAAAGCCTTTTTTTTAAGATTTAAGTAATTAGTGCTAATAATTTTAAAATTCTAAATTCTAAAAAAGTCAGATTCACTATGACTCCTAATTCTACGCTTATGCAATTATGATATTGTATTGTACCTAATATTAATTAATTAGCTGCCTAAATGACCAATTCATTTTTCTCATTTAATGTTCTTTTCTTGTCCAATTTTTGTATTATTGTTTTATTGTATTATAACATCAAATACTTTTAGTGTTTTATAATAGTTTTATTTTAGTGAGCTTTAGTCTGGTTTTAATTGTAATAGTAACACATTGCTTATATATAGATTTCAAGGCTTTGAAGAATTTGGTGACATTAGATCTAAGCCACAACATATTCAGCGGCACCATCCTAGGTAGGCATCATAAGTCTCTTGAGTTTTTATTTCTTCGGCAAAATTAGCTTTTATGTAAAACTTAAAACAGTCAGATGAAAGTTGGAATTCACCTAATGATATTATCCCATAAGAGTTTGGGTCATTCAAATTCAGACGGGTTCACATTATTTATGGGTTGACATGTTAATTTTTAAGAAAATAATATTTTTATTTTTAACTAATTTTTTATATTTTATATATCAATTATGTTGTTATTTAAATACATTATAGATTATAATTATAACTATATATTATTATTATTATTTATATATATTATTTATAAATTATTATTATTATATTATTAAAATATGTGAAAGTATATATTTTTAAATATTTTTATATTAAAACTATAGAAAATATATTATATGCACTATGTATAGTTTATTATTAATTATATATTATTATTAGAATAGAAAAAACTATTTTTATTATGTAACTTATGGTCCAATGGACTTTTTAATGGACCAAAAAATAGTACCAAATCATTTGCATGCCCTTCTTAATTCATATTTTTATTTTGTCACAAGATGTATGTATTAAATAAGTATTTTAAGGTGTAAAATTTTTGGACTTGATGCTTTATTATAAAATTTTCCAAAGGATTAGTTGAGGCACAAAAGGAATTAAAAGCTTTATTATTATTATTATTTTAAGTTTTTAAGGCTAACAAGCTTATTGAAATTCTAAATTCAAAAAAAGTCAATTCTAAGACTAAGAGTCTTAGAGATACCTATACTTATCCTATCATGGTATCATATTGTACCTAATGTTAATTAATTAGTTGCCTCTATGATAGATTCATTTTTCTTTTTTCACGTTCTTTGGCTGTTCAATTTATGTATTATTGTTGAAGTAAGCACTTAAGGTTGTTTGCCACCTTTCTTCAATTTTGTTGCTATTCATGAGTTTTAAAATTAGATTGAAATTATATATTTTTCCTTTTTATTGGTATAAACTCTTATTTTTTTAATCTCATTAGCAATTTTAACTTGTTAATTTATCTTTTTTTTTCCCCTTCTTGTTTATTTGACATAATTCATAGGTTTGAAGAAATTAAAAGTTCTAGATTTGAGTGATAACAATTTTAATGGATCTTTCAGCCACAAGATAGTTATTAAGATTTCTTTAATGCTCAAATTTAGGTATTATATCTCTTATATCATGGTAAATGATAGAGATTATATCACATCCTATTTTTGCAGCCTTATGTGAATTGAAGAACCTCCAAGTGTTGGCTGCTGGCTTCAATAATTTAAGTGGAATTATTCCACCTTGTCTTGGCAATTTGACATCCCTTAAAATCTTGGACTTGTCATCTAATAGACTTGAAGGAGATATCTCGTCCTTTCAAATTTTTAACCTCAAAGACCTTAAGCTTATTGATCTCACAGATAATCTTTTTGAAGGTCTATTCTCTTTTTACTCAATTGCCAATTTCACAAACCTTGAAGGTTTAATGTTATCAAACCTTGAGGTCCAAACTCAGTATTCACAGGATTGGCTACCTACATTTCAACTCAAGGTTCTTGTGCTATCAAAATGCAAATTTTACAATATTCCTCAATTTCTGGCTTACCAGACTGAAGTAAGAGTCATAGATCTCTCTCATAATAACCTAAATGGCACCTTCCCCAATTGGTTGTTTGAAAACAATACAAAATTGGAGTTCCTAAGTCTTAGAAATAACTCCTTCACAGGTCAATTCCATTTATCCTCCAACTCTAGCTATGTTATGCGCAGCATAGATATATCAGACAATCACCTCCATGGGAAACTTCAACCAAATCTTGGTGATTTATTTTCAAAAGCAAGAGAACTTAATCTTTCCTCAAATGCCTTCGAAGGTCACATCCCATTCTCAATTGGCCATATGCCAGAGCTGCACTATTTAGATCTATCCAACAACATGTTGTCAGGAGAAATTGCAACTACTTTGGTAGGATTAGCAAATTTCTCTAATTTGGTAATTTTGACAGCTTCAAACAACAAATTATATGGTCAAATACCAAATTCCATTAATATGACTTCATTAATGAGCTTGCAACTCAGTGGAAATCGGATTACGGGCAATCTGTCGAGTTGGATCTCATACTATCCATCCTTCTCTAACTTAGATATCAGTGACAACCACATAACAGGTGGGATTCCTCCCTCGATTGGCAATCAGTCAAATATTTCTCAAATGAAGCTAAACATGGCAGGTAATGAGCTCGAAGGCAGAATTCCAAGTGAACTGGCTAGGCTTAACTTACTTTATTTGGACCTTTCACATAACTTTCTTTCGGGCCCTATTCCATCTTTCTTCAATTCACCATCTCTACAACATTTCAATTTGGAAGGAAATAGACTCACTGGCTCGATTCCGGAATCATTGTTCAATTTTTCTAAACTTCTAACATTGAACATTAGAGATAATCTTCTGTCTAGTCACATTCCATCATCAATTGGGGCTTTATCAAATTTGAGGGTTCTTCTTCTTAGTCGAAATTCTTTGGGGGGTTTGATCCCAGATCAAATGTGTCAATTGAATGAACTTGGCATCTTGGATCTCTCTGATAACTTGTTTTCTGGACCCATACCTCGTTGTTTTGGTAACATCTCTTTTGGGAAGTTAACTTTATCTGAGTTTGGATACCAATCATTGTTAAGATATGATGATAACGGATTCATTATTGTTGAGATTAGGGCTAATCTCTTGTATAGCTTCTCCTTATTTTTTAGCTTGAATATTGAGTATGGGAAACGAGAGAAAATTGGGTTTGTGACAAAAACAAGGCCTAGTATATACGAAGGTAGAATTCTTGAAATGATGTCTGGATTAGATTTATCTTGCAACAAGCTAACAGGGGAAATACCAGCAGAGTTCGGAACATTAAGTTCAATACATGCATTGAACTTGTCTCACAATCAGTTGAGAGGCTTCATTCCAACAACTTTTGCAAACCGTAGACAAATAGAGAGCCTAGACCTTTCCCACAACAAACTGAGTGGAGAAATTCCATCGAAACTAATTGGTCTTACTTTTTTATCATACTTCAATGTGGCATATAACAACTTATCCGGAAGGCTTCCAAACATGGATTGGCAGTTTCAGACATTTGACAGCAAAAGCTATGAAGGAAATCCATTTCTTTGTGGACATCCATTAAGGAGTTGCAATGTCATTCATGACATACCACAAGTGGCACCATCCAATACTGATATGAGTGAAGAAAAGTGGTATCACATTGACCCTCTGTCCTTCACTGCAAGCTTCATGGGAAGCTATCTTGTATTCCTGGTGGCCTTTGCATTAGTACTTTACATTAACCCTGGCTGGCGACGGATGTTGTTCATGTTCATTGAGAATCTCATAGATGAATGTTATTTCCTAGTTTTCTACACTGTTCCCAAATTATTTGCTACACTATATAAGTAACCATGTCGTGTGTCTTCCTATTGGACATGTATTTCTTTAATGCACATTTTTCCTCTCTTGTTTACATGTCATGTTTTTATGAATACAAAATAAGAGTTTAACTCTAAACACATATAAAAATGGATAACATAGTCCAATCTGTCTACATGTATTATTTTCAGTTGGTTGGAATGCCAGATAAGGATTCCTTTGTTGTTTTAGCCAAATATTGGCTTTTAAATCATGATTGTAAGTTGGTTTTATTCATAATGTTAACAAACGTTTTGTTGTAAATAAAACACATCATGATATTGTTTATATTGATTGTTTGGACCCCATTATCAGCCCTTTCTAGTTCCAAGATGAAAGTATGTCATGCTAAAAGGTTTTAAGGGCATTAAATGATAACATATATGGGATCTAAAGTAAGACAATGCTGTTTCATTTTTTCCCTCTATCTCATTTTATAGTGCTTCAAAAAGTCCTGATAAATCTCCAATCCTCATAAACATAGTTGCAGGTCAAATTTCTGGCTCTTTCTTCTTTGGACCAAACTATGTGTGTATTTGCTATACTGTCCCAACTGTCTGGTGTTTTCCATCATTTTTAATTACTTTGAAGGTCTTCTCACAGTTATTCTGTTGTAATTATAAAGTAATGATGCATAAGTACAATGACACCATACTTGTAAACTTCTACCTACTTACAAAGTAGACTAAGTATGCTCAAATTCTGGTTTGACAGTTGAAGGATCCAGCAACCAAGTTGATGTTCAAACCAAATCTTTAGTTAGCTTTTTTACTTCCTTAGTTTGTTTTAATTTGCACTTTATGGGGTAAGTATGAAGCCCCATTTCATTCCTTTATTTTTAATAGTTTTGTTGGTAGATTACAGCTGTCCGTGCTTTATGATCAGATTTGGTAATCAAATTTCTAGTTTGTAAGTTGTAGACCTTTCAAACTTGACAAGTTCAGAGTTTTAGAAGAAACAATGCAATTACAGCCCAGGGAAAGAGTTCCTCTACCGGCTTATTCAACTTGGCCAAGTTGGATCTGTAGAGATGTCCCAGTATTGGTGGTGGGCTTGTACACCTCAAGGGTATTCTTCTCCTCCATGTAAACCTTGTCCTGATAGGGAAGTTTATAAATTTGTCGTACATAGGAATGCCTATTATTTATCTGATTCACACCTGAAATTACAGATTATTTAGTGTTTTTATTGTTGTATCTCTTGCCTTGCAAGAGGCCCTAGCTTGGCTTCCTAATAGAATGAAAAAAACGAAGTTTGAATAGGAATGGTTTAGGTTTATCAAGATTCCATCCTGTTAATGAAACCTGTTATTGTTGGCAGAAGGGCCTTATGGGTGCATTGGTTTTCATAAACCTGTTTTAAAAGTTATTGTTAACAATTGGAATTTCTATAAATGTAAATATGTAAATAGAATTTGTCTATTATAAATGTTGAATTCATTTTGTAAGACTGGAATTACTCATTTTTAGCAATTCAAGAATGTCATTTTGCAGTTTTTTTTGTCAAATTGGCCAGCACGACCAAAGAACAAAGTTCACTGGAATGTGATAATAGTTTGCAAGAATTATTGTTACCTCTTTTAAAATATATTGGGATAAGCTTTTGTGAAAACATCGAATCTACGAAAGCAATTCTAATGAAAAGAAATTCAAATGGCAAGGCTAAAAGCAATTCTAAGTTACACAGCCTAATTCCACCTATTGATAATCAATCCGGCGGGGTTACCGTGAAGAATTCTACGAAAGATGCAAAGAGAGCTAGTCCAACAAGGCAAGTTAAGGGTATGTAATTGTTCTGCCTCTTGTATGGAGTTGAAACCCTCTACATCTTATGAGGAAGCCAAGGCTCTCCATACCCCAGGCACCTTGATGCTTATATCGTTGTGATTCTAATAATTGTTGCAGGGCCTACTAAGTTTTCAGCTTGTATTAGACAAGACGACTAACCTGTTATCGTCAAATGTATGATTCATGCTTTCAATGTTTGTCCTTTTAACTGTCTCTGCTATAAATTCACTATAGAATTATAAGTTTGTCATGGAAATCTTATTTATCTTGCAGTCATTTGATTTATCGTAGGAAAGCTCATTCAATTCATGTGCAGCAAAGGTGCTGGTCGGCAGGATAGAGGATCTACACAATCAAAGATTCCCCATCATCACAAAGCCAAAAGCAAATTCGATAGTCATTCATTCTTCACGGTTATTTTGAAGTTGTATCATTTTAGAAGTTGTGATGTGGTATGTCATGTCATCTAATAAGCCATACCTGAAACCATGTTCTGTAGAATGAAGTGATGGCTAGGAATTCCTTGAGCTATACATTCCCACAGCAAACTGGCTCCATGCATCAAGCAAACTTCCCCGTAACTGTTTGATAGCACACCTGGTTTCACTTCTGCAAGGTTTAGCAAATCCTGCACCAATCATTCAGAATTTTTATGCTGAGGATAAAGTTTTCAATGATGTCAAGTCGGATGGTGTTGTCTTTTTAGTTGTTGCAAAGCATGTTACTTTTCATTTGGATGAAATCAAGCCAATGGGAGTAGCAAATGAGGCAGCTGAGCAAATTGCTTATGCTGACAGAATTATAGTAAATAAGGTATTCTTTGCATTTGTAGTTTGCAGTGCTCTTCGTTAAACTTCTGTCAGTTTGCATTGCTTGGGTATTCCTAGCATTTGTGGTAAGTAAGATATTCTTATACTGACAGAATTATAGTGAATAAGGTATTGACAGACATGATGAAAGAGCTGCTTAGCTGAGGTGCTTGAAATTTCATAGTATCATAGGACCAAATGAAGCTTTCTATTTGAATTAAGACAACACAAAAATGAAATATATGCCAGTGTGTGTCATCCAATTATTGTGTCTAATAACCTGACCTTCAAAAAGTTTGTCAATGAACATCAAGGCTCGGTCTTACATTTGTCTTAGTTGTAGACCCTCTCTTTAGTTGTAACTAATATCAGTAATTTCTATTTTTACTTTACTGATCTGGTCGGTGAGCAAGCGATTTCTTCTTTAATGCAGCGCATAAGGGTAAGTATTCTGCTCTTTATGTTGAGCCCTCTCTTTCGTTATGACTTGAATTTCTTCATGTGCAGACTTAGAGTTAGCTTGTGCCTCTTAGTGCAGAACATTAATCGCATGACTCATTTGAAGTGGACACAATTTGGAGCAGATTGACTTAGATTATGCACTTGGTATTGGAGGCTTTGATTTGGAGAGGTAACTTTTTTCACTTGCCTTGCTCCTGGATTTGAATTTCTTATTTTTTTCATGTTCTCCATCGGTTGTCCTCAATGTTATTTTTGGGCATTTCCTGGTAGGAAGTCTCTGATTATATTCATTTTATGCCTCTAATATATATTGCATTTTTTTTTCTTCTTTTGGTTGCAAAACATCTCTGCACTTTAGGTTGGCGTATATTCCCACCGACAAACTTTTGCACTATGTCTCTCTGCAAGTCTTCATATCAAGTCTTTGTTTGCCTTTATTTTTGAGAGAGGAGGTCTGCATTTTGGAGAGAAAAAATGGTCTTTGCAGTGCATCAAGTGGGACAGCCCATGTAATTCATCCTTTTTAAAGCAGCAGGTTCACCTGCAGTTGACACTAAAATCAGGTTTCGGGTTCCCAGTTCTAGTGGGTGTAGTGCAGAATTTTGTTACAAATTTTGTTGAGTTAGTGTTAAAGGAGACAATCAAACAGACAGTTTACTGGCATCATTTTTTTTTTATGCCTAAGAATGAGAAAATAAAGAATGATGAAAAGTCATAAATTGGGCACTTTGTTGGAACTTTAGTGTAATTGATAAGAGCACTGTGATCTACTAAGATTTTCTAAACAAAGCTTACACAAACAAAAATGATGGTTTATTCCTTTATATGCTGTGCAACTCAGTCTAGTATGGTATACCATTGAGCCTTCTCTATGCATAATGTAACTTAAAAGAGTTTGTCAATAAGCAAGACCCTTCCATATTCAACAAAATCTCAAGTATATTTCCTAGTTTTTCTGCCACTTTATTTGTGGTTTTACTTATTTGGGTCATTTGGTTTGGTCATAGCACCCCAATGGCTATTCAGTAGGACATAACCGTTCACAGAACTGTGTAAAAAAATAAGGTTCTTTTACCGCCAAAAAGTGTTTACATCGTCCAAGAAAAAGCAATCAAATAGAACCTGGCAGTTTTGACTGGTTCCTGTTGCTTTTGGTCAATCATTTCAACCAGCTTGCTGGAGAAAGAGAAAAAACAAAATTATCAGAGAATTTCATCAATCTGTAGTTGCCAGATCTTTGGTTGCTTTTTTCTTCTTTAAAAAACTTAGAAATATGGGTGCTATGTCTTTTGTAGTATAATCGGTAACAGTCAGTTCATTGTGCTGACAGTGCTGGTAGTTCAACTGGAATTTGAAGGACAATAAAGTATTTGGCAGGTGTACCCAATTTTGTGTAGGAAATGCTGGTGTCAGTGTGTCTTTATATTAATGATGATACAAGGCTTTTATTGCCATGACTAAGTATTTCATAAACCTGATGTTCTATTCATCTTCTTTCTTGCATTTTCTTGTGGCTATTTTGTTGTTTTGGCTGAAGCAGATGCTTGATCCTGTAAGTGTGGAGGCAGATTGAGAGTGCTGTTAATGCAGATGCAGTCACGGCCATGATCATGAGCACCATGACCATCATCATCACAACCACCAGCATGGTAAGTCTGTTGTTTACTTATTGGAACCATCTTAGCTTCCACATAACAAAGGTATAGACACACTTGTTGTCATTTTGTTTTAGTTGCTGGAGAGATTGCCAGAAGGTGATTATGATCCCAAAAAAAATGTGATTTTCCAACAGAAAAGTAATCTGAATCTTTGCCCCTGGTCAACTACTGTGTCATTAATGAGGCTTATTTTTTGAGGAAAGTAATCTGAATCTAGACCATAAATGAGGCTTTCCATTCCTTACTCTATATATTTGAAGAAATGTCCCAATGCAATGTACAAAAGCATGGATGATATCATTTGGGTGCACACTTGCTCTTTTGGAGTATTATGGATATGATCATGTTTTTTAAACTATGCACATATTTCTGAATTTCTTATTCATTCTTGTCCTGGATCTATAAATTAAAAACAAAACCTGTGGGTGTTACCATACAAAACACCATGATAGTCACCATTCCCATGATCATACTCATGATCCTGGCATATCATTGTCAGCAGAGTTTGTGAAGGGAGCTTAGATCTAGAGAAGGTTGGTTTTACACATGGATTGTCAATTCTTGTATACCTTTGATTTTCCCATTAAAAATCTGGATATTGGACGAATGCTCATCAGACATGAGCTTCTGTACCTTTTCAAAACATTGATTGTTGTTTTCTTGCCGTATTTGTGTTAGGGATTGGGGGTTTTAAACACGAGACTTCTCACACTATAGGACAGCTATCGTCCTCCAGGGTACCAGCCATGTCCTAAGAAGACTTTTTTTCTTGTTCTCTTGGTTGGTTTGTTTGTCTGGGAAGTATTCACAATGTCGAACTGTTGTGCTATCGTCCCACCTTTCATTTTCAGGCTAACATATGGGTACATTATTGTTGGAATGTAGCGAGGACATTACAGAATGAAAAAGCATTTCATTGGTTCGGGGCATGAATGAGACATTTGTTTTTCAGGTCAGCTACAAAGTTCCATGCTTTCATTGGAACCCATGGAAGAAATTGTACATAAGCTTTCATTGGCAAGTCTTTAATGTCATGAGCTATATTTATGCCAATAGGTTTTCTGGGGTGCTTCATGAACTTCTTGTGATGGTTGAAAAATGTTCCATGCTTTCAGACCAATCCCACTCTAAGTATAAAATTAAGCAATATGTCCCTGTGAAGTTGTCCCGCTTTATGGTTCTGCCACTTCTTGTGACCAGGGAAAACCTTGTTGCTGACCTTTAGTAAAGCTAGGTGCTTGAGTTTCCACATGGGGTAGGTTATCCGAGCATATTTAATCTAGTATTCTTCTACTGATACATGATTATCCTTAACATGCCTAGATTTATGCGTTCAGCCATTTCAACCTGCACCAGCACCTGTCCCAGCACCCCTTGCAGGTTGGATCTCCAATCCTTCAACTGTGACTCATCCAGCTGTTTCTGGAGGGGGAGCCATTGGTCTCGGTGTGCCATCAATCCCTTGTAGTATATGCCTAAGTGTTGTTACAGAAACCTTTAACTTTTCTATAGAACAAATTTGAAGATTATATGCAATACCTGGTTCACATTTTAACAACAGATATCTTTTATTGACTTGCATAGCTGCTCTGAAGCATCCTAGGAACCCTCATTTTCTTCCCCCAAAGTTATCTTTTTTGTTAGTCTTTCACTGTACTTCATGCAGGTAAATTTGCCAGTCAAGGTGTTGCTGGTATCATTTTCTGGATATGGTCATGGTCTGGCTTTGAGTGCACCAGATGATTTGCCCAAGACTGTCATAAGGACTCTGAATCAGGGATCATCCCCGATGAGCATGGATTTTCATCCTATTCAACAGACTCTTCTTCTAGGTCTGCTTTCAAAGCCTTTTTTCCTGTTTCCATTTCTTCTTGTCCCATATGCCTTTTATTCTCTTTAAACATCTACCCCTAGTGGTAATGGACTGCTGTTGTTTTCCTGCATGCAGCTATAGTTGGTACCAATTTGTGTGATGGTGGCCTGTGGGAAGTTGGGTCCAGGGAACGACTGGCATCAAGGAACTTCAAAGTTTGGGATTGTAGTGCATGTTCAATGCCCTTGCAGGTGTGCGCATTGTGATCCCTGTGATTTGATGGCATTGATAATTGTTGATACTTTCATATTATTTCATATTGGACTCAATAAATTGATTTTCTTTTGGCCAAAATACAGGCAGCTCTAGTTAAGGATCCTGGTGTCTCTGTTAACCGTGTGATTTCGAATCCTGATGGCTCCTTATTTGGTAAGCTGAAACTTTGAGGTTCACGCTTGAAGCATGTAACTGAAGAGAAAAAATATCTATGTGTTGTGTAAGAATTTTGCTTATGTGCCCATTTGGTGTTAATAACAGGAGTTGCATACTCAAGGCACATTGTACAAATATATTCTTATCACGAGGGTGAAGATGTACGGCAACACCTAGAGGTACATGTGGTAATGTGATCCAAAATTTTCTCATAGATTGATGCTTATGTTGGCAGAGTGAATGATCTTGCTTCTCTACTCCAGATAAACAACTGTATGTAATAACTTGTGGCGACAAGAAGACCATCAAGTTTAGTTTCCCCTATTTCATACATATTATTGCAGACCTGAAAAGTGATTTTTTTTTCTGTCTGAAATGTGATGTCAGGTGTGGGATGCCGAGGCAGTATACTTTCGAAGGTCATGAGGCTCCTGTTGGTTCTGTTTGTTTATCATCCTACTAGTCAGATACTTGAAGTTGCATGCTTTTGTTCCATCTAAGTCTTGATAGAGTAATATAAGCATATAGACATGTGGTTCATGTCTATTCTTCTATCAATGTCACCGTGAAATTTAAAAAATTTATTAGTTACGTAGGCAAATGAGCTAAATTTTTAGAAATTTTTTTCCTCACTTTCTTTTGTCCAAGTCTTGATAAAGTAATATAAACATATAGACATATGGTTCATGTCTATTCTTCTATCAACGTGGAATTTAGAAAACTTATGAGTCACATAGGTGAATGAGCCAAATTTCTAGGAAATTTTTTCCTCACTTTCTTTTTTCTAAGTCTTGATAAAGGAATATAGACGTATAGACATATGGTTCATGTCTATTCTTCTATTAATGTCATCGTGGAATTTAAAAACTTATGAGTCACGTAAGTGAATGAGCCAAATTTGTAAAATCTTTTTTCCTCACTTTCTTCTTTCCAAGTCTTGATAAAATAATATAGATATAGAGACATGGGGTCCATATCTATTCTTTTGTCCATATCATTATGGAAATTAAAGAACTTATTAATCAACTAGTCAACCAACTAAATTTCTAAGAAAATTTTCTCTCAATTTATTCTTTTCATGTCTTAGGCACGCTTTTGGAAAATTCAAGCTTGCATTAAAATATGAACATCAATTTCATCATTTATGTTTTAGGTCAAGGTCATCTTTGAACACCACATAAAAAAATGAGTATAAAGTTGCATCTCACAAATTTATTTTTATTTTTTTGGAGTGTTTTTATTTTATAATTGGTAAAAAAAAATATATTCTAAATTTAAAAAATATAATCCATTATATTTACATAAAAAAAAATTTTATATTAATAATTTTTACAATTTTGTTGGGTTAAATAGTAAGGGCACATTTTTTAAGAAATAGGCTTGAGTATGGGACATGTTATAAGTCAAGTTAACATGTTTTGGAAATTAGAGAGGCTATAAGTCAAAGTCTCATATGCCCATTTTTTGGGAAATAGTTTCCTCAATTTCTCATGTTATAAGTCAAGTCAACATACTTTGAAAATTAGAGAGGCTATAAGTCAAAGTCTCATGCCCATTTTTTGGGAAATAGTTTCCCCAATTTCTCTCTTTCACATTTTGGACACACATTGGTGGACAAACCATAGTCTCCATTAGGTCATGAACATTAGTTCCATTGTACTTGCTTCACATCAAGGTCTTATTTGAACATAAAAATAGAAAATGAGACATTAATCACTATAAGAAATTACATCTTGCAAGTTATAACTTATTTCTTCAAATAGTATTTTTATTTTGTAAAATATAACCCATTACATTTGCATCAAAAGCCTTTTATATCTAGTTTTCATGATTTGTTAAATTAATTATTTCATTACATTTTGCTTCAAAAGTCCATCAAAATACTTTTTATCTCATCAAATAGGAAAATTTGCTAAAGCTTTGTCATGATTCAAAATCTCCTAACTCTTATTTACTATTAGGGTTATTTACAATTACGAGCCTTGCGTTTGGTTCTAAATCTATGGCACCATTAGTAGGCTTCAATCGAAATTGTTTAAATGCTCACGTGGCATGCCATCATGGCATTAGAAGCCACATAGCACGCAACAAAAAAAAGAAAAGAAGGAAAGAAAATGCTGAAAGTAGTACGAAACCGTGTGGGGTTAGCGGCAGTAGTGGGCGCCCCAAAAAGTGTAGACTGACGCTCACCCATATCAAAATGTAGCATTTCAATTACAAAGTCGTCGGCAACTGTCCTTACTATTGTGCTTACAACTGCAACCTACCTCCCTCCACATTAATACATACAACTGCAGCTTACTTCCCTCCACATTAATACATACAACTGCAACCTACTTCCCTCCACGGCATTCCTTCATTTTCCACTAATTTAATTCTAGTTCAAACAAAAACAAAAACCATGCTCAGATCACAAAAATTATGAGTCATATACAATATAAGTTTGAACAAAAAACATTAAAAATTATTAATCAATAATAATGGATGAAAAATAGAAAGTAATTAAATAAAAAAAAATGCAAATATAGTAGAATTTTAAATACAAAATCCGAGATGCTCCGTTTAATAAAGTTTGGTTTCTTCCTTTTTCATGCTCGATGTTCAATAGTAAATTATTCATCATTAGGAACACTTCATTAGCCTATGGAGGCCTTCAAAAGTAATGATCTTATTACCCTTTTTGATTAATTAGGAAGTGACTCACAAAAACTTTTATTCTATATTATTTGATTGCTTTACCAAAAAAAAGAAAAAAAAACATTTATATTAATTGTGCTTCAAATGATAATTATAACAAATATTTCTTCTATAAAAAGATAAATAAATTCATCCATGCAAAGAAGTTGCTGACATATACAAAACCTTCACAAATAATAGATTTAGTAATACATATTAGATATTTTATTTTTACCATTAACTAATTAAAAATTTATCAATATTGGATAATCAATGGAAAAGAAAACTTCAAAAAAGAAAGAAACATAGATTTTGTAGAGAGATACACTCATTGTCATTTGATTTAACTATGATAGGGTAAATTATATGATTCATATATTATATTTAGATAAACTAAATGATATCTTAAATCTTTTTATATATGTATTTTTCATAAAAGATTCTCATTTTATAAGAAATATATTGCAATCAAAATACCATATATTTATAGCAAAGCAAAGAAGTTGGACTTGGATTTTTCTTGAATAATCTCTTTATGTGTGTGTATATTATTCCATGTATAAAGACATATAAGACATTGGGTCTTTTCTTTTGTCCAGAATATTGTGGAAATTAGTAAACGTATTAGTCACGTAAGTCAATAAGTGAAATTTCTAGGAAATTTTTTCTTTGGTTTCTACTTTTCAAGTCTTAAATAAACTTTTAGAAAACTTAAGTTTGCATTAAAATATGAATATTAATTCCACTGAGGTCATCTCTAAACACTACGTTAAAAAATGAGACATTATGAAATTGTATTTCGCAAGTTACAACTCATTTTTTTAGCAATGTTTTTGTCTTACAATTGGTTCTAAATTTACAAAACAACTTCCATTATATTTACATAAAAACCCTCTTTTTTATTAATAGTTTTTGTAATTTTATTGGGTTAAATAGTAAGGACACATTTTTTAAGAAATGGACTCGAGTGTGGGATGTGTTATAAGTCAAGTTGGACACGTTTTAAGTCTTTGGTGCCCATTTTCTAAGAGGATGCATGGATCTAACCATGTTCTTTCCTTGTCTTATACCCACAAAAATAAATAGATAGATATTTTGTCAATCACGACTTCCTTTTTAGTTTTTTCTTTTTTATCAATTAGGTCTAGTAGGAAAGTGACCTTTATGGCATTAAAAAGTTGACTCCCTTTCATAGATTTGTTGTTGTATACATATGTGTTGTGTGTGAATGAGAGAGAAACTAGAATAGCAATTGGAAAAGGGGGTCCTTTTAATTTTTATTTTGTTCTCTATTACTTGCCAATGGACTATCACTTCACTAGAAAGCATCATTTAGTGGTTGCAATTAAAAATATCTTCAAGCGAGGCTAAACATCACTAATGACCAAATGCTTCTAATTAGGTGCAAAAAAAAAACAAAAAAGGGTCTTGCCATTACAAATCTTGCAAAGAAGGCAAGCACTTAAGTTAATGTAAATTAAGTGTCTTAGATATATCTTACAACAATGTCTATAAGAACTCACAAGTCTCTTTTTCTTAATGATTAAAAATAAAATTTGATTTTGACTAAATATGATATAAATTTATTTTTAAAAAAATTCATTGAAATTTATCATTAAAATTTATTTTATTCCATTAAATTGAGTAGTAGCATATATACATAATCTTAAATTATATAAATATATTTTATTATTTTTATTACAATTATGGGTAATTTAAATTTTTTATTTCTCCTACATATAACATGGAGTTAATTGAAGAAATTTTTTTAAAAAGGAAACTTTATTTCTAGAGAATCAGCTTAATTTCAACCAAATATTGAAGGAAAAAAAGGCAGTTAAGGAAAAATAAAACTCATTTTTATGTTTTATGAGATATAAAATTGAATATTGACAAAAAAAAAAGTGCAATTGCCAAAAGTATCTATGCTTTGCGACCAAATTCTCTGTTTAAAATTAAGATGTGCAACAAAATGAGATGGAAGAGGCAAAAACCCGTAGCATTTATTGTGGGTTTTACAGTTCGATGCGTGCCCTAAAGTTGGGAAGCGAAGCCCTCAGCATAATAAGTTACTCGACCAATTAACAGAATCTGCAATGCCCCGTTTAATAAAGCTGGGTTTCTCCTTTTTTTTTTTTTTTTAATACTTGAGGCTCAATGGTAAATTTTCCATCATTAGGAACACTTCATTACCCTATGGAGGGCTTCAAAAGTAAAGAGTGATCTTATTATCCTTTCTGATCAATTAGAAAGTGACTCACGAGTCATGTTTAGCAAATTTTTTTTTTTTTAATGAATAGAAATGGGATGCTAATAAATCAAATATAAAGACTTTTCTTCTCTTCTAAATTCTGTCTGCCCACTAACCCCACCGATGTAACAATTGCTTTTGCTTTTGCTTTTGTTGTCATATAGTGGCAGTGATGCTTCGTGGCTTCTTATTTGGTCTAATCTTCCGTCCACGTGATTGTGGAAATTAGGAAACTCTTTCCCCACTTCTACTTTTCTAAGTCTTCCACGTGCTTACGAAAAACCCAAGTCTTCGCAGTTGCTTTTGTTGTGGAAATTAGAGAAGTTTTAGGCCAACGAGGGAAATTTCCTCCTCAGTTTCTTCTTTTCCTCAGTTGACACCCTTTCATAGATGTGCTGTTCTATATATGTGTGTCGTGTGACAGAGAGGGAAACTAAAATAGCAACTGGAAGAAGGAGTCATTCTGATTTTTATTTTGTTCTCTCTTGCATGCCAATGGAGTGTCGCTTCACTAGAAAACATTATTGTTTTTGGGTTTTGATTCATGTGGCGTTTGTCGGTGTTCTTGAGAGTTGTTTAGAGGAAGAGAGGTTGGGTCTATTAAGCATCAAGGACCACTTTAAGTTATACAGTGGTGACGCTAATGAATTCCTTCCTTCCTGGACTGATGATCCAGTGGCTGACTGCTGCAGCTGGGAGCGAGTGAAGTGTAATAACGCCACCATGGTCACTCAACTCTCTTTGGGCCATTTGCTGCCCTGGTCTATGAACGACGGCCAAAGGGTTCTGAACATGTCTCTGTTTACTTCTTTCAAGGAGCTGCTCAATCTAAACTTGTCTCAGAATTACTTTACTGTTTGCAACCAGAATTATGGTAAGTAACATACAATAGCTCTCATACTTTTCCTTTTTCTTTTTGTTTTTTTGGTTTTCCTCAATCAATATTTCTTTGAAAATCTGCACCACACAAAAGCAACATTTCCAAGTTGGCATACAGTATATCACATGTAGACATACCTACTCGCATAAATGCCTATTTACATGTCCAAAAATTAATTTGATCTTATGCACCAAAAATTAGAACTCGTCTGATTATTTTGAAAGTAACATTTTATCTTTATTCACAAATTTAATTGAGAATCAAACTAAATGATATGAACTGGTATTCATTCAAAAATTTTCATTTGCAAACATTTAATTTTCTGTGAAGTGATTTTTTTTTTCAAAAATTTTGGTTGCAATATCTTGTTAAAATATATCAAGAACAACAATTAAACACATTATACTTTCAGTGTTTTACAATGTGAGCCTTAGTCCCAATTTTAGTTGTATTAGTAACACATTGCTTATATATAGATTTCAAGGCTTTGAAGAATTTGGTGACACTAGATTTAAGTTATAACAATTTCAGCGGCAATATGGAGCTTTGTCTAAGCACCCTTACATCGCTTCAATCGCTATTTCTTTGTCATAGCATTGGGTGTAATGGAAATCTTTCCATCCCAGGTAGGTATCATAAGTCTCTCAAGTTTCTACTTCTTTGGCAAAATTAGCTTCTCTGTAAAACTTAGAACAATTAGATCTAAGTTGGAATCCACCTAATGATATTATTCTATAAAAATTTGGGTTAATTGGATTTAGAAAAATTCAAATTATTTGTGAGTTGACATGTAAATTTTTTAAAAAATAATATTTTTATTTTAAAATAATTTTTTATTTTATATGTGAATTGTATTATTATTTAAACACATTATATATTATAAATATAACTATATATTATTATTATTATTTATATATACAATTTATATATTATTATTATTATATTATTAAAATATATGAAATTTTATATTTTTTAATTTTTTTATATTAGTTTATACCAAAATTATAAAAATATATTATAAGTATTGTGTATAATTATATTATTAATTATATATTATCATTAGAACATGGAAAACTATTTTCATTATATAACTTATGGTCTAATAGACTTCTTAGTAAAAAAAAAAAAACAAAACAAATCATTTGCACTAACAGAGTTAAAAGCTTTTATTATTATTATTATTATTATTATTATTATTATTATTATTATTATTATAACTTTTTAAGGCTAACAAGCTTATTAAAATTCTAAATTTAAAAAAATTTAATTCATTATGACTCCTAATTCTAAGACTCAAGAAGTCTATTCACACATCCTATCTGGGTATCATATTATACCTAATGTTAATTAATTAGTTGCCTACATCACTAATTCATTTTTTCATTTCACGTTCGTTGCGTATCCAATTTATGTATTATTGTTGAAATAAGCACTTAAGCTTGTTTGCCACCCTTCTTCTATTCTGTTGCTATTCATGAGTTCCAAAACTAGATTTGAAATTATATATTTTGCCTCTTTATTGATACAAAACCTTGCTTTTTTTGAGCTCATTTAGCAATTTTAACTTGTTAGTTTTCTTTTTTTTTTTTCTTGTTTATCTACTAAAACTAAGAGGTTTGAAGAAATTAAAAATTCTAAATTTGAGTAGCAATAGATTATTTGGAAATGTATTTCATTCTCTTAGCAATATGACTTCACTCAAGACTATCTTTGGCTATCAACAATCTTAATGGATCTTTAGGCGAACAAAGTAGTTATTGACATTTTGTCAAATGCTCAAATTTAGGCGTTACATGGTAAATAATAAAGATTTTAACACATCTTAATTTTGCAGGCTTATGTGAATTGAAGAGCCTTCAAAAGTTGTTTATTGGTGACAATAATTTAAGTGGAACTATTCCACCTTGTCTTGGCAGTTTGACATCCCTTAGAATCTTGGACTTATCCTTTAATAGACTTAAAGGGGATATCTCATCCTCTCCAATTTTTAACCTTAAAGACCTCAAGTATATTGTTCTCACAAATAATCTTTTTGACGGTCTATTCTCTTTTTACTCAATTGCCAACTTCACAAACCTTGAAGGACTGATGTTATCAAACCTTGAGGTCCAAACTCACTATTCATGGAATTGGCTACCCACATTTCAACTCAAGGCACTTCTGATATCAAACTGCAAATTTCACAATATTCCTCAATTTCTTGTTCACCAAACTGAATTAAGAGTTGTAGATCTCTCTCACAATAATCTAACTGGAACCTTCCCCAATTGGTTGCTTGAAAACAATACGAAATTGGAGTTCTTAAGCCTGAGAAATAACTCCTTCACAGGTCAGTTTCGTTCGTCCTCCAACTCTAGCTTTGTGATGAGGAGCATAGATATATCAGACAATCACCTCTGTGGGGAACTTAAACCAGATATTGGTTATTTGTTTACAAAAGCAAGGGCACTTAATCTTTCTGCAAATGCCTTCAAAGGTCACATTCCATTCTCAATTGGCCACATGCCAGAGCTAATCTATTTAGATCTATCCAACAATAAGTTTTCAGGAGAAATTGCCACTACTTTGGTAGGACTAGCAAATTTCTCTAATTTGAAAGTTTTGGCAGCTTCAAACAATACATTACATGGTCGAATACCAGATTCCATTAATATGACTTCATTAAGGATTTTGCAACTTAGTGAAAATCATATTACAGGCAATCTGTCAAGTTGGATCTCACACTATCCAAACTTACAGTTCTTAGATATCAGTCACAACCACATAGCAGGTGAGATTCCTCCCTCCATTGGTAATTTGACATCTGTTGAAGGAATTACACTAAACATGGCAAGTAATGAGCTCAAAGGTAGAATTCCAAGTGAACTGGCTAGGCTTAGGTTATGTTATTTGGACCTTTCGCATAACTTTCTTTCAGGCCCTATTCCATCTTGCTTCAATTCTTCATCTTTACAGCATTTCAATTTGGAAGAAAATAAACTTACTGGCTCAATTCCAGAAACATTGTTCAATTCTTCTGCCATTCATATACTAAACATTGGAAAAAATCTTTTGTCTGGTCACATTCCATCATCGGTCGGGGCCTTATTAAATTTGAGGGTTCTTCTTCTCCGCCAAAATTCTCTAAGGGGTTTGATACCAAATCAACTGTGCCAATTGAATAAACTTGACATCTTGGATCTCTCACATAACTTGTTTTCTGGACCCATACCTCATTGTTTTGGTAACATCTCTTTTGGGAAGTTAACTTTATCTAATTTTGCATACCAAATAACGGGTCATACTATTGGATGGGGATTCAATCCCAGAATTGGGAGCAATCAATTTTATAGCTTCTTCCTATTTTTTCGCGTGAATGTTATGTATGGGCAACTAGTTCAAGTTGGGTTTGTGACAAAAACAATGACCAACATATACAAGGGTAGCATTCTTGATTTGATGACTGGATTGGATTTATCCTGCAACCAGCTGACAGGGAAAATACCGGCAGAACTTGGAAATTTAAGTTGCATACATGCATTGAACTTGTCTCACAATCAGTTGACAGGCTTCATTCCGACAACTTTTGCAAAACTTAAAGAGACAGAGAGCCTAGATCTTTCCCACAACAAATTGAGTGGAGAAATTCCATCAGAACTAATTGGCCTTCATTTTCTATCAACCTTCAGTGTAGCTTACAACAATTTATCTGGAAGGCTTCCAGATATGGACAGGCAATTTCAGACATTTGACAACAAATGCTACGAAGGAAATCCGTTTCTTTGCGGACCTCCATTAACGTGGAATTGCAATGACATACCAAAATTGGCATCATCCAATACTGATGCAAGTGAAGAAAAATGGTATGACATTGATCCAGTGTTCTTCATTGCAAGCTTCATGGCAAGCTACCTCGTATTCCTGGTGGCCTTTGCATTGGTACTTTATATCAACCTTGGCTGGCGACGGAGGTTGTTCATGTTCATTGAAAATCTTATAGACGAAAGCTATTTTCTAGTTTTCTACATTGTTCCCAAATTATTTGCTGCATTATATAGATAATTATGTTGTGTGTCTTTCTTTTGGACATGTAGTTCTTTAATGCACATTTTCCCTCTCTTTGTTGCATGTTATGTTTTTATGAATACAAAATAAGATTTTAACTCAAAACACATGTAAAAATGGATAACATAGTTCAATCTACCTATGTGTATTATTTTCAACTGGTTGGAATGCCAAACAAGGATTCCTCTATTGTTTTAGCTAGATATTAGATTTTAAGTCATTATTGAAGGTTGGTTTTATATACAACGTCAAGAAGCATTTTGCTGTAAAATGCATCAAGATATTGTTTATATTGAAGGATGAGATATTAAATTACACCTGTGGACCAGCCACCCACGAATCTTGTTGGTGGAGTAGGAATTTTTTTTCCCTTTCTTTCTATATTCTTGATGTGCCTTCGACTGCTTTGTTGATCATTCATTTTCCTCTACCAAAATAGTTTTTCTTTGCATCTTAAGCCTTTAGTCTCCCCATTCCCATATTACATTTGAATTTGGTAAAATACTAATTGCAAGTTATGGGACTTGAGTCCTACATTTGAAGTATGATATTTCAAAGAGAGGTTCATATGGACTTTGGACTTTCACATCTCAATAGCTAATTTTTTAGTTGTAGTTCTCCTAAAGTTCACATTAAATTGCTCCTCAACTTGGTGCATGGGTTTTTTCTAATGTATAGTTCAAAACCATAACAATACGTTGGTTCCACTTTTTGGGAAAAATTTTCCTCATTGATCATAAGCAACCAACGAATTTTTTTTTTTTCTTTATTATTGGTTGGTTCCAATAGAAAAGTGACCTCAACTCTATATATAGTTGATAAACAAATAATGCACATATAGTTGACTATGGAATTACAAAATTGATCCCCTTTCACTTATTTTTTCCTCTATATATCTGTGTGTTGGAAATAAGAATAGTAATTGGAAAGGGAAATTTTGATTTTATTTGTGCTTGTTGCATGGCAATGGGATCCCCTGCTTCACCAGGCAAATTGGTTTTGGGTTATTGATTTTGGAGGTAAGTAAAGAAGTGAAGGACAAAGGTTAGTGTGTGGGTTGTTATGGCGCAATGACTTTGGAGCACACGGCAGGATTGACAAGGCTAAGGAAATTTTTGTGGGTCAGGAATTTTAGGTAACGAGAAAAGGGGGGAAGAGGAGTGATCACAGGAGGATATTTGGTCCAATTATTGTGGCTAATAACCTGATCTTCAAAAAGTTTGACAACGAACATCAAGGTTCAGTCTTGCCTTTGTCATAGTTGTAGACCCTCTCTCTAGTTGTGACTAATATCAGCATTTCTATTTTTGCTAGACTGATCTGGTCGGTGAGCAAGCGATTTCTTAGTGCATAAGGGTAAGTTCTCTGCTCTTTATGTTAAGGCCCTTTCTTTCGTAATGACTTGAATTTCTTTGTGTGCTGACTTAGAGTTAGCTTGAGCCTCTTAATGCAGAACATTAATCGCATGGCTCATTTGAAGCGGACACAATTTGGAAAAGTTGACTTGGATCATGTGCCTGGCATTGGAGACTTTGATTTGGAGAGAACTTTTTTACTTGCCTTGCTCCTGAATTTGAATTTCTAAACTTTTTCATGTTCTCTATTGATTGTCCTCAATGTTATTTTTGGGCATTTCATGGTAGGAAGTCTCTGATTATATTCATTTTATGCCTCTAATATAATTGCCATTTTTTTAACCAATTTTTTTTCTTCTTTTGGTTGCAGAACGTCTCTGCACTCTAGGTTGGCATATATTCCCACAGACAAGCTTTTGCACTACGTCTCTCTGCAAGTCTTCATATCAAGTCTTTGTTCGCCTTTTTTTGAGAGTGGAGGTCTGCATTTTGGAGAGAAAAGTGGTCTTTGCAGTGCGTCAAATAGGACAGCCCATGCAATTCATCCTTTTTAAGGCACCGAGTTCATCTGCAGTCGATGCTAAAATTAGGTTTCAAGTTCCCAGTTCTAGTGGGTGTAGTGCAGATTTTTCTTACAAATTTTGGTGAGTCAGTGCTTAAGGAGAAAATTAAACAGACAGTTTACTGGCATCTTTTTTTCCATTTTATGTCTAAGAATGAGAAAATAAAAAGGAATGATGAAAAGTCATAAATTGGGCACTTTGTTGGAACTTTAATCTAATTGATAAGAGCACTGTGATCTACTCAGATTTTCTAAACAAAGCTTACACAGGCAAAAATGATGGTTTACTCCTTTACATGCTGTGCAACTCGTTCTAGTATTGTATGCCACTGAGCTCAATGCATAATGCAACTTAGAAGAGTTTGTCAATAAGCAAGACCCTTTCATATTCAACAAAAAGTATATTTCCTAGTTTTTCTGCCGCTTTATTCGTGGTTTTACTTATTTGGGTCATTTGGTTTGGTCATAGCACCCAAATGTTTAAATCATAGGACATAACTGTGTAAAAATAAAAAAAAGTTCTTTCACTGCCACAAAGTGTTTAAATCGTACAAGAAAAAGCAACCAAATTGATCCTGGCGGTTTTGACTGGTTCATGTTGCTTTAGGTCAAGCTTTTCAACCAGGTTGCTGGAGAAAGAGAAAAACAAAATTATATGAGAATATCATCAATCTGTAGTATATAATCGGTAACAGTCAGTTCATTGTGTTGACATCAACTGGAATATGGAGGACAATAAAATATTTCACAGGTGGACCCAATTTTGTGTAGGAAATGCAGGTGTCAGTGCGTCTTTATATTAATGATGATACAAGGCTTTTATTGCTATGACCAAGTATTTCATAAACCTGATGTTGCATTCATCTTCTTGCATTGTCTTGTGGCTGTTTTGTTGTTTTGATTGAAGCAGATGGTTGATCCTGCAAGTGTGGAGGCAGATTGAGAGTGCTGTTAATGCAGCTGCAGTCACGGCCATGATCATGAGCACCGTGACCATCATCATCACGACCACAACCACAAGCATGGTAAGTCTGTTGTTTACTTATTGGAACCATCTTAGCTTCTAGATCACGAAGGTACAGACACACTTTTTGTCGTGTTGTTTTAGTTGCTGGAGAATGCCAGAAGGTGATTATGATCCCGAAGAAATGTGATTTTCCCACGGGAAAGTAATCTGAATCTTTGAGGCTTATTTTTTGGAGCAAAGTAATCCGAATGTAATCTGAATCTAGACCATAAATGAGGCTTTTGAGGAAAATATTGCCATTCCTTATTCTATACATTCGATAAAGTAAGAAAAGAAGAAAGAAAAATACATCTGCACAATTGGACAACACATAGCTCCTTAAGCCGTACTATTTGTGGAAGACAAGGAAGCTTTACCACGTCCAACGGCCAAACCAAGTTTTTTGTTTTATTCATTTTTCACTTCCGGCGTTGGTTTAAGGAAGCTTTCCCACGTTAATCGTGGTTATACTACATTTTCTCTGTTATTGTTTTATCATTTGTTTTATGGCTAATAATAAAGAAGTTAATTAATAATTTGTTTTCAATTTGTCAAATTGGTTTGAAATTTTCATTTTTTCTTTTAATTTAGTGACTTCTCTGTGCTCCTAATTATTTTTATTTAATATGTTTTAACTTATACATCAATTGAAATAAACTATTTTAATTTTTTTAGATGTTATTTCATAGGGGTAGGAGGCTACAGCTTACAACTATAACAAAGAATAATTGCTTGTTTCTTCTAGCTAAGAAACATAATAAAACAAACGTAAGAGGGGAAAAAAAAAAAAGAAGAAAAAGAGAAAGAAGTGGACGCCCCAAAAAGTATAGACAGACGCAGGCCCGCATCAAAAAGTAGCATTTCAATTACAAAGTCGTCGGCAACTGTCCTTACTACGGTGTTACAATTGCAACCTACTTCCCTCCACCTTAAAAAAATACAAACAACTGCAACCTACCTTCCTCATTTTACATGTTATAATTTATTTTTGTAAATAATATTTTTATTTCTTAATTAATGAAAAACAATTTCAAATATAGAAAACATACCCTATTACATTTGCATCAAAAACCTCTTTATATCTAGTTTTCATGATTTCCATGGGTTAAATATGTACAATAGATATACAACAGAATCAAAATGGTGAAAAAAGAAATAATTTGTTAAATCAATTATTATATTATATTTCATTTCAAAAGCCTATCAAAATACTTTTTATCTCATCAAAAGAAGAAAATTCGCTAGAACTTTGTCACATGGTCACTATGGAGGGCAACTCGGTGATTCAAAATCTTTTAACTCTCATTTACTATTAAGGTTATTTATAATTACGACCCTTGCATTTGGTTCTAAATCTATCGCACCATTAGTAGGCTTCAACGGAACTGTTTAAATGCTGACGTGGCATGCCATCGTAGCGTTAGAAGCCACATAGCATGCAACAAAAAAGCCACCTGGCACCAAAAAACTGAAAATAGAAAAGCTGACCTATAATTTTTTAATTTTTCTTATTTCATTTTTTATTTTAAATTTTAAGCCTCTCAAGTTTCTACTTGGTAGAAATTAGTTTCTATGTAAAGCTTAAAACAATTTGAATCTCAGTTGGAATTCACGGTACTAAAATCATCTTAATATCAAATAAGAAAATAATATTTTTATTTTTAATTAATTTTTTATTTTATATGTGAATTTAATTGTTATTTAAACATATTTTTTAATATAAATATAATTTTATATTATTATTATTATTATTTTATATATAATTTATATATTATTAAAATATATCAAATTATATATTTTTATTTTTATATTAATTTATATGAAAAGTATAAAAAATATTATAAATATTATATATAGTTATATTATTAATTATATATTATTATTAGAAGAAAGAAAATGTATGTATTAATAAGTCAATACATCTCAACAGTTTGCCAGGTTCTATGGGCCCGACCATCTTCAATTGGCTACAAACAAAAGTTTTTCTAAGTATAAAATGATTACAATTTAATGGAAAAAAAAAATAATGTTTCTACTTACAATAGAAGAAAGTATACAAGTATTTACATCACATTCTAATTAAATCACAGGCAATCATACAATTATTAGGAAATTTCTCCAGTCATAATACCTAGAAAAAGGAAAAAAAAAAGTCTAATGTTCTTTATGTTAATTTTAAGTAACATAAAATCTGTTAAAATAGATATAAGAGAATTATTTATTTATCTAGAAAAAAACATAAAATTTGTTAGATTAAGAAAAAAAATTTTCTAATGAGTTGTAATTTTTTCCTTTTAGCTGAAAATTGAGAATTTTTTTTTAGTTAAAAAATATGTTAATTAGACATTCAATAATGTAATTTAGTCTCAAGTACCAAAAATTAGAACTACTTTTATCATTTTGAATGAAACATTTTGTTTTTACTTACAAATTTAACTAAAAAATCAAACTAAATGGTAAAATTTAGTATCTATTTAGAAATTTTCATTTATATACATTTATTTTTTTACATCAAACTTTTTTTTTAAAAAGAAAAATTGTGGTTGCAATATCTTGTTAAAATATCTTGGAAAACAATACAACAATTAAACAAATTATACTTTTAGTATTTTATAATAATTTTATTTTTGTGAGCTTTTAGTCTCAATTTTAATTGCATTAGTAACACATTACTTATATATAGAATTCAAGACTTTAAAGAACTTGGTGACACTTGATCTAAGCTACAACAATTTCAATGCCACCATCCCAGGTAGGCATCATAAGTCTTTCAAGTTTTTACTTTTTTTGGCAGAATTAACTACTATGTATAAATTGGAACAATTTGGATTTAAATTGGAATTCACCTAATGATAACTAAAATCATCTTAAAATCAATTGAGAAAATAATATTTTTTATTTTTAATAATTTTTATTTTATATGTAAATTGAATTGTTATTTAAACACATTATAAATTATTATTAAATATTATATTATTAAAATATTTAAAATTATATGTTTTTAAAATTTTTCTATATTAATTTATATCAAAATTATAGAAATAAATTATAAGTACTTGCATATTTAATTATTTATTATATAATATTATTAGAATAAAAAAATATCTATATTACATAACTCATAATCTAATAGGACTTTTTATGAACCATAGAAAAAAAGAAAACTGATTCATTGACATGCCTCTTCATAATTTATATTTATATTTTGTTACAAATGTACGTGTTAAAATAGAATTTAAGGTGTAAAGTTTTTGAACTTGAGTCTTTGACTACAAAAGACTTTCCAAGGATCAATAGAGGCAAACAAAGAGTTAAAAGCCTTTTCTTTTCTTTTCTTTTTTTTAAAGATTTAAGTAATTAGTGCTAGTAACTTTTTTAAAATTTTTAAATTCTAAAAAAGTCAGATTCACTAGGATCCTAATTCTAAAACTCATCCAATATATGATATATTGTACCTAACATTAATTAATTAGCTGCTTAAATGACCAATTCATTTTCTCATTTAATTTCTTTCCTTGTCCAATTTTGTATTATTGTTTTATTGTATTATAACATCAAAATACTTTTAGTGTTTTATAATAGTTTGTTTTAGTGAGCTTTAGTTTGATTTTAGTTGTAATAGTAACACATTGTTTTATGATAGATTTCAAGGCTTTTGAAGAATTTTGGTTGAACTAGATCTAAGCCACAACATATTTCAAACGCACCATCCTAGTAGGCAATCATAAGTCTCTTGAGTTTCTATTCTTTGGCAAAATTAGTTTTTTATGTAAAACTTAGAACAATTAAATTAAAGTTGGAATTCACTTAATGATATTATCCCATAAGAGTTTTGGGTCATTCAAATTCAGACGGGTTCACCATTATTTATAGGTTGACATGTTAATTTTAAGAAATAATATATTTTATTTTTAACTAATTTTTTATATGTTTATATGTGAATTATGTTGTATTTAAAATATATTATATATTATGTGGTTGTATATTGTTGTTATTAATGTATATTCATTATTATTATTATATTATATATTATTTATCAAATTCAATTATTATTATTATTATTATTATATTATTAAAAATATGTGAAAATATATATTCTTAAAATATTTTATATTTAAATTTATATCAAAATATAAAAATATAATATATGCATTATATATAGTTTTATTGATAGGCGATGGTAGTGGTATATGATTATTATCTCTTCCGTTTGGTG
>CM075429.1:2899500-2973224 GCA_037832385.1 Rhizophora apiculata | reverse complement strand
CTACATTGTTCCCAAATTATTTGCTACACTATATAAGTAACCAATGTCGTTGTTCTATCCTATTGGACATGTATTTCTTTAATGCACATTTTCCTCGTCTTGTTACCATGGTCAATGTTTTTATGAATACAAAAATAAGATGGTTTAACTCTTAAACACATGTAAAAATGCGATAACATGGTCCAATCTATCTACATGTATTTTATTCAGTTGGTTGGAATGCCGATAAGGATTCCCTTTTGTTGGTTTTAGCCAAATATTGCGCTTTTAAATCATGATTTAATTGCGTTTTATTCATAATGTTAACAAAACGTTTTTGTTGTAAATAAAAACAACCATCATGATATTGTTTATATGATGTTTGGTACCCCATTATCAGCCCTTTCTAGTTCCAAGATGAAAGTATGTCATGCCAAAAGGTTTTAAGGGCATTAAATGATAACATTATATGGGATCTGAAAGTAAGACAATGGTGTTTCATTTTTTCCCTTTAATTCTCATTTTATAGTGCTTCAAAAAGTCCTGATAAATCTTCCAGTCCTCATAAACATAGAGTTGCAGGTTCAATTTCTGGCTCTTTCTTCTTTGTGTTGACCAAACTATGTGTGTATTTTTGCTATACTGTTCCAACTGTCTGGTGTTTTTCCATCATTTTTAATTTCTTTGAAGGTCTTCTCACAGTTATTCTGTTGTAATTATAAAGTAATGATGCATAAGTACAATGACACCATACTTGTAAACTTCTACCTACTTACAAAGTAGACTAAGTATGCTCAAATTCTGTTTGACAGTTGAAGGATCCAGCAACCAAGTTGATGTTCAAACCAAATCTTTAGTTAGCTTTTTTACTTCCTTAGTTTGTTTTAATTTGCAATTTATGGGGTAAGTATGAAGCTCCATTTCATTCCTTTATTTTTAATAGTTTTGTTCGTAGATTACAGCTGTCCGTGCTTTATGATCAGATTTGGTAATCAAATTTCTAGTTTGTAAGTTATAGACCTTTCAAACTTGACAAGTTCAGAGTATTAGAAGAAACAATGCAATTACAGCCCAGGGAAAGAGTTCCTCTACCGGCTTATTCAACTTGGCCAAGTTGGATCTGTAGAGATGTCCCAGTATTGGTGGTGGGCTTGTACACCTCAAGGGTACTCTTCTCCTCCATGTAAACCTTGTCCTGATAGGGAGGTTTATAAATTTGTTGTACATAGGAATGCCTATTATTTATCTGATTCACACCTGAAATTACAGATTATTTAGTGTTTTTATTGTTGTATCTCTTGCCTTGCAAGAGGCCCTAACTGGGCTTCCTAATAGCATGAAAAAACGAAGTTTGAATAGGAATGGTTTAGGTTTATGAAGATTCCATCCTGTTAATGGAACCTGTTATTGTTGGCAGAAGGGCCTTATGGGTGCATTGGTTTTCATAAACCTGTTTTAAAAGTTATTGTTAACAATTGGAATTTCTATAAATGTAAATATGTAAATAGAATTTGTCTATTATAAATGTTGAATTCATTTTGTAAGACTGGAATTACTCATTTTTAGCAATTCAAGAATGTTATTTTGCAGATTTTCTTTTGTCAAATTGGCCAGCATGACCAAAGAACAAAGTTCACTGGAATGTGATAATAGTTTGCAAGAATTATTGTTACCTCTTTTAAAATATATTGGGATAAGCTTTTGTGAAAACTTCGAATCTCTTGGACATTCTTAAATCAGAAGTGGTTCTCCTGTGTCAGCTAATAGAGTACTCATCCAATATTTGTTCTAAGTTTGACAAACTTGAAAGGTTTACAAGTTTCCTGCAGTAAGGTTACAGATTTCGGAATTACTTACGTAAAAGGTATTCTCTTTCCGTTTTACTTTGCATCATAAATTATGTTATACTCTCCAACGAATAGTCCATGCTTTGCTCGATGAGTGGACAGAACGTACACATGAAAGATTTTAACACTGCTATAACTGGCATGAGAAGTCTCTTTCAATTGTCCACGGTACTGTTATCAATACGATACTTATATTACACATGATACTGATATCTAGATTCCCTTGTATTAGACAAGACGACTAACCTGTTATCGTCAAATGTATGATTCATGCTTTCAATGTTTGTCCTTTTAACTGTCTCTGCTATAAATTCACTATAGAATTATAAGTTTGTCATAGAAATCTTATTTATCTTGCAGTCATTTGATTTATCGTAGGAAAGCTCATTCAATTCATGTGCAGCAAAGGTGCTGGTCGGCAGGATAGAGGATCTACACAATCAAAGATTCCCCATCATCACGAAGCCGAAAGCGAATTGGAGATAGTCATTCATTCTTCACGGTTATTTTGAAGTCGTATCATTTTAGAAGTTGTGATGTGGTATGTCATGTCATCTAATAAGCCATACCTGAAACCATGTTCTGTAGAATAGGAAGCTTTAATGTAATGTAATGGGTTGCATGCAAAAATTTTTTCTTTCAGCTCTAAAATCACATTGCTAAGTTTCTTTCGCTTCTATTTGAGCATCTACGTCTTCCTTTGCAGAAACTAGCATCAGGCATTTTTGGGACAGATATCCTTCCTCACAGACGGCCGTGATTCTTCAGGGTGCAGACAGGTCATGTCCTGTACAGTTGCTCAGTTATGGATCTTCTATGGGTAAGAGCTTAGCGGGTGGTTGGGCAGCATTCGCCAAGGAAAATTCCTTGCGAGTTCGAGATGTTTGCACCTTAAAGATCATGAAAAGTGGAGCGCTGAAAATATCCATTTCTAGGGATAGCTGTTAATCTTCGGGTCATATATTGCTTTACAGGCTCCTCAATGTTGAATGGATGACATTGATGTATTTTTGGAAAATTGAATTTGTGGGCAAGAACCTAGAGAGAACAGTTGCTAGAATTATCTGAATGATACTATAATTGTTGAATTTTGTAAGTTTAACAAGAACAAGTATCCTTCACATAAACTATCAATTCATATTTTGTGTAAACTACACATGCTTGCTCAATATCCCTATAATTCAACATATCTAACATAAATTAAATGTTGAAAATGATCTGAAATTATTTTACATTAAGCAAAGAAAGTATGTATCATTTTTTATATGTCATTTTATTTTGCATGAAGTATTCATCAACATGATTTTTTGAATGTTTGCAACTAGTTCTCTATCAATTCTTTCTACAGTGTCGTTTTATGGGAATTTTGTAGCTGTCTTATCTTTCTCCACTCCCATTGGTCAGTTTGTGCACGTGTGTGTGTATAAAAGCTTGCCAAACTTGTCTCTATGTACATGCTGATTATCTGCCGACAGTCTTTTCCTTTGTGTTGCATACATCATGAAGTCAATGAATTGGTTCTATGCAGCTTATGAATGCTTTAGTTCTTGAATGTTTCTAATTATTTCATTGAATGCAACATCTATGAATATTGTATTTCGGAATGGACCTTGAGCCAATACCTAGGCCTCCAACATCAAACGCAGCGTAAAGCTACCAGGTTTGGCATAATATTTCTCAAATAGACCTTGAGCTAATTTATGAACCAATTTAGCTACCAATTCTAGCTTTGTCCTAAAACGAATAAATATCTCAGACAATCATTTTTATGAGCAGATTCAACAAAATATTGTTGGTATTATTTTAAATGTAAAATTATTTAATCTCTTGACATATGCTTTTGAGGGCCACGTTCTGTTCTCTAACAGCAATATGCCCTATTTGTTGTTATATTTAGACCTATCCAGCAACAAGTTTTCAGAGAAGTTCTAGACATTTTGGTAAGAAATTCCTCTAATTTGGAATAGTTTTTCCTTGCATCTCAAGCCTTCATTTCCCCCATTTCCTTATCGCATTTGATTTTGTTAAAATCCTAAGTGGAAGGTGTGGGACTTAAGTCCCACATATGAAGTATGATATTTTAAAATGAAGCTTATATTGACTTTAGACCCCCACACCTTAATAGTTAACTTTTTCCTAAGATTCGTAACAAATTTCCTTTCATCTTAATACATAGGTTTTTCATTTTTGGAATAAATTTTCCTCATTGATCATAGGCAACTAGCAGGGTTTTTTTTTTCGGTTTATCAGTTGGTTCCAATAGGAGAGCGACCTCAACTCCTTTCAATTCGAGAGATAACTTTAGTATCAAAGACTCCTCATGGATCTACATGCAACTAATTAGTCTTGTTGACAAACACGTAACGCACATATAGCAAAATTTTTTATTTTTTTTTATGAATAGTAATGGGATGCTGATAAATCACATATAAAGTCTTTTCTTCTCTTCTAAATTCTGTCTGCCCACTAACCCCACCGATGTCACGAAGACAGAGGCAGAGACAAAGACCTATCCGGCAACTCTTTCAGTGACTATGTGGGCAGTGGGGAGGTCAGTCTTGGTGACCGTGACACCTTGGCCTGCGGCAGCATCCCTGAGGTCAAGGTGGCCAACAGCTCCAGCTTGCTCATTTCAAGTTGCTGCAGATTGCATGGTAGCAGCTGCGCTACCCTTTTGGGTTTAACCAAGCACCGTGGTTTCCGCACCCTGCATCATATTTGCATCTTCAGGAGCCATGGTCCTCATCTGCCTGCCTGGGGCCTTCTTGGCTGGCCCTGACTCATGTTAAGTTACAATATTGAACCTTTTCTTTTTCTTTCCTCATGGATTAGAAATAGTAATTTGTTTCAGTCCAAATCACAAATCACAACTGCTGGAATGTGCAGAGCACAAATCACAGATCAAGAAGGTGTAGAGTGCAAGTGAAGAAGGATGTTTGAAATTGAAAGGTAGCACAGGAAATATGTTGATATGCCTTCCATTAAAGACTGAGGTGCTTTAACTTGTAAAGATACATGCGGCAGCAATTTTTGGCTTAGGTGTCAACTTAGGGCAACGTTGGTCTAAAGATAGGGTTTAAGGACATAGCCAGAAGAAAACTGAAATATCTAAAACTCCATGGTTACATGAGCATAAAATTTAGTAATAACCAGAATGCATAAGCATTCTGTTCCGACTTGTCATCACATCATTTTGTTTTATTTCTTACAATTGGTACGCAATACACTTGAACTAATGCCACAGAGTGGGGGAGCAAGCCAAGCCTATTCATCATGACTCGCAACCTCCAATCCATTACCTGCACAATACACAAACGCGAAGCACAACAAGATAATGTTTTCAATTTCTAAATTATCTGTAGTTAAGCAACAGAAATTCTGCTGGTCACAAAAGCATACCATCTGGATCAAAAAGGAAGACCTGCCTGACTTTCCCATCCGGGCGAGTTGTTCGACAAGTCTCTATTCCGCTCTCCTGAATTACCCACAGCCGGTTCAGCCATTATTTCACCAACTTAATTAAAAAAACTTGAAAACAAAATACCCTTAAAAAGGGTTTTGATTCCCTTTAGCTTTTAGCAATTACACGCAGCCACCAGAAGTAGCCAATGAAACAGTTTAAGGTGCTCCGGTTGGTAATTAGACAAAGGTTCCTAGGACACCTTACTAAGGTTCCACATCAACATAATTAAGCAACCAACATGAGATTTCATTTGCATTTTATTAACAAGTGGGTCTTATCTTATAAAACAATTTCACAAACAACAGAAAGAGGTGATGTTGGCGAGTGAGAGAGACCTGGAGAACTTGGACAAAAGAATCGAAGTTGGGGACGGAGAAGGAGATGTGGTGGCCACGGGTGATATGGGCGGGATCCAGGACAGCTGACGTGGTGCTGTACGGACCTTCTGGGAGCTTAAAGGAGGGGTTCCTCTCGATTAAGTGGAGGGTTTAAGACTGGGGCAGGTTCAGCCATAAAGCCTTGATACCCGCGAATTTTGGCGCTTCTGTCTCCTCAAACCCAAACACCTACACACAAAAACCCATTACACAGACAGAACGGAAGAGAACAGAAGAAAGTAGAACGGCTGTTCCTGTCATTGTAACTCAGGAAATGAAATTGCAAAAGAAGATGGTTTTAGGAATATATGACCTCTTTGTAAAAATTGGCGAGGCGGACAATGTCTGAGGATTCCCTCGCTATATGGTCCAGGCGTGCTCCTTCGGCCATTGCCATTCTTCTCTCGACTCTTGTCTTGTGTTTTTCTCCCTTTCTGGTGAAGTGATGATCTTTATGGTTTTAGCTGCTGCGGAAGAAAACTTGGGTCAAAAAAAGACAACTAAAAAGACAAAAAATTCTTTTGTCCTCTTTGCATAAGTCTTTTATTATTTAAAAAATCGTGTAATTGTCTTTTTTTTTAATGCCTATTTTGTCTGAATTCAGTTGTTAATTACTTGTCTATTTAAATCTATAAAATTTATTGGAGATGAATCCATTAATGTCATAATAATTACACTTTTTTTCCTTTTTCTTTTTTCAATTTGTTGCATATTATGTCTTTTTTTTTTTATAATATCACTATTTTTACATCTATTAACATTTTATTTCACATTTCTACCAATTTATTGCACATATTTTTGTGTTTATTACACAGTCATGTCATATTTTAGGGGGCTGATTTTGGGGTTTTGATTTTGGAGGTGAGTAAGGAAGTGAAGGACAAAGGTCAGTGTGGGGCTTGTTGTGGGGCAATGACTGTAAAGCATGTAGATGGTAGGGAGTTTTTGTGGTTGCAGGATTGACAAGGCTGAGGAAATTTTTGCGGGTAAGGAATTTTAGGGGGCTTGGAAACAACTATGGTCGAATCTGGGATTTGTGAAGTAGGATTAGAAGGTTAGTTTGGTGAAGGCAAACAAATTTAGGTGGTATTGTTAAATTGAATTGCCTCGACCTCTTTTAAGTGAGAAATCTATAAGCAACCCAAAGAGTCATAAAAAGAAATTCAAGCAAAGGGGATAAAGGATGCAGATGAGGATGCTAGGTACTTAACACCCTGTGAAGTCCCAGAGAGGATTGAGGAAAAGAATGGAGGTTTGGATGACCCTTTGACCGCTTCAGTAGCGAGAACCGCAAGATGGAGGATTTACAAGGGACTAAGAGGTTGGAGAAGTTAGATGAAAAATTGGGGACACAAATGGGTCGGAGGGGCTATAAAAAAACCATTGAATTAGGAACCACTCCATGGATAGAAATTGATGGGTCAAAAGGAAGTCGACTCGGTCTCAGCTGCAGCAATCGGACTCCGGATCATCACTCCATGAAGGGAGAGAATTGTCTGTACAATACTATAAGTATTAAAATTTTGAGTGTATGAGTATGAGATAAAAATTTCACATTAATAATAATAATAATAACTTATAGGTAAAAGAATCAAATAAAGTCAGTAAGGTCAAAAAGGCCCAATGGATGCAACCACACGGAGGGAGACGCGTTGTGGACCAATGGGTCCTGCGCAGCATTTTTTTTTTTTTTTTTTATACAGGGACTTTAAGCCCATTTTATTAAGAAAAGTATTATAAGGGGAGCGGCTGTGATCAAAGTAATGACGCCAACAGCAGCCTTGCCTTGACTAGATTGGCCTTTTTCCCCACCTCTTGCGGGTGCTTATGGACTTGTAATTTGTCAGTAGAATATAGGACTTTAGAAAAGTACCTAGAAGATATACCTCACTCGTCAAAAGTACAAAATGGCACGGTTTTAAAAAATACTTGAAGTTCAATAGTAAATTTTCCATCATTAGGAACACTTCATTATCCTACGGAGGGCTTCAAAAGTAAAAGTGATCTTATTACTCTTTCAGATCAATTAGGAAGCGACTCACGAGTCATGTTTGGCAAATTTTTTTTTTAATAAATCAAATATAAAGACTTTTCTTCTCTTCTAAATTCTGTCTGCCCACTAACCCCACCGATGTAACAATTGCTTTTGCTTTTGTTGTCATATAGTGGCAGTGATGCTTCCTGGCTTCTTATTTGGTCTATTCTTCTGTCCACGTGATTGTGGAAATTAGAACATAGACCAAATTTCTAGGAAACACATTCCCCACTTTCTTCTTTTGAAGTCTTCCACGTGCTTACAAAAAACCTAGTCTTCGCAGTTGCATTTTACATATAAGACATGGGGTCTATTTTTTTGTCCATGAAAATTAGTAAACATATTAATCACGTAAGTCAATAAGCGAAATTTCTAGGAAATTTTTTCTTTTGTTTCTACCTTTCAAGTCTTAAATGAACTTTTGGAAAACTTAAGTTTGCATTAAAATATGAATATCAATTCTATTGTCCATACTTCTGGACAAGGTTATCTCTGAATACTACGTTAAAAAATAAGACATTATAAAATTGTATCTCACAAGTTATAACTCTTTTTTTAGTAATGTTTTTATCTCATAATTGGTAAAAAAAATTTAAAATTTATAAAGTAACTTTCATTATATTTATATAAAAACTCTCTTTCTATCAATAATTTATGTGATTTTATTGGGTTATATAGTAAGGAGACATTTTTGAAGATATGGACTCCAATGTGGGACATGTTATAAGTTAAGTCTTAGACATGTTTTAAGTCTTAGGTGCCTATTTTCTAGGAAGATGCATGGATTTGACTATGCTCTTTCCTTGTCATGTACCCACAAAAATAAATAGATAGACCTTTTGTCAATCACAAACTTTTCTTTTAGTTTTTTCTTTTTTATCAATTGGGTCTAGTTGGCATTAAAAAGTTGACTCCCTTTCATAGATTTGCTGTTGTATATATATGTGTTGTGTGTGAGTGAGAGAGAGAAACTATAATAGCAATTGGAAAAGGAGGGCATTTTAATTTTTATTTTGTTCTTAGTTGCATGCCAATGGACTTTACTAGAAAGCAAACACTTAAATTAATGTAAGTTAAGTGTTTTAAAAATATATTACAATAATATTTAAAATATCTTATAAGATTTTTTTTAATAATTAAAAATAAAATTTAATTTTAACTTTCAATCAAAATTTTTGTCCTAATTTCTTCTTAAAAAAATTCATAATTTAATGGTAACAAAATTAATTTTTTTAATTTAAAAATATAAAAAATTTGCTCTGTATATAATTTTTAGATTTATTAAATTTTCTTATCATATCAATTTTGTTAACAAAAAATGAAGTAAAATTTTCCATCTCAACATTTTGTTTTAATAAACTATACACTAATTATTCATATTTTTTTATAATTTATATTTTTGGATCTGTTAGAGGAGACGTAGACTTAGCTTTGTTTCCCATTAAATTGGGACCTCTAAAAGCAACTTGATGAGCTGAATCTGGACAATTCGCTTTCAAAGCATGGGATGAGTCATAAGTTGAAGCAATAACTCCCATCAAACGTGCCATTAAGTGATTGATAGAGGGACTTTAAGCCCATTTTATTATGAAAAGTTTTAGAAGGGGGGCGGCTGTGATCAAAGTAATGACGTCAATAGCAGACTTGCTTTGACCAGATTGGCCATTTTCCCCACCTCTTGCGGGTGCTTATGGGCTTGTAATTTGTCAGTAGAATATAGGACTTTAGAAAAAGTACCTAAAAGATATACCTCACTTGTCAAAAGAACAAGATGGCACGGTTTTTAAAAATGGTAAATTTTCCATCATTAGGAACACTTCATTACCCTACGGAGGGCTTCAAAAGTAAAGAGTGATCTTATTATCTTTTCCGATCAATTAGAAAGTGACCTGACCTTTGGACACGAAGACTATTCCGTTATCAACGGAAAGCCGCCTTAGAGATTGAACGTGGACTTATCTTATTACCGTTCAATCTAAGACAGCGCTGATAGCTTTTAGTGAACAGCCCCCTTATGAAAGCAAGCGAAAGCAGCCTTTGGTACTTAAGTAGTTAAGGTTTGGAAGCCTTGCAACTATGACAGAAAGCCGTTTGCTTCTTGCCAAAGCCTTCGCCTTTCTTTTGAATCAAAGTAGGTCACGAGTCATGTTTAGCAAATTTTTTTTTTTATTTTTTTAATGAATAGAAATGAGATGCTAATAAATCAAATATAGAGACTTTTCTTCTCTTCCAAATTCTGTCAGCCCACTAACCCCACCGATGTAACAATTGCTTTTGCTTTTGTTGTCATATAGTGGCAGTGATGCTTCGTGGCTTCTTATTTGGTCTATTCTTCCGTCCACGTGATTGTGGAAATTAGGAAACTCTTTCCCCACTTTCTACTTTTCTAAGTCTTCCACGTGCTTACGAAAAACCAAGTCTTCGCAGTTGCTTTTGTTGTGGAAATTAGAGAAGTTTTAGGCCAACGAGGGGAAATTTCTAGGGAAATTTCCTCCTCAGTTTCTTCTTTTCCTTTCATAGATGTGCTGTTCTATATATGTGTGTCGTGTGACAGAGAGGGAAACTAAAATAGCAACTGGAAAAAGGAGTCATTCTGATTTTTATTTTGTTCTCTCTTGCATGCCAATGGAGTGTCGCTTCACTAGAAAACATTATTGTTTTTGGGTTTTGATTCATGTGGCGTTTGTGGGTGTTCTTGAGAGTTGTTTAGAGGAAGAGAGGTTAGGTCTATTAAGCATCAAGGACCACTTTAAGTTATACAATGGTGACGCTAATGAATTCCTTCCTTCGTGGACTGATGATCCAGTGGCTGACTGCTGCAGCTGGGAGCGAGTGAAGTGTAATAACGCCACCATGGTCACTCAACTCTCTTTGGACTGGTTGCTGCCCTGGTCTCTGAACGACGGCCAAAGGGTTCTGAACATGTCTTTGTTTACTCCTTTCAAGAAGCTGCTCAATCTAAACTTGTCATGGAATTACTTTGCTGTTTGCAACCAGAATTATGGTAAGTAACATACAACAACTCTCATACTTTTCCTTTTTTTCTTTTTTTTTTTTTGTGGATTTCCTCAATCAATGTTTCTTTGAAAATCTGCACCACACAAAAGCAACATTTCCAAGTTGGCATACAGTAAAAAGGGTTCATTAACTCTGCTTCATTTAACTCTTTATATTACTTACTTGTTATGCCGTGAATATATCAGACGTAGACATGTCTACACACATATATGTCTATTTACATGTCCAAAAATTAATTTGGTCTCATGCACCAAAAATTAGAATTGGTGGCATCATTTTAAAATAATCATTTTACCTTTACTCACAAAATTAACTAAAAATCAAATCAAATAATATAAATTACTGTCTATTCAAAAATTTTTATTATTAGACATTTAATTTTATATAAAATATTTTACTTTTTTAAAAAAATTTTAATTATAATATTTTAATAAAATATACTAAAATAAAAAATTAAATATATTATATTTTTAATGTTTAACAATAATTTTGTTTTTATAAGTTTTAATCTTAATTTTACTTGTACTAATAATACATTGTTTATATATAGATTCCAAGACTTTGAAGAATTTGGTGACACTTGATCTAAGCAGCAATTTGTTCAGCGGCACCATCCCAGGTGAGCATCTTAAGTCTCTCAAGTTTCTACTGTTTGGTAGAATTAATTTCTATGTAAAGCTTAAAATAATTTAAATCTAAGTTGAAATTCACGGTACTAAAATCATCTTCAGATTAAATAAGAAAATAATATTTTTATTTTTAACTAAAATTTTATTTTATATATGAATTTAATTGTTATTTAAATATATTTTTTAATATAAATATAATTTTATATTATTATTATTATTTATTTATATATATAATATATATTATTATTATTATATTATTAAAATATGTCAAATTATATTTTTTTTCTTTTTATATTAACTTATATCAAAAATATAGAAAAATATTATAAATATTATGTATAGTTATATTATTAATTATATATTATTATTAGAAGAAAGAAAATGTACATATTAACTAAGTCAATACATCTTAACAGTTCACAAGGTTTTATGGACTTGGCCATCTTCAATTGGTTGCAGACAAAAGTTTTCTGAGGTATAAAATGATTACAGTTTAATGGAAAAAAAAAATAATGGTTCCACTTACGATAGAAGAAAATATACACGTATTTACATCATATTCTGATCAAATTCCAGATAATCATATAATTATTAAGAAATTTTCCCAGTCATAATACTTAGATAAAATCTGTTAAAATAGATATAAGAGAATTATTTATTTGTATAGAAAAAAAAAAACATAAAATCTGTTAAATTAAGAAAAAAAAATTTTCTAATGAGCTGTAATTTTTTCCTTTTAGCTGAAAAATGGGAATTTTTTTTAGTTAAAAATATGTTAATTAGACATTCAATAATGTAATTTAGTCTTAAGTACCAAAAATTAAAACTACTCTTATCATTTTGAATGAAATATTTTGTTTTTACTTACAAATTTAACTAAAAATCAAACTAAATGGTAAAATTTAGTATCTATTTAGAAATTTTCATTTATATACATTTATTTTTACATCTTTTTTTTTAAGAAAAATTGTGGTTGCAATATCTTGTTAAAATATTTTGAAAACAATACAACAATTAAACAAATTATACTTTTAGTATTTTGTAATAATTTTGTTTTTGTGAGCTTCAGTTCCAATTTTAATTACATTAGTAACACATTACTTATATATAGAATTCAAGACTTTGAAGAATTTGGTGACACTTGATCTAAGCTCCAACAATTTTGATGGCACCATCTCAGGTAGGCATCATAAGTCTCTCAAGTTTTTACTTCTTTGGCAAAATTAACTTCTATGTAAAACTTAGAACAATTTGGATCTAAATTAGAATTCACCTAATGATACTAAAATCATCTTAAAATCAAATGAGAAAATAATGTTTTTATTTTTAATAATTTTTATTTTATATGTAAATTTAATTATTATTTAAATATATTATATATTATAAGTATAATTTTATATTATTGTTATTATTTATATATACAATTTATATATTATTATTATTATTAAAATATGTGAAATTATTTATTATTTATTATTTTTATATTAATTTATATCAAAATTATATTAATATATTATATATATTATGTAAGTTATATTATTAATTATATATTATTATTAAAAGAAAGAAAATGTGTATGTTAAATAAGTCTATGCACCTCAACAATACACCAGCTTCTGTGGGCCCGACCATCTTGAAATGGGTGCAACCAAAAGTTTTCCAAATATAAAATGTTTACAATTTAATGGAAAAAAACAATGGTTCCGCTAACAATAGAAGAAAGTGTACACCTATTTACATCACATTATGATCAAATTCAGAGCAATCATACATATAATTATTAGGAAATTTCCCCAGTCATACTACTTAGAAAAAGGAAAAGAAAAAATTAATGTTCTTTATATTAATTCTAAGTAAGTTGAAACTAGAAATCAATAAAATTAGTTCAGTCAGCAAAAGGCAAGGACGCAGGAGATTTTGGGCTCGACGTGAATTCACAAGTTGTACCTCTCAAGATATCAAAGGCTACTTCAAACTCAATCTAAAGGGTGTGGCTATTTTCCTGGGAAAATCCACTCGTAGAGAATATAAAAATCAACACAACATTTTCTCATTTAATTGCAGAAATTACAAGGGCAATGCTCGTATGAACTCATACCAGCATTGCCCTTGTATTTTTTGATTTTCATAATTTCTGCTTTTTAGAAGTATATTATAACTACCATGTATATTCATATTATTTATTATATATTATTATAAAAATAAAAAATTATTTATATTATGTAACTCATAATCCAAAAGACTTTTTAATGGACAAAAAGGCAAAAAAAAATTAAAAATTGATTCATTAGCATGTCTTTTCATAATTTATATTTATATTTTATCATAAATGTATGTCTTAAATAGGAATTTTAAGGTGTAAAGGTTTTGGACTTGAAACTTCACTGTAAAAACTTTCCAAAGGATTAGTGAAGGCATAAAAGGAGTTAAAAGCTTTTTTATTTTTTAAAATTTTTAAGTATTTAACACTAACAACTAATTAAGATTTTAAATTTTAAAAAAGTTGAATTCACTAGGACTCCTAGTTCTACACTCATCCAATCATTGTATCATGTTGTACCTAACATTAATTAATTAGTAGTATAAATGACCATATTTTTTTCTTTTCCTATCCAATTTATGTACTATTGTATTATAATATCAAATACTTTCAATGTTTCACAATAGTTTTGTTTTTATGAGCTTCAGTTTTGATTTTAGTTGTATTAGTAACACAATACTTATATATAGATTTCAAGGCTTTGAAGAATTTGGTGACACTTGATTTAAGCTCCAACATGTTCAACGACACCAACCCATGTAGGCACCATAAGTCTCTCAAGATTTTACTTCTTTGGTACACTCAACTTTTATGTAAAACTTTGAACAATTTGGATTTAAGTTGGAATCCACCTAATGATACTAAAATTATCTTAATACCAAATAAAAAAATAATATTTTTATTTTTTATTAATTTTTTATTTTGTATATGAATTGTATGTTATTTAAACACACTATATATTATACGTATAATTTTATATTATTATTATTATTTATATATACAATTTATAATAATAATTATTATATTATTAAAATATGTGAAATTATATATTTAAAATTTTTTATACATTAATTTATATCAAAACCATAAAAATATATTATAAGTATTATGTATGGTTATGTTATTAACTAAACATTATTATTAGAAAAAAGAAAACTATTTCTATTATATAACTCATGGTTTAATGAACTTTTTAATGAATTAAAAAAAAAATACTCCAATTCATTACCATGCTCCTTCATAATTCATATTTTTATTTTGTCACAAAATGCGTGTGTTAATAGGTATTTTAAGATATAAAGTTTTTGGACTTGAGTTTTACTATAAAAACTTTTCAAAGCATTAGTTAGGACACAAAAGTAGTTCAAAGCTTTTATTATTATTATTATTTTAAGTTTTTAAGGCTAACAAGTTTATTAAAATTCTAAATTCAAAAGAAGTCGGTTCATTATGACTTATACTTCTAAGACTCTTAGTCTTGAGGTATGTACACTCATCCTATTATGGTATCATTTTGTACCCAACGTTTATTAATTAGTTGCCTATATGATCGATTTATTTTTCTAAGTTCACAATGTTTTTCTGTCCAATTTATGTATTATTGTTGAAGCAAACACTTGAGCTTGTTTGCTACCCTTCTTCTATTTTATTGCTATTCACGCGTTTCAAAATTAGATTTGAAATTATATATTTTTCCTTTTCATTGGTACAAGCTCCTGCCTTCTTTAACTCATTTAATAGTTTTAACTTTTAATTTTTTCTTTTTTTTTTCTTCTTATTTATTTGGTATAACTTAGAGGTTTGAAGAAACTGGAAATCCTAAACTTGAGTTGCAATAGATTATCTAGAAATGTATTTCATTCTCTTGGCAATATGACCTTGCTTAAGGCTCTATATTTGGCTAACAACAACCTTAATGGATCTTTAGGCGGACAAGGTAGTTATTGACATTTCATTAATGCTCCAATTTAGGTATTAGATCTCTTATGTAATAGTAAATGATAAAAATTCTACCATATCTTGTTTTTGCAGGCTTATGTGAATTGAAGAGTCTTCAAGAGTTGGCTCTTAAATACAATAATTTAAGCAGAACTATTCCACCTTGTCTTGGCAATTTGACATCCCTCAGAATCTTGGACTTGTCATTTAATAGACTTGAAGGGAATATCTCATCTTCTCCAATTTTTAACCTCAAAGACCTCGAGTATATTGATCTGAGAGATAATCTTTTTGAGGGTTTATTCTCTTTTTACTCAATTGCCAACTTCACAAACCTTGGAGGCTTAATGTTGTCAAACCTTAAGGTCCAAACTCAGTATTCACAGAATTGGCTACCTACATTTCAGCTCAAGGCTCTTCGGATGTCAAACTGCAAATTGGACAATATTCCTCAGTTTCTTGCTCACCAAACTGAATTAATAGCTGTGGATCTCTCTCATAATAACCTAACTAGAACCTTCCCCAATTGGCTACTTGAAAACAATATGAAATTGAAGTTCCTAAGTCTTAGAAATAACTTCTTCTCGGGTCAGTTTCATTTATCCTCCAACTTCAGCTTTGTGACAGTCTTCATAGATATATCAGACAATCACTTCCATGGGGAACTTCAACCAGATATTGGCGATTTGTTTCCAAAAGCAATAGCACTTAATCTTTCTGCAAATGCCTTCTATGGTCACATTCCATTCTCAATTGGCCACATGCCAGAGTTGTCCTATTTAGATCTATCTAAGAACAAGTTTTCAGGAGAAATTGCCACTACTTTGGTAGGACTAGCAAATTTCTCCAATTTAGTAGTTTTGGCAGCTTCAAAAACCAGATTACATGGCCGAATACCAAATTCCATTAATATGACTTCATTACGGGTCTTGCAACTCAATGGAAATCAGATTACAGGTGATCTGTCAAGTTGGATCTCAAACTATCTGAACTTATATTTCTTAGATATCAGTGACAACCACATAACAGGTGAGATTCCTCCCTCCATTGGCAATCTAACATATGATTTTGGAGGAATTACACTAAACATGGCAGGTAATGGGCTAGAAGGCAGAATTCCAAGTGAACTAGCAAGGCTTCAGTTATTTTATTTGGACCTTTCGCATAACTTTCTTTCAGGCCCTCTTCCGTGTTACTTCAATTCGTCATCTTTACAGCATTTTAATTTGGAAGGAAATAGACTCACTGGCTTGATTCCAGAAACATTATTCTATTCTTCTACCATTCAGATACTAAATATTGGAAATAATCTTTTGTCTGGTTGCATTCCATCCTCGGTTGGGGCTTCATCAAATTTGAGGGTTCTTCTTCTTCACCAAAATTCTCTAAGGGGTTTGATACCAAATCAACTGTGTAGATTGAATCAACTTGACATCCTGGATCTCTCACACAACTTGTTTTCTGGACCCATACCTCACTGTTTTGGTAACATCTCATTTGGGAAGTTAACTTTATCTAATTTTTCATACCAAGTAAAGGTTATTGATGGAAGGGAATTTGAGCCCATAATTGTGAGCAATCTCTTCCTCTCACCTTTTGGCGTGGAAGCAAGTTATGGGCAACAAGTGCAAGTTGGGTTTGTGACAAAAACAATGTCCAACATATACAATGGTAGCATTCTTGATTTGATGACTGGATTGGATTTATCTTACAACCAGCTAACAGGCAAAATACCAGCAGAATTTGGAAATTTAAGTTGCATACATGCATTGAACTTGTCTCACAATCAGTTGATAGGTTTCATTCCAGCAACTTTTGCAAAACTTAAAGAGATAGAGAGTCTGGATCTTTCCCACAACAAATTGAGTGGAGAAATTCCATCAAAACTAATTGGTCTTTATTCTCTATCATCTTTTAATGTAGCTTACAACAATCTATCTGGAAGGCTTCCAGATATGGACATGCAGTTTCAAACATTTGATAACAAAAGTTATGAAGGAAATCCATTTCTTTGCGGACCTCCGTTAACACGGAATTGCAATGTCATTCATGACATATCACAGGTGACATCATCCAATACTGATGCAAGTGAAGAAAAATGGTATGACATTGATCCTGTGTCCTTCACTGCAAGCTTTCTAGCAAGCTACCTTGTATTCCTGGTGGCCTTTGCAACAATACTTTATATCAACCCTGGTTGGCGACGGAGGTTGTTCATGTTCATTGAGAATCTCATTGACGAATGCTATTTTCTAGTTTTCTACACTGTTCCCAAATTATTTGCTGCATTATATAGATAATTATGTTGTGTATCTTTCTTTTGGACATGTAGTTCCTTAATACACATTATTCCTTTATTTGTTGCATGTTATGTTTTTATGAATACAAAATAAGATTTTAGCTCGAAATACATGTAAAAATGGATAACCTAGTCCAATCTATCTGTGTGTATTATTTTCAGTTTGTTGGAATGACAGACAAGGATTCCTATGTTTTTTTTGCTTGATATTGGCTTTTAAATCATTATTGCAAGTTGGTTTTATTTATAACACCAAGAAATGTTTTGTTGTAAAATGCATCATGATATTGCTTATATTGAAGGATCAGATATTACATTACACCAATGGACTAGCCACCTACGAATCTCGTTGGTGGAGTAGGAATTTTTTTTCCCTTTCTTTCTACATTCTTGATGTGCCTCCAATTGCTTTGCTGATGATTCATTTTCTTCGACCAAAATAGTTTTTCTTTGCATCTCAAGCCTTCAGTCTCCCCATTCCCATATTACCTTTGATTTTGTTAAAATACTAATTGCAAGTTAGGGGACTTAAGTCCTACATTTGAAGTGTGATATTTCAAAGAGAGGTTTATATTAAATTTCTCCTCATCTTAGTGCATAGGTTTTTCTAATATATATTTCAAACCATAACAATACCTTGTTTCCACTTTATAGGAAAAATTTTCCTCATTGATCATAGGCAACCAACCATTTTTTTTAATTATTGGTTGGTTCCAATAGGAAAGTGTCCTCAACTTTATATAAATTTGATGAACAAATAATGCACATATAGTTGACTATGGTATTACAAAATTGATTCCCTTTGACTTATTTGTTCCTCAACATATTTGTGTGTCAAAACAAGAATAATAATTGCAAGAGGAAATTTTGATTTTATTTGTGCTTGTTGCATGGCAATGGAATCTCCTGCTTCACTAGGCAAATTGGTTTTAGGTTATTGATTTTGGAGGTGAGTAAAGAAGTGAAGGACAAAGGTCAGTGTGTGGTTGTTGTGGCGCAATGACTTTAGAGCATACGGCAGGATTGACAAGGCTGAGGAAATTTTTGTGGGTCAGGAATTTTAGGTGGCGAGGAAAGGGGGAAAAAGGAATGATCACAGGATTAGCATTACCATTAGCTGCCAATAATTCATTCATTTAATAATGCACTTGTAATAGCTGCCAATATTCAGAAGCATTAGCATCCTATTTTCCTAAAGCAAAAGGGGGAAGAGGAGTAATCACAGGATGGGTAGTCATGCAACATTTCAAACCTAAGTTTATTGAATTACATGATATTTTCCTCTCTTGCAATTGCATTTCATCCCCACACGCACAAAAGAGAGGATCAAGTTGAACAACTTAGTTTTGTAAAGTGATTAGTTATTATCTACACAAGCAGTGCCATTCCATTCTAATGGTCTAAGAATGCTCTTCCATACTACATTGCTTGGACTTCCATACCAGTTGTTTTTAAATTGCTTGTTGATGTAATTCCATCTGACCAAAATAATTATATAGGAAAATAAGTAGAAAATAATTATATAAAAAAAAAATATAGCTCAATGGACATATAAATAAACTAACAGTTTGCAAAATCAAGAGAGAGAAAATGCTTATCATAAGATGACATATATATTTTTTGGAGCCCCTTATCAACCCTTTCTAGTTCCAGGATGAAAGTATGCCATGCCAAAAGGTTTTAAGGGCATTAAATGACAACATATATGGGATCTAAAGTAAGACGTGTGTTTTATATTTTCCCTTTATCTCATTTTATACTGCATCAAAAGTCCTGAGAAGTCTCCAATCCTCAAAAGCATAGAGTCACAGGTCAAATTTCTGGCTATTTCTTCTTTGGGCCAAACTCTGAGGGTATTTGCTGCATTGTCCCAGCTGTTTGGTGTTTTCCAAAATTTTTAATTTTCACAATTTTTAATCATTTTGTTGGTAGATTGTTGCTATTTGCGTTTTATGGTTTTATGATTAGATTTTGTAGACCTTTCAAACATGAAAAGTTTGAGTTTTTGAAGATAAATGCAATTACAGCACAGGGAATGAGTTCATTTACTGGCTTATTCAAATTGGCCAAGTTGTATTGGTGGTGGGCTTGTACACCTCGAGGGTGTTATTAGCAATTTCCTGGGTTCTGGGAAGTGTATATATATTGTTGATATTATTAGCAATAATGTGGCCTTCTCAATTTCATTTCTTTCTTTGACAAAAGAAGTGTAGATTGCTGTAACCTGTCTGAGCATACCTTGCTAATGAGTAACTGCTGTTGCGGCATTTCTTCTCTGTTTGTGAATTGATATGGATTTTCTTGCATGTGACGGGAGCAGTTGCGTACTTCTAAATTAGGTTTGAATTGGCATGCTGATAGGTTGTTTGACATGCTTCCTTATTGTGATGGACAGACAGCAGAGAATATTTGTTGCTGGATAATACGACAAGTGGATTTTTTCTTTTTTTTCTTTTTGGCTTAGTGATCGTTCTGTCACTCTGCAGAAAATTATTCTAGTCTTGAAGCTTGTTGTCTGATATTGACAATGGATGTAATCTTAACTTGTAGATATACTTTTAAATTAATTTTATATAGTTGAATCAATTTGTTCCCTGTTGTTGAATTTGCATCATTGTGAAGTTGACATTGATGGTTCCCTAGCGGCTGCAAAAACTACTGGGGCTTAGGACATTGTTATGCTGAACAATGGTTGTCTGTGTTGTACAGCAAGGGGTGATCTTGTGAGGATGACCGGGGAATTGGTTGAGAGAAGAAAAAAAATGAAAATTCGATCATATCGTAATGGAGACTACAGGTAGGAGATTAATACTAGACACAGACCTAAATCTAGATAATAAGCATTGGAGGTTGTTTGTCTCGGATTTTTTGTGATCTATAATCAATAGAGAATGATAGTCTTGTGTAGCTTAGTTTCACTCCTGTATATGAAACTGGTTCCATGCATCAAGCAAACTTCCCCGTAACAGTTTGATGGCACACCTGGTTTCACTTCTGCAAGGTTTAGCAAATCCTGCACCAATCATTCAGAATTTTTATGCTGAGGATAAAGTTTTCAATGATGTCAAGTCGGATGGTGTTGTCTCTTTAGTTGTTGCAAAGCATCTTACTTTTCATTTGGATGAAATCAGGCCAATGGGTGTAGTAAATGAGGCAGCTGAGCAAATTGCTTATGCAGACAGAATTATAGTAAATAAGGTACTCTTTGCATTTGTAGTTTGCAGTGCTCTTCGTTAAACTTCTATCAGTTTGCATTGCTTAGGTCTTCTTTGCATTTGTGGTAAATAAGATATTCTTATACTGACAGAATTATAGTAAATAAGGTATTCTTATGCTGACAGACATGATGAAAGAGCTTTCTATTTGAATTAAGACAACACAAAAATGAAATATATGCCAGTGTGTGTCATCCAATTATTGTGTCTAATAACCTGACCTTCAAAAAGTTTGTCAATGAACATAAAGGCTCGGTCTTGCATTTGTCTTAGTTGTAGACCCTCTCTCTAGTTGTAACTAATATCAGTTATTTCTATTTTTACTTGACTGATCTGGTCAGCGAGCAAGCGATTTCTTCTTTAGTGCAGCGCATAAGGGAAACTATTCTGCTCTTTATGTTGAGCCCTCTCTTTCGTTATGACTTGAATTTCTTCATGTGCTGACTTAGAGTTAGCTTGTGCCTCTTAGTGCAGAACATTAATCGCATGAATCATTTGAAGTGGACACAATCTGGAAAAGTTGACTTAGAATCTGCACTTGGCATTGGAGGTGGAGAGGTAACTTTTTTTACTTGCCTTGCTCCTGGATTTGAATTTCTTATTTTTTTCATGTTCTCCATCGGTTGTCCTTGATGTTATTTTTGGGCATTTCTTGGTAGGAAGTCTCTGATTATATTCATTTTATGCCTTTAGAATATATTACCATTTTTTTAACCAATTTTTTTTTCTTCTTTTTGTTGCACAACGATCTCTGCACTTTAGGTTGGCATATATTCCCACTGACAAGGTTTTGCAATATGTCTCTCTGCAAGTCCTCATATCAAGTCTATGTTTGCCTTTTTTTGAGAGAGGTCTGATTTTTGGAGAGAAAAATGGTCTTTGCAGTGCATCAAATAGGACAGCCCATGTAATTCATCCTTTTAAGGCGCCGGGTTTAATTGCAGTTGATGCTAAAATCAGGTTTGGAGTTCCCAGTTCTAGAGAGAGAAAAACAAAATTATAACAATAAATCATCAATCTGTGGTTACCAGATCTTTGGTTGCTTTTTTTCTTTGTAAACATAAAAATATGGGCACTATGTCTTTTGTAGTATAATTGGTAACAGTCAGTTCATTGTGTTGACAGTGCTATTAGTTCAACTAGAGCATGAAGGATAATAAAGTATTTGGCAGGTGCACCCAATTTTGTGTAGGAAATGCAGATGTCAGTGTATCTTTATCTTAGTGATGATACAAAGCTTCATGGTTATGACCAAGTATTTCATAAATCTGACGTTCTATTCATCTTCTTTCTTGCATTTTCTTGTGGCATTGTTTTGTTGTTTTTGCTGAAGCAGATGGTTGATCCTGTAAGTGTGGAGGCAGATTCAAGTTAAGTGGCAATTATTATTTTTTTAGCTAAACACACTCTGAATTCTTCATAGGATTGAGAGTGCTGAGATGCTGGAAGGGAAGATAATGGCAGTCACAGCGATGATCGTGAGCTCCATGACCATCATCATCACAACCACAAGCATGGTAAGTCTGTTGTTTACTTATTGGAACCATCTTAGCTTCTAGATCACAAAGGTATAGACACACTTTTTGTTGTGTTGTTTTAGTTGCTGGAGAGTTCCAGAAGGTCCTGAAGAAATGTGGTTTTCAGACAGGAAAGTAATCCTAATCTTTGCCCCTTGTCAACTATTCCATCATAAATGAGGCTTATCTTTTGAGGAAAGTAATCTGAAAGTAACCGAATCTAAAACATAACTAAGGCTTTTGAGGAAAATAGTTTTATTCTTTATTCTATACATTTGAAGAAATGCCCTAGTGCAATGCACAAAACACATGGATGATGTTTGTGGTTTATCTTTTGGGTGCACACTTACTCTTTTGGGGTATTATGGATATGATTATGTTTTTCAACTATGCACATGTTTCTGAATTTCTTATTCATTCTTGTCCTAGATCTATAAACTAGAAACAAAATCTGTGGGTTTTACCATACAAAACACCATTATAATTACCATTCCCATGATCACACTCAAGATCCTGGCGTATCTTCTGTCAACAGAGTTTGTGAAGGGAGCTTAGATCTAGAGAAGGTTGGTTTTACGCATGGATCGCCAATTCTCGTATACCATTGATTTTCCCATTAAAAATCTGGATATTGGACAAATGTTCGCCATACATGAGCTTCTGTACCTTTTTCTAAACTTTGATAGACTTGTTTTCTTGTCGTATTTGTGTTTGCGTTTGGGAAGTTTAAGAACGTGTTAGGGATTGGGGATTTTAAACACCAGACTTATCACACTACAGGACAACTATCCTCCTCCAGGGTAATTGATTCCTTGAATCAATTTGATTAAGGTCAATGAAATATTGTGTTCAATGTAGAAAACATTTTGTTCTTGCCATGTTCATTTTTCTGCTTTCTCTTGGATAGAGGAATCACACCATACTATGTTAGATGATGTGTGAACTGTTTGCAGAGACAGGCTTCTTTGGATGGAGAATCAATTGCATTAATTTACTGAATCGTGGTTATTAGTTTGTAATAGTACCATCCTACAAATATTCTTATAATCTTATGCATCATAGCTTTTATAGGATGTAGAAACTGCAATTGCCTTAAAGGGAATGAACTTCTGCATTTTGAATATTAAAATTAGATTGATGTTGAACTATCCATGCTCTTTAACTCAATGTAGATGTGAATTTGTTGTCAAATTGATTGCCCAGTAGAAAATTGGTTTGGCAAAATGCTAGTGGGAAAAAAATTAAAAAAAAAAAAAGAAATAGAGAGAGAGAGAATAAATATATCGTCACTTCTGAATATGGTTTAGTCTCCTATTCCATCATTAAAAGATAATTGCAGTTTTGTTCATGCTTTATGATGGATTTCCTTTCCTATAGAAAATCAAGAAACAACTAATGTTTCTTTCCTTGATTTTGCGTCTCTAGGATTCAGCTCTATGATCTCATTTACAGTTTTAAAACGTTGATTTGTTTGAAGAAACTGGAAATCCTAGATTTGGGTGGCAATAATTTTTTTGGAAACATTTTTCCTTCTCCTGGCCATATGACTTCACTCAAGGCTTATATCTTTTTCTAACAATAAATCTTTAGGCAAACGAAGTAGTCATTGACATTTTGTCAATGCACAAATTTAGGTATTACATCTCTACGTGGCTGGCTCCGTGGACAAGCATATGCACATACGTCATTAATGCACACGTTGCTTGCACATGTTCTTCTTCGTATGGAATTTGAGAAATTTTTCTTGATATCCTTGAATCCCTGTAGTGTGAGGACCTTGTGTAGCACATCCTAGATCACTGGTTGTTGTACTCTTTATGATTCCCTTTGTTCATCTTGCTATGCTCTGTTCTTGATGCACATGTTAGCAGATGTTCACATGCAATTACTTTTTTACTTTAATTTTATTTGGAGCCCACTCTTTATGGTAGGCACAATTAAAGAATTTTCTAGATAATTGACAACTTGGAGCCTCTACGCTGGGGTGCTACCCATTGAGGAATCTGATATTATACTCATGGGCTAATGTGTGTCATCTTCACGAGCCACAATTATTCTTCACAGGTTTAAGGAAATTGGTGTAATTGCATAACAAATGCTGATATGAAGCATTTTTCTGTTTATCAATCTCTTTCTCTCTCTCTCACAAACACACATACACACCTAAGCCTTAGTCCTTACAATTAGCCTGATAGTTATGTAGATAGAATTTGTTTATTATATATGTTGAATTTCTTTTGTAAGACTAGAATTGCTTATTTTTAGCAATTCAAGAATGTTATTTTGCAAATTTTTTGTCAAATCGGCTAGCATTATTGTCACTTCTTTCAAAATTTATTGGGATAATCTTTTGTGAAAACTTTGAATCTCTTGGACATTCTCAACTAATTGTATAATTTGGTATGTTGCCAATACTTTGCATCAACATACTTGGCTTTGGATGCTTTTGTTGTTTGTTCTATGTCTCTTTGTCTCTATCTCTCTAACCCTCTCTACATTGGTCTTGTTGTGTTATCCTTAGTATAATGGTATTAGATTTTTCTTGCTGGCCTTGCTTCCATCTTTTTATTAGTTGTGCAAATTTTCTTCTAATTGATTGGATTTGTTAGGCTATTAGCATTTGAAATGTTTGGTATTATCAAATACAATAGTTGGAAGCAGTGGTCTTGGCCACCTCTCTAGTTAGACATTTACATACCAATGAATATGAATGAGTGATTTTGCTATATTTCCTTTTGGTCAGTGACTAATATAAATTCACTTCTTAAAGTTCTTTGGTTAATGTGGTTAGTGATTGCGGTATATATTACCTTTTCAACCCATATGATAATGTGGGCACTCCTCTGATTGTTAACTTTGTTTAAGTTAAAAATTTGTAGTTGGTGTTTGATTTCATCCAGCCATTGTTTTCTCTGAAAACACTTAATTGGGATGTCTGCCAAATTACAGGTACTGGTCTTGCTGCCCTTACTAGTAAGTTTAATTTGGTTGATGGTCTTCTTATTCTTCTTGTTCTTCTCTTTCCCCCTCTCTCCACCCCTTCCAAACCCCTAAAATGCAGTTGGTCTTCCTTTAGTGCCATTGAAGTATTTGAACTTTAATATATTGAAGATATTTTATCCTGGAAGCCATAGCTTTTGAGATTGAGGACCTTATATGAAGTTCACTTGGACAATAGGCATGTCTTATGAAGTTAAATTCCTTTTTTTCTGCCGTAATCAAAACTTTAGATGTATGAGAAGGCTTGGGAATGGTGTCTACTCAGTGACTCTCAAAGGTTCTTTACTATTAATGCTTATCCTTTTAACGTAGGAACAGATCAAACCCATAAAAAAACACAAGAAAATAGTGCGGGAATCTATCCAAAAAATAGAAACCATCAGGAGTCTACCCGGGACAACAAGAATCCGAGATCCGACTGGCCTCTCGCGCCACCGGCACTAATTTTTTTTCTTTTGCCTATAAATTTTTTATATTTAAAACTGCAGCTTGAATATAAAAATCTGAAGTTCTGTAAGACTCCGACAATAGGATGTGGGCTAAAGATGGTTGGGCCGGATATGGGCCGTTGATGACTTGTGAGTAAAGCTGGGGAGTAAAACAAAACTGCGCGTCGCTCCCAATTGAAATCCTTCAAACTTCCCTTCTCTCTAATTTATTCTTTCTGGTTTGCAGCCACATGTTGACTTTGGATTGAAGTTGCTTGGAGCAGACACTATGTCAATTCCTGGCCTGTACAGTTCATCCAGGTAATTACTTTTACTCGCTTATATTCTTTTTTCCCTTTTGCTTTCTGCCAGTGTGTTGGTTCTTTTTTGGGGGAGTAGGGCATTGGCACCCGAGGAATACTTGACCTCGTTTTCAGAGATTTTCATTTCTTCATCTCTCTCTCTCCAGGAATTTATAAAAGATCAAGTTGCAAAGATGCATCTATGGCCAAGGACTCCAGAAGTACCAATCTTGGATCCTGCCAAGTAAGTGTCCACTTGTCTCCTAGGATCCAGATTTCAACTTTTCTACTTGTTTGTACTCATACTTGCTGATCTTTTTCTTAACAATATGCAGAGCCATGAAGCAACCTGTCGGAATTTTGAATGTGAAGGTTGTGCGGGCAATGAAGCTCAAAAAGAAAGATTTTCTGGGGGCCTTAGACCCTTTTGCGAAATTGAAACTTACGAAGATGAGCTCCCTTCAAAGAAAACCACTGTGAAACATGGAAACTTGAACCCTGAATGGAATGAGGAATTCAGTATGGCTGTTAAAGACCCTGAATCTCAATCCCTGGAGCTTGTTGTCTATGACTGGGAACAGGTTTCTTTTTCTGAACTTTAACCATGAAGTTCAGACTTCCAAGTTCATTTCCACCGTATGCTTATGATGTAACTTCTCTCATTTGTTGAAACCATAAGTGAAAATTTTGGAATCCTATAGTTTTTGTTGATGTTGAAACCTATAGGTTTTTTGGTGTTCTTAGAAACCTACATATGGCTTCAAATAAGTGAATGATGAATTACAGAAGATTCTTGTTTGAGAGAATCTATGTTACTGTACTTCTCCTCCTTTTTTCTCTTTCATCCTTTGATGGGAAAAACCCCAAAAAGATGTGGCTTAGGGACCCAACACACACAGGGAATTAAAGAACAATCAGGAAAACTAAATCAGAGTTTAATATCACAAACCCTACACCCACTCTGGGAAGAAACACGAACCTTAGTATATTTAAGAAGGATATGGACGCCACACTCTAGAAAAGAAGGAATTGGGAAAACCCTTACTTTTTATTTCACTCAAAGTTGTCTGCCCTCCAGAGCTTACAAGGGGAGTCTATTTATAGGCTAAGATAGCAATCCTAAAGAGGCACAAATTTCTACTTAGGACAAATCTTTATTTTGGAGGAATTCCTAATTGAGGATAAATTCCTACATAAATAATAAACTCTTATTTAGGAAGAAATGCTATTACTTATTCTAATTTATTTAAGTATTCTAATTATATTAATTAGGGCTGGATTCCTTGTCAAACTTAAATTCGCCCCATTTGAAGCTGGGTTGGCCTAGATGTCCTGAATCAGCCCATTTAGTGCTTCTTTAATCTTTTTGGCTCTAACTCGTGTTATTGGGCCTTCTGGGATGTGCAATGGACCTCTTGCAACCATTGGAGCCTTCCACCCATCATCTCTATGGTTCTCATCATTCCCCCTCTCCTCAAAAGGATTCGTCCCCGAATCATCACCATCTCTTCTGGGTTGTAGCTTCCAACGCCTTTGAGCTGGGAACCGTTCCTTGCGCATATGCACCCAAACCCAATCACCAGGTTCAAACACCACCTTCTTTCGTCCCTTGTTGACATAGGATGCATGGTGCTCAATTCGTTTTTCAATATGTTGTCGCACCTTCTCATGCAATTTTTTTATCATGTCATCTAATCTAGGTATGGGGTGACGATACTTTACAGTGATTTTGTTGATTGCTCGACAATCAACACACATCCTCCAAGTCCCATCTTTTTTTGGTACAAGTAAGACAGGCACAGCACATGGACTCATGCTTTCCCTCACATATCCTTTGGACATAAGCTCCTCAACCTGCCTTTAAAACTCCTTTGTCTCCTCAGGATTACTCTTATATGCTGGCTGGTTAGGGATGGATGCACCTGGGATGAAATCAATTTGATGTTCAATTCCTCTATTAGGTGGCAATCCACTTGGGATATCATCAGGGAATACATCTTCAAATTCCTTATCTTTGATGAGACACCTTGTCTGAAAGATGTTATCTCGTTGCACCTCATTTTCTTCTTTTACTTGTACATTCAATGCTCACCTCGTAATGAGAGTTACTCCGTTAACTGGATACTCCTCTCCATCACATTCACCCTCTGACGGTGGCACAGAATCATCATCTGTCTCCTTGCTAAAACCCACATTCTTGTGCTTGGGTAGCTCGGCCTTGGACTTGTAATTGGCCATCTTGTCCCTTTTACTCCAGTTTGGCTTCCACGATGAGGTAGAACCAGAATTCTGCCCAACCCGTATGGAGCCCTTTCGTTTAAGTTGCCTTTCAACTTTCATGGCCATGTACACCATGTCTTCCAATTCCACATAGTGCTGCAATTCAACCACATTTGCTATGTCCCTATTTAGCCCTTGCAGAAATCGAGCCATGGTTGCCTCTCTATCTTCTTCTACATTGGCCCTAATCATGGTAATCTCTATCTCCTTGTGGTAGTCCTCCACACTTTTGGTGCCCTGAGTGAGCCCTTGCAACCTTTGGTACAACTCCCTGTAATAGTGACCAGGGACAAATCTCCTCCTCATGATAGCCTTCATCTCCCCCCATGTATCAATAGGCCGCTCATGATTTCTTCTCCTAGTCAAAACAAGTTGATCCCACCAAATAATAGCATAATCAGTAAATTCAACAGCAGCAAGCTTTACCTTTTTTTCCTCGAAATAGTTGTGGCAATCAAAAACCAGTTCAACCTTCTTTTCCCATTCTAGGTATGCATCAGGATCATTCTTACCTTGGAATGAAGGAATTGTTATTTTAATACTACCCAAATTATGATTGTAGGTGCCTTGCCTCCCAAATTCTCTTCGATCCCTTCTATTGTTACCAGTTCTAACCATCGTAGTTTGATCATCAACTTCATCATCTTCTACATCATCCTCATGGTCATAGGCACGTGTCAACTGCCTTCTTGCTTTGGGAGCCTCATATTCCCTATGTTTCCTTTGCAACTCTGCTATTGTAATAGCTTGCTCCTCCATCCTCTCCCTCATATCATCAAATCTGGTATTCATGCGCTCAAATTGTTGTTGCATAGCTTTGATCATGAAGGACATATCACCAGCTGCCTCTTGAGCTACACCTTTGTCTTTGGACGTCATAGTCTTACTTCTGCACAAACAAATGGGATACCTCACAGAACACTCCCTCACGTGTTTCACTCAAAAGATTATGTCACACTCCCTCGTGTTTACACTCTTTATGGGTTTTTTTTTTTTTTATATGAACTTTCACTCTTACCTTTTACCGCTCAGATTTTCCCTTTCAACTCTATAAAGAACTAAACAACGTAAATCAAGGGTACTGATTTTGAACAGAATAAGCTAAACGGCGTAGAGTTGAACAAATTAGAGAACAAGAATCAAGCGAAAAAGGATGTCAACACAAACGGATTTAATGAACTAAATTCACAAAAATTAGGATAGGGGTAATATAACCTAGAGGACAACTTGGGTAACAAAATAGGAAAACAGATGGTAGAATTGGAGTTGAGTAAGAAAACTTTATTATTATTGTGGCCAATATGACCAAACTGTAAACCTTATCAATAACTTTGAATTTGATGTTTTCTTTCTTTTGTTCTTCTTCCTTCCCCTTTTTTTTCTTTTTTTTTTCTTTTTTTTTTTTGGTTTTTTTCAATATAAAACAATAGGAGAATACTTAAACACACCAATTGGAATTGAAATTAGTACGTTTATGAGCTTAAACAAATAAGCAAAGAGAGAAGGATTGCAAATAAACAGATTTGTGCATTTGAATGATAATGCACATAATAGACAAACTAAACAACAATAAATAAATCAAAAGATAGAAAATTGAAAAGTGAGTGGATTCAACCTGATTTAGAACCCTGCTCTGATACCAACTGATGGGAAAAACCCCAAAAAGATGTGGCTTAGAGACCCAACACACACAGGGAATCAAAGAACAACCAGGAAAGCCAAACCAGAGTTTAATATCACAAACCCTAGACCCACTCTAGGAAGGAACACGAACCTTAGCGTATTTAAGAAGGATATGGACGCCACACTCCAGAAAAGAAGGAATTGGGAGTGATAAGTCGATTAGAACGCCACAAGAAGTACCTCTTGATAAGTTCTTTAGTCCTTAAAAGAATCGAAAGGAATTTTTCTCAGTTGACATTTTTTCCTTGTCCAATTTATGTATTATTGATGAAGCAAGCACTTGAGCTTGTTTGTCACTCTTCTTTTATTCTGTTGCTATTTATGAGTTTCAAAACTAGATTTAAAATTATATATTTTTCCTTTTCATTGGTACAAGCTCTTGCCTTTCTAAACTCATTTAGTAGTTTTAACTTGTCAATTTCTCTCTCTCTCTCTTTTCTTGTTTATTTGGTAAAACTGAGAGATTTGAAGAAATTGAAAATTTTAAATTTGGGCTACAATAGTTTATCTTGGAACATTTTCCATTCTCTCAGCAATGTTACTTCTCTCAAAGCTCTATCTTTGGCTAGCAATAACCTTAATGGATCTTTCAACCAACAAGGTAGTTATTGACATTTTATCAATGCTTAAATTTAAGTATTACATATCTTATGTCATAATAAATGATAATGATTCTACCATATCTTATTTTTGTAGGCTTATGTGAATTAAAGAACCTTCAAGAGTTGGTTCTTAGACACAATAATTTAAGTGGAATTATCCCACCTTGTTTTAGTAATTTGACATCTCTTAGAATCTTGGACTTGTCATTTAACAGACTTGAAGGGAATATCTCTTCCTCTCCAATTTTTAACCTCAAAGACCTCACGTATATTGATCTCATGGATAATCTTTTTGAGGGTCTATTCTCTTTTTACTCAATTGCTAGCTTCACAAACCCTAAAGGGCTGAGGTTATCAAACCTTAAGGTTCAAACTCAATATTCATAGAATTGGCTACCAACATTTCAACTTAAGTTTCTTGTGATATCAAATTTCAATTTTTACAATATTCCTCAATTTCTTGCTCACCAAACTAAATTAAGAGTCGTGGATCTCTTTCATAATAACCTAACTGGCACTTTCCCCAATTGGTTGCTTGAAAACAATATGAAATTAGAGCTCTTAAGTCTTGGAAACAACTCCTTCATGAGTCAGTTCCATTTATTCTCCAACTCCAGCTTTGTGATTGGCCACATAAATATATCTGATAATCACTTCCAAGGGGAACTTCAATCAAATTTTGGCAATTTGTTTTCAAGAGCACAATTACTTAATCTTTCCACAAATGCCTTCGAAGGTCACATTCCATTCTCAATTGGCCACATGCCAAAGTTGCGAATTTTAGATCTATCCAGCAATAGCTTTTCAGGGGAAATTGCAACTACTTCGGTAGGACTAGCAAATTTCTCTAATTTGGGATTTTTGGCAGCTTCAAAAAACAAATTACCTGGCCAAATACCAAATTCCATTAATATGAGTTCATTACTTGTCTTGCAACTCAGTGGAAATCATATTACGGGCAATCTGTCGAGTTGGATCTCACACTATCCAAACTTAAAGGACTTAGATATCAGTGACAACCACATAATTGGTGAGAGTCCTCCCTCCATTGGCAATCTGGCATTTACAGGAGTTATACTAAACCTGGCAGGTAATGAGCTCGAAGGTAGAATTCCAAGTGAACTGGCTAGGCTTGAGTTACTTTATTTGGACCTTTCACATAACTTTCTTTCGGGCCCTATTCCGTCTTGCTTCAATTTGTCATATTTAGAGCATTTCAATTTGGAAGGAAATAGATTCACTGGCTCGATTCCGGAAACATTATTCAATTCTTCTAGCCTTCTGACGTTGAACATTGGAGATAATCTTCTTTTTGGTCGCATTCCATCCTTGATTGGGGCTTTATTGAATTTGAGGGTTCTTGTTCTAGGCCAAAATTCTTTGGGGGGTTTGATACCAGATTAATTGTGTCGGTTGAATAAACTTAGCATGTTGAATCTCTCACATAACTTGTTTTCTGGACCCATACCTCATTGTTTTGGTAACATCTCTTTTGGGAAGTTTACTCTATCTGCTTTTGCACGCAACAATGATTTGTGGGTTTTTTCTGGTAGCCAATATGACAAAATTGGGGGCAATCAACTGCATGGGTTCCCCAATTTCTACTCTGAATTTATGTTTGTGCAACCAGTGCAAGTTAAATTTGTGACAAAAACAAGCCTCAGAATATACAATAGTAGCATTCTTGAATTGATGTCTGGATTGGATTTATCTTGGAACCTGCTAACAGGGGAAATACCATCAAAGCTCGGAAATTTAAGCTCTATACATGCATTGAACTTGTCTCAGAATCAATTGATGGGCTTCATTCCAACAACTTTTGCAAAACTTAAACAAATAGAGAGCCTAGACCTTTCCCACAACAATCTAAGTGGAGAAATTCCATCAGAACTAATTGGTCTTAATTTTCTATCACACTTTATTGTGGCAAACAACAACTTATCTAGAAGGCTTCCAAACATGGATGGGCAGTTTCAGACATTTGACAACAAAAGCTACGAAGGAAATCCATTTCTTTGTGGACCTCCATTAATGCAGAGTTGTGATGTTATTCATGACATACCACAATTGGCACCATCCAATACTGATGCAAGTGAAGAAAAATGGTATGACTTTGATCCTGTGCCCTTCACTGCAAGCTACCTTGTATTCCTGGTGACCTTTGCATCAGTGCTTTATATCAACCTTGGCTGGCGACGGAGGTTATTCATGTTCATTGAGAATTTTATAGACAAATGTTATTTCCTAGTTTTCTATACTGTTCCCAAATTATTAGCTGCGTTAGAGAGGTAGCCATATTGTGTGTTTTTCTATTGGACAAAACATGTAGTTCTTTAATGTATATTTTTCCTCTTTTTGTTGCATGCCATGCTTTTATGAATATAAAATAAGAGTTTAACTCTAAACACATGTAAAAATGAAAAACATAGTCCAATCTATCTACATGTATTATCTTCACCTGGTTGGAATGACAGATGAGGACTCCTCTGATGTTTTAGCTAAATATTGGCCTTTAAATCATGATTGTACGTAACGTTAACAAACATTTTGTTGTGAATAAAATGCATCATGGTATTGTTTACATTGAAGGATCAGATATTGTTACACCAATGGACTAGTCACCCACAAATCCTGTTGGTGGAGATGGTTATTTTTTCTCTTTCTCTGTTCTTGATGTGCCTCCAACTACTTCAATGATCATTCATTTTCCTCTGCCAAAATAGTTTTTCTTTGCATCTTAAGCCTTCAGTTTCCCCATTCCCTTATTACATTTAATTTTGTTAAAATCTCAAGTGCAAGGTATAAGACTTCAATCCGACATCTGAAGTAGGACATTTCAAAGTGAAGCTTATATTTGGATTCTCACATCTCAATAGTTAATTTTTTAGGTGTAGTTCTTCCAAGGTTCGTATAAATTCTCCTCGTTGATCATAGGCAACTAGTAGGATTTTTTAATTTTTTATTTGTTGGTTCCAATAGGACAGTGACGTCTACTCCTTTCAGTTCTAGCGACAACTTTAGTAACAAGGACTCCTTCATTGTTCCACACGCAATTAATTAGTCTTGATGACAAATAAATAATGCACTTCCTTTCACTTACTTGCTCCTCGTGTCAAAAATTAGAATGATAATTGGAAAAGGAAATTTTGATTTCGTTTGTGCTTGTTGCATGGGAATGGAGTCTCTGCTTTACTAAGCAAATTGCTAGATTGGTAGCAAAATAATTGAGTGAACATAGAAAAGAACAAAAAAAATTGATTATAACAAAAAATTTAGCCACTCACAATTTGGGTAGCAAAAGCTTCCATCCTAAGACAAATCAAAAGTAGTACTGTTAAGTTTAACTGCCTATACCTCTTTTAAGTGAAAAATCTGTAACCAACCCAATGAGCCAGAAAAAAATTTCAAACAGAAGGGACTAAGAGATTGAGTTGTTGGATGAAAAATTGGGGAGACAAATGGGTCAGAGGGACTATAAAAGACCATTGAATTAGGAATGACTCCATGGATAGAAATTGATGGGTCAAAAGGGAATGAAGTAGATGGGGACAGAGAGGTTGCTATTGAGTTAGATGAGGTATGTAAGGGTGTTGAAGTGAAAGACACTGAGGCAAGTGATCTTGAGACTTTGAAAAGTTCAGAAGGAGTGAGAAGTGGAATCAGGAGGAAGGTAAACAGGGGAATTGGGTAGTGAAGAAAGAAGGGGAAGGAAAGGAAGTCTATAGCTACAATCATGGAAGCTCCATAAGAGATGACTTCAGAGTTCAATGAGATTTTGGATTTGCATATTCAATGCTGCAATCTAGCTGCAAAGAAAGAAGCAGAGGCTATCTGGGAAACAGGGAAGATGAGATGGTGACAATTGCAGGATTTGTAGAATTGCAAAACTGAAGAGGAATATCTACAAGGACATAGAGGTGGGAAAAGAGATTAAAGAAGGGTTCTTTAGGAGAATGCCCTGGGGTCAATGATAGTTGGATGGACGTTATATCTTCTCAGGGAATATCTTTACTTTCTGTGGATCTATCCGGCTCTGATGTCACTGGTTCTGGACCTATTCATCTTAAGGACTGTGTGAACCTACAATGGTTGAACATTAATTATTGTGAACAGATTCCAGACCGTGGGCTTAATCAGATTAGTGGTAATGCTTTCTTGTCCCATTCTTTCCTCTTTTCTTTCTCCCTCATTTTAATTATTCACTTTTAATAGCTGCCAACATTCAGAAGCATTAGCATCCTATTTTCCTAGTAAAGGGGAAGAGGAGTGATCACAAGATGGGAAGTCATGCAACCTTTCAAACCTAAAGTTATTGAGGTACATGATATTTCCACTTTTGCTATCGCATTTCCCTCATCTAGTTGCTCAATCTCTTTACTTTAGAGTAGCTGTTCATCAAAATTTAGTTTCTTGATTTGTTCACCCCACACACACAAAAGAGAGGATGAAGTTGAACAACTTAGGTTTGCATAGTGATTAGTTATTGTTTGCACAAGTAGTACCTTTCCATTTTGATGGTCTAAGTATGCTTTTCCATATTAGATTGCATGGACTTCCATACCAGCTCTTTTAAAATTGTTTGTTGATGTAATTATATCTGACCCACAGAGTAAAATAAGTAGAAAAAATTATAATGGAAGAAAATATCAATCAATCGACAGTTTAGAAAAATAAAGACAGAGAAATTGCTTATCATTCAATGACATTAATATTTTTTGGACCGCTTATTAGCCCTTTCTAGTTCCAGGATGAGAGTCTGTCATCCCAAAAGGTTTTAAGGGTATTAAATGACAACATTTATGGGGTCTACAGTAAGACATTGGTGTTCTATGTTTTCCCTCCGACTCATTTTATAGTGCGTCAAAAGTCCTGATAAGTCACCAACCCTCGTAAACATAGTCATAGGTTAAATTTCTGGCTCTTTCTTCTTTGGACCAAACTTTGGGTATTTGCTGTTCTGTCCGAGCTGTCCGGTGTTTTGCACAATTTTTAATATCCTTGAAGCTCTTCTCACAGTTATTCCTTTATTTTTAATTGTTTTGTTGGTAGATTGCTGCTGTCTGGGTTTATGATCAGATTTTGTAGACCTGTCAAACTTGACAAGTTTGAGTTTTAGAAGAAACATTGCAATTACAGCACAGGGAATGAGTTCCTTTACTGTTTTATTCAAATTGGCCAAGTTATATTGGTGGTGGGCTTGTACACCTCAAGGGTGTTATTAGCAGTTTCTTGGGTTTTGGGAAGGTATGAAACTTTCTTTATATATATATATATATATATATTTAATTAATGAATTTAAATTAAATTATATTTAATTTTTTTATTTTTAATTTAAATTTTCTTTAAAAAAACTTAAATTTACTTTTTTTTTTTTATAATATACCATATATCATTTATTTGACTCCCTAAAATATGATAATTAAGACACTCTACACTTAATTATAATGCTAAAATTGTAAGGAGAAGAAAAAAAAAAGTAAAAAAACACATGATTCTAGGTAAAAAATATATATATAATTTAAAATAATATATATAATATTTTTAACTTTTTAAAAAATTAAAAAATATATATCATTCAAGTATTTTAATAAATTTAATTTTTAAAAATTATAATTATTAATAATATTATTATGTAAATAATATTTAATAAATTATAACTTAAATATGTAATATAATTATTATTTATATAATTTTTAAAATTTTAAGACATACGATTCTACGATGGGTTTGACACGTACGTTTAACATACCACATGAAGTTTGTGTGATGGCATAGACTTGATAGGGGTTTTGGGTGTAAAAGAGGCATCTAGAACCCAACCATAAATACGCGAGCATTTGCGACAAATCTGGAAATGGTATTTTAATTGTAAAAAAAAAAAAAAAACAGTTAAAATAAACAAGCAAATATCCACAAAACGGATTATAAAATCTCAGATATATTGACAGCCAAAAACTTTCTGAGCCCTCTGGCCCTCCAAACTGCGGCGACATTCATGGCTCCGTTGTCACTAGACATAGCTACCACTGTTCTCTCTTTCACTTGTAGGCACGGCGGCCGCCGTCGCCACCACCAGAGCCCACTCTCCCACATCCGCTCGACGGTTCTCCCTTTACTGTTAAATCCACGAAGAGCCCATCAAACGCTCTGCTCAAAATCTCTGCTTTCGGCTAGCTCATGCGGTTTCTCTAGTACGGCTTTCAGTGGCCACCGCAGATTCTCTGTCGCTGCCTCCACCGCCACTGCCACCCCGCAGAGCGAGGATTCCGATTTGACTAGCAAAATTCCTCCAGATAATCGTATCCCTGCCACGATTATTACCGGTTTCTTGGGTTCTGGAAAGGTAGAGAACTTTCGTTTTTTATGTGTCTGTTGGTCAATTCTTTTACATTTTGTTGATATTGGAACCTACAGAAATAACCCATTTATGTATAGTTGAGAGACATGAAGTGATTTTCTATGAATCCTTCCTAGAAATGATATACAACTTCTTTAAAATTTGAGATTATGTGCAAGTTAGCTCACTAAAAGTGCCTTGTAAGAGTTAAGTTTTATACTTTAATAATGTGGGCTTCTCAATTTCATTTCTTTCTTTGACAAAAGTTGTTTAGATTGATGTAAGCCGTGCAGATTGTCTGAGCATACCTTACTGATGAGTAATTGTTGTTGTGTCATTTCTTCTCTGTTTGTGATTTGAAATGGATTTTCTTGCGTGTGATGGAAGCAGTTGCATACTTCTAAATTAGGTTTGAATTGGTATGTTGTTCGGTTGTTTGATATGATTCCTTATTTTGATGGACAGACAACATTGCTCAACCATATATTGACTGCAGATCATGGGAAGCGCATAGCAGTGATAGAGAATGAGGTATGTAGAGATGAATTTTGAATCCTCGTGTTAATTTATTGGATTAGAGAATTTTTGTTGTCTTGATAACATGACATGGGGTTTTTTTTTTTTTTTTTTGTTTTTGTTGGCTTAGTGATGGTTATGTCACCTTGCAGAAAATTATTCTGGTCTTGAAGCTTGTTGTTTGATATCGACAATGGATGTAATCTTAACTTGTAGATATACTTTTTAATTGATTTTATATGGTTGAATCAATTTGTTTCCTGTTGTTGGATTTGCAGTATGGTGAAGTTGACATTGATGGGTCTCTAGTTGCTGCAAAAACTACTGGGGCTGAGGACATTGTTATGCTGAACAATGGTTGTCTGTGCTGTACAGTAAGGGGTGATCTTGTGAGGATGATTGGGGAATTAGTTGACAGAAAAAGAGGAAAATTTGATCATATTGTAATAGAGACTACAGGTACCAGACATAGACCTAAATCTAGATTATAAGCATTGGAGGTTGTTTATCTCAGATTATTGGCGATCAATAATTGATAGAGAATGATAGTCTTATGTAGCTTAGTTTCACTCATGTATATGAAACTAGTTCCATGCATCAAGTGAACTTCCCCGTAACTGTTTGATGACACACCTGGTTTCACAGGTTTGGCAAATCCTGCACCAATCATTCAGACTTTTTATGCTGAGGATAAGGTGTTCGATGATGTCAAGTTGGATGGTGTTGTCACTTTAGTTGATGCTAAGCATGTTACTTTTCATTTGGATGAAGTCAAGCCAAAGGGAGTAGTAAATGAGGCAGTTGAGCAAATTGCTTATGCTGACAGAATTATAGTAAATAAGGTATTCTTTGCATTTGCAGTTTGCAGTGTTCTTCATTAAACTTTGGTCAGCTTGCACTGCTTGGTTATTCCTTGCATTTGTAGTAATAAGCTATTCTTATGCTGACAGACATCATGAAAGAGCTGCTTCTCTAAGGTCGGGAATTTTTTTCCCAAAAATATTTTTAATGCTTCTAGATTAGCTTTTCTGGTAACCAATTTTTCCCATGCACTTGAAATTTTATGCCGCCAAATGAAGCGTTCTGTTTGAACTAAGAAAACACAAAAATGAAATATGTGCCCATGTGCATCGTCCAATTATTGTGGTTAATGACCTGACCTTCAAAAAGTTTGTCAATGAACGCCAAGGTTTAATCTTGCATTTGTCTTAGTTGTAGAGCTTCTCTCTCTAGTTGTAACTAATATCAGTTATTTCTATTGTTACTAGACTGATCTTGTCAGTGAGCAAGCAATTTCTTCTTTAGTGCAGCGCATAAGGGTAAGTATCCTGCTCTTTATTTTGAGCCTTTCTTTCGTTATGACTTGAATTTCTTTTTGTGCTGACCTAGAGTTGGCTCGTGCCTCTTAATGCAGAACATTAACCGCATGGCTCATTTGAAGTGGACACAATTTGGAAAAGTTGACTTGGATTATGTACTTGGCATTGGAGGATTTGATTTGGAGAGGTAACTTTTTTACTTGCGTTGCTTCTTCTTCATTGGTTGTCCTCAATGTTATTTTTGGGCATTTCTTGGTAGGAAGTCTCTGATTATATTCATTTTATGCTTCTAATATATATTGCCTTTTTTATTTACCAATTTATTTTCTTCTTTGGGTTGCACAATGTCTCTACACTTTAGTTTGGCATATATTCCCACTGACAAGGTTTTGCACTGTATCTCTCTGCAAGTCCTCATAACAAGTCTTTGTTTGCCTTTCTTTGAGAGAGGAGGCTTGAATTTTGGAGAGAAAAATGGTCTTTGCATTGCATCAAATAGGACAGCCCACGTAATTCATCCTTTTTAAGGTACCAGGTTCACCTGAAGTTGATGCTAAAATCAGATTTTGAGTTCCCAGTCATAGCCTGTGTAGTGCAGATTTTTGTTACAAATTTTGGTGAGTCAGTGTTCAATGAGACAATTAAACAGACATTTTACTGGCATCATTTTTTTATTTCTAATAATGAGAATATAAAAAGGAATGATGAAAAGTCATAAATTAGGCACTTTGTTGGAACTCTAGTCTAATTGATAAGAACATTGTGATCTGATCAGATTTTCTAAACAAAGCTTACACAATAAAAAATGATGGTTTACTCCTTTATTTGCTGTGCAGCTTGTTCTAGTATAGCATACCATTGAGCCTTCTCTATGCATAATGTAACTCAGAAAAGTTTGTCAATAAACAAAACCCTCTATATTCAATAAAAACTTAAGCATGTTTCCTAGTTCTTCTGCCTTTTTATTTGTGGTTTTACTTATTTGGGTCATTGGCCAAATGGCTAATCAGTAGGGCATAACTGTTCACAGAACTGTGTGGGAAAAGGAAGATTCTCTCACTGTCACAAGTGTTTAAATCGTACAAGAAAAAGCAACCAAATTGATCCTGGCAGTTTTGACTGGTTCATGTTGCTTTTGGTCAAGCATTTCAACCAGCTTCCTGGAGAAAGAGAAAAAAAAAACTACGAGAGAATATCATCAATCTGTAGTTGCCAGATCTTTGGTTTCTTTTTTCCTTTGTAAACACAAAAATATGGGTGCTATGTCTTTTGTGGTATAATCAGTAACAGTAAATTCATTGTGTTGACAGTGCTGTTAGTTCAACTGGAATATGAAGGACAATAAAGTATTTGACAGGTGCACCCAATTTCGTGTAGGGTGTCAGTGTGTCTTTATATTAATGATGATACAAGGCTATTATTGCCATGTCTATGTATTTCATAAACCTGATGTTCTATTTGCATTTTCTTGTGGCATTGTTTGTTGCTTTTTCCCAAGCATATGATTGATCCTGTAAGTGTGGAGGCAGATTCAAGTTAAGTGACAATTATTAATTTTTGGACTAACACACTCTGAATTTTTCTTAGGATTGAGAGTGCTGTTAATGCAGATGCTGGAAAGGAAGATCTTGGCAGTCACGGCCATGATCATGAGCACCATGACCATCATCATGATCACCATGACCATCATCATCACGACCACAAGCATGGTAAGTGTGTTGTCTATTTATTGGAATCATCTTAGTTTTTAGATCACTAAGGTATAGACACACTTTTAGTCATGTTGTTTAGTTTCTGGAGATTGCCAGAATGTGATTATGATCCTGAAGAAATATGATTTTCCAATAGGAAAGTAATCCAATTCTATGCCCTTTGTCAACTACTGCATCTCCAAAAATGTCAATTGTGGCAGATTGAGTTCATCTTAATGATTTGTGAAATATGGAATCTTGTGAATTGCTTGATGGACGGATAATCACCTAGTTTGGATCCCTTTGAGCAAGTTATATACTGAAATGAAGTTTGATGCCAAACCATGTGAGAGAGTTTAATCTTTCTTTTGATACTTATTTGAGTTGTTTTTCCCTTTTCCTTTTTGATTCTTGTTACTTATTGGTTCTCTTTAGTAAATTGTTTTCTATCTAAATATTCCACTTAGGATTCTTGTTTAGGTCCTATACCATAAATAAGGCTTTTGAGGAAAATAATGCCTTTCCATTTTCTATACATTTGAAGAAATTCCCTAGTTCAATGTACAAAAACATGGATGATGTTTATGGTTTATCATTTGGCTGCACACTTGCTTTATGGAGTATTATTGTTATGATTATGTACCATGCAGAACACCATGATTATGCACATATTTCTGAATTTCTTATGCATTATTGTCCTAGATCTATAAACTAATGAGAAAACTTGTGGGTGTTACCATGCAGAACACCATGATAGTCACCATTCCCATGATCATACTCATGATCCTGGTGTATCTTCTGTCAGCATAGTTTGTGAAGGGAGCTTAGATCTGGAAAAGGTACGCATGGTTTGTCAATTCTTGTATACCTTTGATTTTCCCATTAAAAATCTGGATATTGGTCAAATGTTCATCAGACGTGAGCTTCTGTACCTGTTCTAAACTTTGATAGACTTGTTTTCTTGCTTTATTTGTTTTTGGGTTTGGGTTTTGGGAGGGAGAAGTTTAAGAACATGTTAGGGATTGGGGATTTTAAACACGAGACTTCTCACACTGCAAGGCAGCTATCCTCCTCCAGGCTACCAGCCATGTCCTAAGAAGACTTTTTTTCTTGCCCTCTCTGTTGGTATGTTTGTCTGGGAAGTATGAAGAATTGACAATGTCGAACTGATATGCTATCATCCTACCTTTCATTTTCAGGCTAACATATGGTTGGGTACATTATTGTTGGAACGTAGTGAGGACATTTACAGGATGAAAGGCCTTTTATCTGTTCAGGACATGGATGAGAGATTTGTTTTTCAGGTTAGCTACACAGTTCCTCCAAATGCAGTTATTTGACTTGTTGTTTCATGGTCACTACTCATATTTGACTGCCTGAATCAATTTGATTAGGTTGCTGAAATATTATGTTCAGTGTAGAAAACATTTTGTTCGGCTATTTTCATATTTCTGCATTTTCTTGGATAGGGGAATTACAGCATATGTGTGAACTGTTTGCAGAGACAGGCTTCTTAGAATGGAGAATCAATTGCATTAATTTACTGAATCCTGTTTATTGGTTTGTAATAGTATCATCCTACAAATATTTTTATAATCTTATGCATCATAGCTTGTATAGGATACAGAAACTGCAATATAGCTTTTTATTACAGGGCACTTATTCATTTTTGGAAAATGAACTTCTGTATTCTGAACATTAAAATTAGATTCATGTTGAATTGTCCATATTACTTAACTCAATTTAGATGCAAATTTGTTGCCAAATTGATTACCTAGCAGAAACTGGTTCAGCCAAATGCTTGTTGGGGAAAAAAAAGAGAGAAAATAAATATGTCTCCACTTCAGAATATGGTTCAATCTCCTATTCCATCATTAAAAGATAATTGCAATTTTGTTCATGCTTTATGTTGGATTTCCTTTGCTATAGAAAACCAAGAAACAGCTAATGTTTCTTTTCTTGATTCTGTGATTTTAGAATTAAGTAATTGTTTATCAAGTTTTGGGTTTTTTGTTCCTATTGTATGATGTGTTTTCTTTCTGTTTATTCTGTTTGTTAATTTGCAGGGTGTTCATGACATATTCCAAGGTTCACCAGATCGATCATGGGGACCAGATGAACCCAGGTTAAACAAAATTGTGTTCATAGGAAAGAACTTGGATCAACAGGAAATTGAAAAGGGCTTCAAAGCTTGCTTACTGTGATTTTCTAATAGGATGCTTTATTAAGTTGAGTGCCTTTTTTCAATGTCCCTGCTAAACGTTGAAGGTTCATTGCATATGGCTACATCCCCGGTGTATTATTATAATAAAAATGCATACAGAACATCCAGTAATGGTGAACTGAGTTGCTCTAATGGAATCCACAATGGAATTTTTTGGTGAAATTGTTGTGCCTTTTGTTTATTTTTGATTTTTTTTTTGTTAAAACAAGAGTCGCACTACCTATATTTGACTTTTTAACATATCCCAACGTGGAAAATTTGTGCTTTTGGATCTCTCTTTTCTCATTTGTTCCTTTTGGTTTTTTGAGCAAGAAAATTTCACTATCGCAAGCTCAAGGATACGTGGAATTTTTAGACTTAGATTTTGATGGGAATATGGTATAATGTTGTGACTTAGAATCTGAAGTTTGGTTTCAGATTTTAGTGTTCTAAAATGGTAGTTAAGCGGCAGCGTAGCAGGACCCAGTAGAAAAATACAGTAGATCAATAACCAAAGCAATGCTCTCTATAAGACTGCTGCATTTTTTACAGTAACATTGCTTCTTGTGGGGACTGTTGTTGTAAGAGTAACACTTTTAGGACATTCTGCTCGGTAACGCCAGCGAGAAGACTTTTTCTTCTGTGTTTGTTTTTATGGATATACTTTTCTTATTTTTATTCATTTTAGCATATAAACTCTTGTTTTGGATGTTTTAATAAAGGCCAGTTTTTGTTTTCTAGTGAATTTTTTTTTTTTTTATGACCACTTATCAGGGATTTTTAGAGGTGGCGAAAGGAGGTCTATTCATATTTGGGACCTGTTTTGGATATATTGAATTCTGGGTTCAACTTGCTTTGATATATTAAATTTCAAAGTTTTTGGAATTTAGGATTATTTTTACATGAATATCTTGAGTTTTGGATAAGTTTTGGCCTAATTCAAAGAGTTATTTTTATCTGATAGTTTTTAAAATATTAATTATTATATGTTAATTTTACTAAAAATTAATCTGGTACAAATTTGTCCGTGTAATTTAAATTATTTTGTTTCGACTTTTAACCAATTGTGATTGTTTTAATGTTAATATTAATATGAAGCCAAATATAAATAATAAATAAAATAGATGAAGGTATATTAAAATGTACTAGTCATTATAGTTCATCTTCTTGACAAAAGAAGATATAAACTTTCCTAGGATCTGTTATCATGCTAAAAGAAATGAATTGATGAATTAACATTCTTCTGCCTGCAATAAGTTTTTGCTCACCCAACAAAAAATGCATGTGATATGAATATATGACAGTCGCTTGGTTCCTTTCTTAATGGGCTGTTGCTTCGTGAAAGGAAAGAAAATGAGAAGGAAAAATCGTTGCAGTAATAAATTTAATCCATTATATTTATATCCCGGCAAAAAGTTTTCTTTTCTGTTAAAAAAAGTTGAGAAAAGCTCACTTATTTACTTCTCTCTTTTTTTTTTTTGGCCTAAGAAAACAGTGTGCTTTAGTGATTCCCACATTATTTGCATGAAAATTGTTTTTGTTGTTTATGATTCATGCTTTCCCGATGCCGAAACTCATGAGAGGATTGCAAAATTAGGAAATATAAACCCTGCTCGTTTGTTAGTTGCTGGAATACTTACGCCAAATTAGTATTAAATATTCATACATACAATAAGTAGAGAAGGACATACTTTGATTATGAAATTAAAAAATATAGAGTTCATAAATTAAAAATTATAGATAAGAAAATAAATTATAGTGATGTATTGGAGGAAATTAAAATTCAAAATACAAGAAAAGGTTCAGAGGCGGATTTCAAAGAGAATTAGAGTTGCAATTTGAGGTACATTCACGCCGATTTCATTTCTGCATGGTGCTTGATAAGGTTTAAGTAGCTGATTAAAAAAATTACCCACATAAATTATAGTACAATATATAAGAAATGTCATACAATTTAAAAAGATTTCAAAATAAGAAAGAGCTAAAAAAGCATCTAAGATGACATGCTTTTATATTGAATAATACTTTAATGAAATTAAGGATGATATCTATCCACTTTTGATAAGGATTAGCCTGTAAGGTGTCACAATCATGAATATAATGATGAATATTCTTTTTATTATTTGTCTTTGTCCGGTAGAAAAGTTTTAACTCAAGCGTATATTTCCTAATATCTTAATATCCTATTATATAAGGTAGAGGGAAAATTAGAAGTTGGATTATCTCCAAACTAATGGATTAAACTGGAACATATGGGAACTAGATCATTAATGCCATAGAGAAAAGATTCTCGTTTCAAGACAAGCCATTTTACACCATAATCTTTACCGTTAAGACCCAACCAACATAACCATTGAATTTGATAATCGCAAGTATAACAGCAACTTCAAACTCTCCTGATCGATCTTAATAATCCTTGTAGACAATTTTTTCATTTGTAAGCTGTCAGCAAAATAACTAAGAGTTGCTTTTTACAATTAACTCCTTCCTAATGCGTAACGTAAACATAAAGTTTCTTACGCAAATAGATAATTGGCTTATTCTCCTTCATCAACATAGCCTATATGTCTTTGCCATATAAATCAAATTCTAGTACAATAGGCTTAGTGAAATCTGGAATGGCCAAAACAGTAGCTCAGACCAAAACCTCCTCCACATTGTGAAAGTTTATTCAACTCTCATCCCAGCCAAAACTGTTTTTTATTTTAATAACTTCGTCAATGGCTCACCGATATGTCCATCTCCCATGACAAATTTCCTATAATACCCAGTAAAACCTAGAAATGATCCTCTCAGCTCTTGATGGTAGTGGGAATTGGCCAATTCAACAATGCATGTACCTTGCCAGGATTTGTAGAAGCCTCTTTTTCTAAAATGACGTATCCTAAGTACTCCACTTGATTCTAGCTAAGAAAGGTAGCAAATAGCTATTATATCTGCACTACAAATGAAAATATTATAAAAAAAAAAATTAAAACAAATTTTCTTAAATAAAGAAAAAAAAATATGATTCATAAGGACTTGGAAAATAGCAAGTACATTAATAAAACGAAAATTCATCACTCTAAATTCATAATAACCACGGTGAAATCTGATGTTGTCTATGGAATGCCCTCCTTTCCCATTCTAATGATAATGGACCCTAAAATCAATCTTGCAGGAAATTCAGGCTTCATGAAGCTCATCTACAGATGATTAATAATAGGTTTTATGTTATGGTTTCATTAATTTTACTTGGCCAAACAATGTCGTTCCACATATGTTTTATTTTTTCAGGCAAAATTATAAAACTCATTATTATCCCATTATCCACACAAGCGTTTCATAAAACCCAATTAAAAATTTCAAATAAGAATCCCGCTACTTGAATTGGAGGTGTGAGTAAATTAGAGATTACAATGAACTTTATAATTTTGGTTGAAAAAAAATAATAATAAATGAAAAATGCTTTCTTTTAGCTAGCTTCCGTTAGTGAAATTAAGGGAATATTGATGTAGAGCCTAAATTGACAAAATTGAAACAACATGCCTCTTACAGTGCAAATTGAAATCTCACGAACGTAGTATGCGAAAGAAGTACATTTACGTTAAGAGCATTTTAACAATTTTTTTTTTTTTTAAATTCTAAACGCAGATGAGAAGCCCTTCCCCTCCTTTCATTTCCTCTCTCCTTGATCATCTAAATCAGCAAGATGATGTCCAAAGCTTCATAGTATACATTGTTGCTCTTGTTCTGTCGTTTACTTCAACCCCATAAGTAATACATTGCAAACTTTGCCTTTGAGTTCTGGTTTTCGCTGTTGTGTTGGGATCTTGTTTGTCTTCAACTCTGTATATTAAAATGTTTTGGTATTGTCCTGATCCTGCATTATGGCATAAGGATTATCACAGTAACAATAAGACATTTGTAATGCTGCGCTGAGTTTAGAGAATGTCATCCAAAAATAAGGCTCGAGCTCAATAGATAGGTTCTTAATTATAGTGTTTTATTGATGTCCTGGTTTTTTAACTCAAAATGCTGGGGTCGAGCTATCCAGCGTCAACAAGTTGAGTTAAAAAGCTGTAAACAAAGTTTAGATTTTATTCATTGATTGTTTGACTAATTTAGGAAGTTCTCTTGAAAAGGTGCTTCTCATATATACACAAGTTCCCACAAGCTACCTTATGGAAGCTCGTTAGGACACTAGACCAATCTATTCGGTCTTTAGTTTAATTGAAATTTCATAAGATATGTCCCATAGAGGATATGTAGCAGTTATAAATTTAGACATCAATCTTCAAAGTTTTGAGCTTCTAACATTCAAATTTATAATCATTTAAATAAATAATTAAGTTTTTAATCATTAAATTAAAAGTCTTAATTAATTAATAATTACTATTATTTTTATAAATATTAATAATTTAACAATTTGATTAATATATCAATTTTTTTTCTTAATATTTTTTATTTTATTAAAAATTATTTTTTTTATAATATTATTATAAAAAATATTATAAATAATTTAAATAAAAATTATAAAATAAAATAATTTATTAAAATTTTAATTTTAACATTATAACTTATAACTAAATGTATTATATTTTATTTTATGAATTAATTTGTATAAACTTTTATTATAAATTAATAAATATAATTTTATTATAATACTAATTGTATTAAATATATAATTTAAATTTTTATTTTATTTTTAACTTAGTCTATTTTTTATTTTAAAGTAAGTAGTTTACTAGTGCATAACATTCGTATAAATATCTTGCTTTTGCAAGAACCATTCAATAGGACGTTCTAATTCTAAACTGAGGTACACAAATATGAGCAATTTTAAAGTATTCAATCATATACCAAAGCAAACACAAGATAGCTCTGACAATATATAACAATATTCAATCTCAGGACGATATGTATGTATGATTAATAGTTCAATAACCACCAAAAACAAAAAAAAACAAAAAGAAGAAGAAGAAGATTATTTACACAGTTTTCCAAACATCTGCAAGAGCTTCTTTGGGTGGATCAAATTAAGAAGCAAAGGTGGTTTGGCATTCCTGTGTAGTGCTTCGTTCCCAAAAACAAAAACAATTATCCCCTGAAACCAATCCGAGGAAGCGCGCAGATCATGATATGGGCACAAACTTTGGAAGCAACCTTCGAGGAAGAGAATCAGGCTTCCAAACCAAACTTTCCCACCAGAATATCTCTCCTTATATTTCCCTCAAATTCATTGCACTAGCAGAATCAAATGGGAGCTCATGCAGATTGGGGCAACGTTTCACACTTACCTTTGCCAGGCAATCTAAACGTAATGGTTTTCTACATAAGCGCTTACGGTTTGGTAGGCCTGCCAAAGACAACTCTCCGAGATTAGGGAATAGGTCCAAATTTTCCTCAACTTGGCCTACTAGTTCTACCATTTCAGTACATTCCAGCATTTCCAGAGATTCAAGGTTTGGAGCATAAACTAGTCAGGTTGCAGTTTCTATTGGACAGCCCCATATACGCACCACAACAAGGTTTTGAAAGTGCAGACATTGGACATGATCAAGTTGGGGGTTACTGGGGCTGGGGTCATTCCACGACATGAGTCCCTCCAAATCTTCCCGATGAATTGAACCATATGGAAAGTTTTCCCAAAATGATGGCATCCATATGAAAAGCCTCTCCAATTTTTCAGGTGCATGCTTGATGCTCTTCTTCAACTTAGCCGAGTACAACAAGTTCTTAATGGATTTATTTGAAGATAAAGGAATGCTTATCTCTTTTATATGCTACAAGCTTTTCAACATCTGCAAAAAGCCTTTTCATCATTTATATAGCAAATGTAGGGGTAATCCCAATCTACAAAAATGCAGAGCACCTGCAATGATCACAAACATGAAATCACTTCCCCTGAACTCTTGTCAAAGCTAAATGCCTCATTTAGCACAAGAAAATCCAACTTTTAAAATTTTTTAACCTCATCTCACAAATCTGCTATTTTTGTCCTTGACAGATTAAGGCAATGCAACTCCTTCAGTCCTCCAATGCTCACAGGTGGCTCCACTAAGTTTGCATTATCTGACTTTAGAACCCTCAGGGCAGGTGTACATAGAAAGAATTCTTCGGTAACTTCTCCAACTTTGTGGAGCTAACAAACAATGATTTAATCCGATGGAAAGAAGGCCTTTCAGTAATCAATTCAATCCCAGTAAGAGATTTGCTGTTGCTACCCATAATAAAATCCTCTCTGCAGCCATCCAGTTTTGGAACTCTATCGCATTTTCTTGAACTAAAATCTTCTTCTGTGGGACTCACATTGAGACTCAGAGCACAACCATAAGGCCATTGAGTGAATCACATCATGCAGGCTAATAAGTTCTCCTGATTCCCTAAACCCTAGTAGATATGCAAATTTTAAACTTTCAATTATGTCTTCTCCATCTCTGCACGCATCATTTATGTCATAAGATTCACCAAAAAGGCCTTCCTTAATCCACAGTTCAATCAGGTCCTCTTTCCTGACGAGACAGGCCTCCCAGAAAACAAAAAAAATACAGGAAACATCCTGTTATCCTATCATTGCTCAAGCTATCATAGCTAATCCTGAGAACAGGAAAGACATCATCCTCCATACATGGTAAGTTTGATCGATATCTCTTTGCATCTTCAATTGCATTATTCCACTGCTTGGGATTTTTGTTATGAGCCATTGCAAGCCCAACAGCAACAAGAACAAAAGCAACCATGACACATTGCAGCAAGAGTAAGCAAGCCCTTTAATTTTTGGAGTATTGAGTGTCTTCACCAACACATGATTGAAACTGTTGTGATGCCTAGCTTCTTCATTGTTCAAGCCATTAACATTGAAGTAAGAGAAGCAGAAGCTGAGTTGCCACATGTGAATTACAGAAACTTCAGCAGCAAGCAATGGAAACCTCTTTTGTTTATGTAATGATCTTTTTGGTTTCTATGTAACTAGTCATTAGGCATATCTAGTTGATGTAACCACTGTATAATTGCTTTGTAATGTGTCAAGTTAGTGTTAGTGACTGTCAAACCAGTAAAAAGACTTTGTTTAGTGGGGTTAGGTGACAGCTTTAAGACATCAAGTGAGTTAGCTTCATTTGCAAACATAGCAAGTATAGATAACATGCTGTTTGATCATCTTTATTGTACTTGAACCTTATACTAAGACCCTTTATAAGGGACATGATTAACAATGAATTTTATGATTTTGAATTAATTACAACATTAAAAGAAAAGGTATTGTTGGATTGCCTCTGCTGCTATAATCTTCATCTTCTTCCTCTTCTCTTCTTCTATCTTTCTAATCAAGTTTCTGCCTTCCTTTGACAACAAAAACAACTCTAGGGATTCATTTGGTGACAATCTACTCTAATTCTCTTGTCAGCTCCAATCTTGCCACACACCGCCTTTGAGTGGGTTGTGAAGAAGAGTTTGGATCCATTCTCATTGCCGTTAAGAGGAACCCCAGCTGTTTTCAAATCCTCTTGTTTGTCAATCAAACTCAAATCCCTGCATACCTGAGCCGGATTGGATTGCACTCGCAGATCATCAAAGAGCAAAACAAATTTTTTTGTTCTCAAGACCTCCAATATCACTTTCGTCTTGCCAACTCTTCATAGGGACTTCCAATTTGTTCAAAATTGACTCTTGAACTTTCTTCACTGTGCCTAGACACAACACAGCCTGAATCACCACATCAGAGCCAAGTCTAGTGTCATGAAGTTTATTGTTGATCATCTTCTGGAGGGTGGTCTTTCCCACACCTCCTCGTCCATGGATCCCAATGATCTTTGCACATGGATCTTCCAGGTGTCTCCAAGACTCCTCCAGCTTGGTGTCCAACCACAGAAGGCTGAATCTGATTTGCCACTCATCCACTGGACTAGGAGGCCTTCTTTCAACCGGAGGGCTCAAGTTGCTACCCCTCTCTACCCTACCAGCTCCTTGACCTCTGCAACCTTCCTGTTCACTCTCCTTCCCACCTCGTTGAAGGCACAACAGCTCTTGGGAAAGAGCCACCTCAGTCATTTTTCCTCAAGTTCCTTGTTATCTTCTTGAGTAACTTTGGTCACAATATCCTCCATCTCATTGACTCTATGAAGCCAGAAGGTAAGTTTTGGTGCCTCTTGCATGAGCAGATTATTCTTTATTTCTTGGTCAACCTGTGTCTCCACTTGTTGCTTTCAGTTCCTGAAGTTGATGCTGCTGTTCACCCAACGACCTGAGATTATCTTTCAGATCACTCAAGTATTCTCCCTAAGTGGAGAAAAATGAAAATGAGAATTTGACAGCAGACCAAGCTGGGGCTGCAAGTCCCTTTGCTACGCTTGCTGCTGCTGCTCCTGTTGCTGGGTCTGCCATGCCCTCCAGCTAAATCAGGGAAACAGAATTACAGGGTCACGTTTGCATTGTATGAGAAAGAAGTGAAATTGTTTATGTAAAGAGCTAATTTATTTACAAGGCGTACGGTGCATGGCATACAGATGTTTTGGCCCCTTATGAATAACAGAAGCAGCCTGGTGCAGAGAAGAGATTGTTATGATTACTTACGTGGAAATTAATATCGCTCCAAGAAGAACTGGTGGAGGAGGAATCGGAGATAAAGAAGCAGAGCACGATCAAGATCCACAATGCACGAGAAGAAGTTAGTATGTTTCAAGTCTTCATAAATGCTTCAAACACCGTGACGATATTTGTCAGGTTAAGAGTTGCAGAAAACTCTGAGCTCCTCCAAAATCTCTGACATAATTGCTGTTCTCTGCTTTGAACTTCTAGTGCATTGCAACTTATATTTGCAAGTTGCAGACATTTTCACTAAGTCCCTACTAAGGCCAGGTTTGACAAGCTAAGAGTTGATTTGGGTTGAAACAACAAAGAAGTTAAGGAGAAGTGTTGTACGCCTAGCTTCTTCATTGTTCAAGCCATCAACATTGAAGGAAAAGGAGGAGCAGAAGCTGAGTTGCAGCGCATAAATTACAGCAACTTCAGCAATAAGCAATATAGATTTCTTTTGTTTATGTAATCTTCCTTTTGGTTGTTATGTAACTAGTCATTAAGGCATATCTAGTTGATGTAACCATTGAATAATTGCTTTGCAATGTGTTAAGTTAGAGTTTGTGGCTGTTAAACTAGTAAAAAACCTTTAGTTAGTGGGGTTAGGCAATAGCTTTAAGGTATCAAGTGGGTTTGTTTCATTTACAAACATAACAAGTATAGATAACATATTGTTTGATCATCGTGAACTGAGACCCTTTGTAAGGGGACATGATTAGCAATGAATTTTATGATTTTGAATTAATTACAACATAAAAAAAATGCTATTATTGAAATTCCTCTGCTGCTATAATCTTCATCTTCTTTCTCTTCTCTTCTTCTTTTTCTGATCAAGTTGCTGCCTCCCTTTGAAAACGGAAACAACTCCTGCGATTCGTTTGGTGACAATCTACTCTAATTCTCTTGTCAGCTCCAATCTTGCCACACACCTCCTTTGAGCGGGTTGTGAAGAGATTTTAGATCCATTCTCATTGCTGTCTAGAGGAACCCCAACTGTTATCAGATCTTCTCTTTTCTCAGTGAAACTTGAATCCATGGATACTTGAGGTTGATTGGATTGTACTCACAGATCATCTAAGAGCAAAACAAACCTTTCGTTCTCAAGACCTTCAATTATCTCCCCAGCTCTATCAGCTTCACCTTGGTCTTGCCGACTCTCTCTAGGGACTTCCAATTTGATCAAAATTGACTCCTGAAATTTCCTCACTGCGCTTCTCTGGATACAACAGCCCTTTGAAGGAGATTGAATGTGGAATACAAGTGACCTCAAAAGCTTTTTGCATCATAATTTTAAAACAATAAATGCATTAGCGTTGAAAATATTTTAAGAAAGTTTGAAGTTATACAATTCCAAAGCTTTAGTTGAAAAATCTACCTAATTCTCGTCAGCTCCCATCTTGTCACACAACGCCTTTGAGCGGGTTGTGAAGAAGACCCTGGATCCATTCTCATTGCCAGGAACCCCAACTATTATCAGATCCTCTTTCTCAATGAATTTCGAATCCCCGGATGCCTGACCCCGATGGGATTGCACTTGCAGATCATCTAAGAGCAAAACGAACTTTTTGGTCCTCGAGACCTCAAGTATCTCCTTACCTCTGTCATCATCCACTTTGGTCTGGCCAACTGCCTCTAGGAACTTCCAATTTGTTCAAAATTGACTCTGAACTTTCTTCACCGTGCCTTCTCTGGACACAAACAGCCCGAATCACCACATCAAACTTTCCAGTCCAGAGTAATAAAGCTTATTGTTGATCATCTTCAGGAGGGTGGTCTTTCCCCATCGTCCTCGTCCATGGATCCCAATAATCTTTGCACCTGGATCTTCCAGGCATCTCCAAGCCTCCTCCACCTTGGAGTCCAACCAATTAGGTTGGAATCCGATTTGCCACTCGTCCACTGGACTAGGAGGCTTTCTTTCAACCACAGGAGCCAATTTTTCACCCTTATCTATCAGATCCTTGGCATCTGTAACCATTGTGCTCACTCTCCCTCCCACTTCGTTGAAGGCACAACAGCTCTTGGGAAAGAGCCACCTCAGCCATTTTTCCCCGAGTTCCTTGTTAGCTTCTCGAAGAACTTCGGTCACCCTATCCTCCATCTCATTGACTGTATCAAGCCAATAGGAAACGGCTGTTGCCTGCCGCAAGCGCGGATTCTTCTTTTTTTCTTCGGCAACCTGTCTCTCCACTTGTTGCTTCAGTTGCTGAAGTCGATGCTGCCGTTGACCCAACCTCGAGCAATTGTCTTCGAGTTCACTAAAGTAGTCTCCTCGAGCGCAGCAAAACGAAGATGCGCTTTTGACAACATCCAAAGCTGGGCCTGCTGCTGCTACTCCTGATGCTGGTTCTGCCATGCCCTCTAGCCGGATCAGGGAAACAGAATTACGGGGTCACGTTGTCCGAGAATGAAGTGAAATTGCTATGCAAAAGAGCTAATTTATTTACAAGGAGTACGGTGCATGGCACACAGATGTTTTGGTCCCTTATGAATAACAGAAGCAGCCTGGTGCATGGAAGAGATTATTATGATTACTTACATGGAAATTAATATCGCTCCGAGACGAACTGATGAAGGAGGAAGGGTACTCCGGAGGGAGGAATCGAAGAGAAGGAAGCAGAGCACACCATGATCCACGAGGATCAAAAGTTACTATGTGCGGTAGCTCAACCACGTTTTAAGTCTATGCTGTAGATTTAATGCAATATTGGAGGACTTTGTCCAATACAATACGATTTTAGGAGGGGTGAAGCAGTGGATGTAAAGAAAAAACGAAATGGCATGGAGCCTAGTCAACGTGGCTTCATGCAGGAGAGAATGTTCCTTATTAGGAAGATCATGACAAGTCAACCTGGCTTCAGGAAGGGGCATCGAAGCTTCGAACAGTAAACTTTCGAACCTAAGTTATAAAATGCACACATTCTTTAACATATATTTTTTATATAATCATTTAATTTTTTATTTTTATAATGATAATATTTTATAAATTATATGTATATATGTATTATATATACTAATATAAATGTATTAGATAAATTATACATGTTTTTATTAGATAATACTCTTGATAATTAAAATGATAAAATTTTTATTTTACATTGTTTTACGTTAATTTGGAAAAAAGAAACTCTTGAGTCCACAAAAAACGTAGACTAAATTCTGTTTTAAAATTTTTGAATTATTTAAATTGAGATTATTTTCAAATTGAGTCAATATTTAGATTTTTCAAATCGTGTCAAAGCCTGGAAAAAAAAAAAAAAAAAGGAAAAACAATGCTAAGGACGGTTGGCGCGCGACTTGTGATTGAAATGCTACTTTTTGATGCGGATCAGCGCCCGTCAATAGTTTTTGGGTTTGGCCAACCTACGGCGGCGGCTAAACCCACGCGGTTTTCTACAAGTTCAGCTTTTTCTTTTCCTTTTTCTCTTTTTTTGTCACTTAAGTTTGTTTTATTTAGTTTAACATTGAAATATTAAAATATTTTATTTTAATTGATATATAAATTAAAATATATTAAATAAAAATAATTAATATTACATAAAATAACTAGAATAAAAATTTAAAATTTTAAATAAATTTTAAAAAATTAAAAATAAAAATATTAATTAATTTTTTTGTTATTAACTATGAAACAAATAATAACGCATAATAGAGTAAATGAAGTATAACCCAACAAGAGGACGGTAGAGAGGAAACCCGGAAGGTAGATAACATGTTGTTTGACCATTATTATTATACTTGAACCTTATACTAAGACCCTTTATAAGGGAGACATGATTAACCATGGACATAATTAACCATAAATTTATGATTTTGAATTAATTACAAAAAGAAAAAAAAAAAAAGGTATTGCTGAATTCATCTGCTATAATTTTCATCTTCTTCCTCTTCTCTTCTTCTATCTTTCTGATCAAGCTCCTGCCTTCCTTCGACAATGGAAACAACTCACGAAATTCGTTTTTTCTTATATGGTGAGAAATCTATTTCTGATTCTCTTCTCAGCTCCAATCCTTCCACACACGCCTCTGAGCGGGTTGTGAAGAAGAAGACTTTGGATCCATTCTTGTTGCCGTCAAGATGGAACCCCAACTGATATCAGATCCTCTGCGGTTTCTCAATGAAACTCGAATCCCTGGATACATGAGCCTGGTCGGATTGCACTTGCAGATCATCTAAGAGCAAAACGAATTTTTTGTTCTCAAAATCTCCAATATCTCCCTCTCTCTGTCAGCTTCACTTTCATGTCCAACTGTCTCTAGGACTTCCAATTTGTTCAAAATTGACTCTTGAACTTTTCTTCACCGTGCCTTCTATGGACAAAAACAGCCCGAATCACCACATGAAAGCCAAGTCTAGTGTCACGAAGCTTATTGTTGATCATCTTCAGGAGCGTCGTCTTTCCCACACCTTCTGGTCCATGGATCCCAATGATCTTTGTAGATGGATCTTGCAGATATCTCCAAGCCTTCTTCAGCTTGGAGTCCATCCCCCTAGGGTCGAATCCAATTTGCCACTCGTAGGCCACTGGACTCGGAGGGTTTCTTCAACCAGAGGGCTCAATCTTTTACCCTCCTCTACCAACTCCTTGACCTCCGCAACTATTCTGGACACTCTCCTTCCCAACCTCGTTGAAGGCACAACAGCTCTTGGGAAAGAGCCACCTCACCAATTTTTTCTTAAGTTCCTTCTTACCTTCTTTGAGAACTTTGTCTACTTTTTTCTCCACCTTATCGACTTTATAAAACCAGTGGGTAACGGCTTGTGCCTGCCCCCACCTCGGACTCTTCGTGTCTTGGACAACCCTATTATCCACTTGTTGCTTCAGTACCTTAAGTTGATCCAGCTGTTCATTGCAACGACGTGAGATTGTCTTTCAGGTCACAAAAGTTAGTCTCCCCGACTGCAGCAAAACGAAGATGAGCATTTGACAGTATTCACAAGCTGCGTTTCCTACATCTACTGCTGTTGCTAGGGTCTTGCCATGCCCTCTAGCTAGACCAGTTAACAGAATTACAGGGTCACGTTTGGATTGTACGAGAGAACGAAGTGAAATTGATATGTAAAGAGCTAATTTATTAACAAGGAGTACGGTGCATTGCACACAAAGATGTTTTGGTCCCTTATGAATAACAGGACCAGCCTGGTGCAGAGAAGAGATTATATGCTTACTTACATCTAAATTAATATCGCTCCCGGAAGAACTGATGGAGGAGGAGGCACGCCCGAGGAGAATCGGAAATAAGGAAGCAGAGCACGGCCAAATCCACGAAGCACGAAAGGATCAAGTTAGTATGTGCGAAGTTCAACCCACATTTTAAGTCTTTATACTAGAGATTTAATAGGGTTTGTCCAATACGATTTTAGGATGAATGAAGCAAGTGGAAATAAAGAAAACACGATAATTGAAGCTTCCATTTGAAGAGTATCCACACCCAACGTATTAGCAAATAAATAAATATGAAAAGAGAGCAACAATTTAAATTAACAATATTATATCAAATTATATTTAAAAAAACATTTAGTCATGTCACGATATATATAATATAATTTTGCATTATATATATTTAATGATGACACCGCTTGAAGTGGTCGCCTAGTTGGTGATTCGGTGACACGGTCAAGACATTATATATATATGTACATTTTTCTATTGATAAAAAATAAAATCATAAAAAAAAACAAAACAAAACAAAATCGAACTCAATTTGATAGAAAGATTTCCGGATTTCACATTACTGCTGGCTAGGTCTCCTAGTCTCACGTTAAATGCCAATGATATATTATTATTGGCTGATGTGATGCGATGTGATGTGTTGAATGAGGAGGGAAGTAGGCAGCAGTTGTACGGACAGTTGACGACGACTTAGTAATTGAAATGCTACTTTTTGGGATGCGGAGAGAGCTTCCGTCTAAACGCGCAAGGGGAGATTAGCTTGTTCTAGTCGCCGGTCAAAGATTATTTATGCGTTACCTCCGGCATGCCCAGTCAAAATTTGTGTTTCATCTTTTCAAAATACTTTAAAGTTTTTTTTTTTTTTATCTTTTAATTGTTTATAACTAAAAAAAAAACAATTATATATACATCTAAAAGGGCTTTTTTTCTGTTTTTTTTTTTTTTTTTTGTTATTATATTCATCTTGGAATATCCATCTTAAGGATGAATGAAGCTTGGCGAAGAAAATGGATTTCGAGGAAAAAGCAAAGGCGTGGAATGTGAAGATGTGCCGCCTAGTGTTGGCATGAAATAGAAGGGAGAGAGAGAAAGGTTAGTTTGCACCTGCCATGATTCCTATCCCTTGCCATCATTCTCTGTAGAATTATCTATTTTCTATCTGCTATTGTTGTGCTCCATCCAGTGATTTTGTTAGTTTTACTTAGTTACCAAAAACTAAATAAATTCTTAATTTTGAAAATTATTGGGGTACCAAAACAATAAAATTCTTTTAGTGATTGTTGATTGACGGAAGAGAAAGGAAATACTAATGGAGAAATAAGAGAGTTATTCCACACAGCTAAAAACAAATTTATATAGGTTCTAAATCATTTTTCAGAATTGAAACCTCTTCTCTCTTTATTGTTTTTTGTCATTTTTCACTTTAGCTGAATACCAAATAATAAAGAATGTAAGTTTTACATATTTTGAATTAGTAAATATATTTTTTAGTTTTCATGATTCTCTATTTTTTGAGTAATTATAATTTGTAAAAATATCAAAAAATTTCTTTTATCACTAGTTTGAGAAAAATTTTTGTTTTCTAATAATATTGTTTAATTTACTTAAATACTGAAAATTTTTATATTAAAAAATTTAAGGGAATTATATATATATTAAAAAAAAAAAAACTCAACTCTAAAGACTCTTGTTAATTCAAAAAAGAGCAAAATTCATATCCCTATGGTTTTAAGAGTAAAAATAGAAAAACTAATATTTAATAAAAATTTATTTCAAATAATAAAATTTTTGAAAGTTTAAAAAAAGTAAAAAAAGTTTAAATTTTAATTTAAAAATAAATAAAAATTGAGAACATTAAATTTGTCAAATATATTCAAGTACTAGTTTTATAAACTTAAGTACGGATATAAAATTCCTTTGTTTTTTTTTTTTATGTAAAATTTGATATATTAAATTTAAAGCATGTTAAAACATTAACACTAAAAAAGAGTGATAAGAAACTACAGTACTTCAATTTTGTAACCTACTTTATATTTAGGTTTTTTTGTCTTCTAAAATTTGAGTTGTTGGGAGTTAAAAAAATTTTCATTAGATAAGTTTTATAGTCACTTAATTAATTTATTTTATATTGTTGTATTTAAATTTAAAATATTTTGAATATTAAAATAAAATTATTAGATTTTTTAATCTTGATTTCAAAATTTATATATAAAACTTGAATGTAAATCACCATTATATAAATAAAGTGTAATATAAAAGATAAGAGTGAAAATAGATTGTACCTTCATATGATCTTCTACCCCTTGCTGCCAGTGTGGCGGTTTTCATTAAAACTTAATTCACAAGCCAATTCTTCAACCCCCGTAAATCATTCCAAAAATGTCATAGCGGTTGCAGGTTGATTACAGGCCAATTTGTGCAAGGAGACTTATCCCTATTTTCCGTAGGAGGTTTCCCCACAAAAGTATGATAATACCTGCGTTAAGAAAATTCATTCCAACAAAGCAGAACCAATATGAAGACCAAAAATCATGCGTCCTAGAGACACTAATATTTCACACAAGTGATAGGAACCATTTACATAATGCGTTGACGCTTATTCCAATACAGACAGTCGCTTGTTTGCATCCGTTTCTTGAGGCTATTGATGAAAAGGGGACATTGACACAGGTGTTTATGTGCCTATCGATATTATGGCTATCTAAGGTTGTTCTACGGGTGACATTGGTTGGTGTTGTTCTTCTCCACATCATTCATCTTGAATTTGAGAGTATAGACTGCCTAGCAAGCCTAGTCCAACTGGAGCTTCAATATCCATTTTTACACCAGAATTTCCAAGGACCTGCACTGAGCCATCATGAAAATGGGCATTTGGCAAATGTACAATTAAAAGGAAAGAATGAATGCATTTATATCAATTTAACTAAGTTCTGTATTGCCCCATTTTATGAACACTCTTCCAAACAAGCAAGCAGTGGGGAAAACCAAGCATTTAGCAGGTTTATCATTCAGCATAAGTAAACACCAGCTTTGACCTTTTGGGAGGGTCATACTATGTTAGTTTACCAGTCAAGGTTAACTAAACTTACCATCTAGAACATGACCATCTACAGAAGACATCTGGAGTCTATGTTGGCAAATATTGGCATTGCTCAAAATTCTATCGAAAGGACAATCCCCTCCAACCCCAACCCCAAAATAATGGAGAACCAAAAGAAGAGGGGGGGAGTAATAACCAATTCTGCAGGGTCTGTTTCACTTCTTTGTAAAAATGCTTGAAGATTTAGAACTGTTCTAAAAGTCTCCTGAATAGGACTCCATTCGCACAAGATCATACAGCCAGAAAGAGAACATTAAAATAAAATGCATTGGCAAAAAGCACCTTTACAAAGTCATCCAGCATTAAGTAAGATTCCCTCGTGAAACCTGCCTTCCCATTCCAAGCAAAATCGGGAAGAAAAAAATTAAAATAAAATGCATTGTTAAGCACCTTTACAAAGTCATCTACCATTAAGTAAAGATTCTCTTGTGAAACCTGCATCCTCCCAAAACTTGGCTCAAAACTTTCTGCAAGAGAAATAACAGAGTTCAAGGAGCCTATTTTTACACCGCGAATTTCAAAGGACCACGGACTAGAGTGAACAGAACATATAAAGGAACACCAAAAATAATTCATGGAAAAATACAAGCAGAATTAACAGAGGATTGATGCTCCAGGTGCAAGAACAATTAAACATCTGACTATTAAAGCTTTATTTGCGTCCATAAATGACACAGATGCTATTCATGGCCCTAACAGTTCTGCAAGTTACGTGCTACATTTTATTCAAGTTTTGTTATATTCCAAAAGAATTAAGGTTCTTCAAAATGCCTCTTTTTGTTCGTCAGTCACCAAAAAACTTCCAGTATGTCATTAAAAGACACTTTTTTCCATTTTTTACCATCTAGGTCGTACACCTGAAAATAACTGTCTCAAGGAAATGATAAATGGCATGTTTATAAAATGCACCAAAAAAAACCAGAACAATTTGTTTCAGGACATACAAAAAATTTCTAACCCAACATAACCACACCAATAAAATATGTTTACCAGAACTTGTACAAGCTTTCTTAATACAATAACAAGTACACCCAATAATTAACCACGACAACGGTGAAGCCAAAGGAAAGAAGGGAAGGACAAGATATGTATAAAAGAAGAACCTGCAAAACTAACCAAACTGTTTCAATCGCTAGAAGCTCATTCTTTTATTGATCTACCACCAATGCTTCTCTATTTTATATTTAAAAGTGTTGTTCAGTTATTTATTTGTTCTTTAACGTCAAATGGTGCTGAGGAACCATTTAAGAATGCCAAAGAACCACATAATTACAAACTGCTTGCAATGTACCCGCTCATTATAACAAAAGATTCTATTATTTTTTTTATGTACCATTCATAATTAGGGTTGAACCTTGCTTAATGTAACAAATAGTGTTTTCCAATTCTGGGCACTGTCACAATCTTGAAAACCAGTGCCCAAAAAGCTCAAAACAAGGAAGACGTACCCATGACATTAATTTGACAAAATTGGCACAAGCTCGACAAAATTAAACACTAGTTATTTCCCACGTCAATGCCATTAAAAAAAATGGTAGTTTCTGTGAAAGAAACTTGTTTCCTTGAGTAAAAAATTAAAAAAAAAAAATGCTTATCCGATGATAACCTCTGTTGTTTTGTAAGCAGTAAAATATCCAATAATGTTACACTGTTCTTGTATTTTAAAAACTTGCTGTAAATAAAAGCACCATAAGTAAGCAACTATCTAAACACCTTTTCTTGGATAAAGGAAGAGATTACTCCTTTCATGTCTGTAGCAAATCCTAAATCATTATATCTCAGTAAGCATTAGCAGTTCACTTTTAAAGTCAAAATAACGGATACTTACATCCTAGTTTCTACTCCATGGATGCTTAGCAGATAAAAAAGCTACAAAATCCTTAAAGTTCAAAACATAAACCATTTAAGCAGCCTCTGCAAATTTCAAGAACTCATAAACTCATCTCTACAATGATCACAAACTCAAATTCAGCTTATGTCCGAGGGGCAGAAAATTCAATCCCAAACGGATTACCTGAGAAAGTGGATTCAGTGCAAATTCTGGTCCTGACAAAAATTCATCAGCTGAGATAAATCCTTTGGCATTTCGATCAATTAGACAAAATCAAAGACATTATTTATTGCCGTGAGATCGAATTCAAGACAAAAGTAATATCAGATTGATGACTTAAATAAATTTAACAGCAAAAATTGCAAAAACAATAAAAACAGCTGGATCAAATTGAGAGATTAAAAAGAGAAAAAAAAAGTTAAAACGAATGGAAAAGGGAAGAAAAGAACTTACTTAGACCATGGCAATGTTCTTGAACCTCTTCTATATCATACTGAGTTAGCATCGACGATGCGTTCCCCATAATTGAATTCACAAACTTTAATCAACACCACCAAAAGTTAATCAATAACCCAAAAATAACTATAAATTAAGAAGCCAATTAAATAAGTATAACTGAATAAACTCCACACAACTAACAACAACAACCATTGGTCTAATATAAACCCACAAAGCATATAAATTTACACCTCAAGTAGCCACTGAAAAGAACATTCTTTCAATCTTTATTTTACTATCAAGAAACTGCAATATTCTAAGAGGACCTTGCAAAAATTTCACATCTTGAAACAGTAAACCACATTTAAACTCTTCCAATACAAGAAAAACTTCTACTAAAGCTAACCCAATTCTTGGTTAGCCATACAGCATCAAGCAGAGGGAAAAGGGTACTTAAATTTTCCTTGCCCTTCAGAAATTTCTTGGGAAACAAACAGAAACTGAAGAAAAATAAATAACCCAACAAGAGGGAGAGCAGAGAGAAAGAGACCCATAAAGTAGAGGTGATGAACTGTGGAGAGTAGTGAAAAGAGAGAATGCTGAGCCTTGCCCCGTCAAAAGCGATCTGGAATTGCTTTAATCTTCTTTTTCGCTTTTTGTTTATTATTTTTTAAATAATTCCTAACTCCATTTTATGTTTTGATGTTGAATTGTTTGTATCACCTACCATTTGATTTTTTTGACAAAAATTAAAAATTTATTTCAATGGGTCGTAAGTATTTTGTTTATTTTCATTGAAAATAATAAATTATTAATTATATAAGAAAAATAATTTTTTTATTTTTATAAATTTTATTTTAAATTTTAAAATTAAAATTTTAAATTTTCTTTAAAAAATTTTTTGTGAGACTCGCTCCCTCTCTCATTTTTATAAAATGATTGCAGTATGTAAGAATGAATAAAATTAACAAAAAAATATTATATTATAAATTTAAACTTTTCTTTAAAAATATTCAGCGTGAAATGAAATCAGTAAAATATAAAATAAATAAAATATAATATGCAATAAATATGAAGTATATTTTTTTAATAAATTTATTATGCATACTTCTTACACATTAGAGTTGGGGGAGAGGTAAAAGTGGTATACGGGGAAACCGGTTGGTGGATTCATGAGACACAAAAAGCTTTGGAAGGAGAGAGAGGATGGGTGGGGGGTTTTATTTGTTTAAATAAAATTTAATTGAAATATATATATAATATATATATAATTTAAAATAATAAAATTTATTATATTAAATAAATAAATATAATAAATAATTAAGAATAACCTCAAAGACAACAATAGAAGTTCGATCTACCTTTCCACTTCTGTTAGTTATCGGCAGGTTTTGGGCAGCCTAGGCACTGCATTCTGGACCTAAATTTGTCTGTTGACTTGGATAGTCCCAGTTTGTAGAAGCGAAGCAAAGCAGAAGAACTATCATTATGCAGGGTCATAAGGAGAATGAATGCAAGGACGCCGTTAGAAGAAAGCGACACTCTTTAAATTTTGCCGAAAATTGTCTTGGACATTGATATGCTAGAACAGGGAACATGAAAATATATAATATTTTATCATATAACATAAATGATTTTATATAATTATATTTATTATATATTTATGCATAATTGTTACACATTTTACTTCATTTATTATTGTAAAATTATATATTTTTTAGAAAAAAATAAAAAGATAATTGTTTTTCATATGACCTCTTCATTGCTGTCTTCCTTCTCCAGTCCATGCAATTCGACCCTTGATTGAACTCTAAAGAATTTTATTTATGTAATTATATTATAGGTTAAAAAATTGTTGATTATTTATGTAATATAATCAATGAAAATAAAAAAATTTAAATCTAATAAATATATTATTATTTTTATATAAATTACTACACTAATAGTATATTTCTTAGAGATAGAGACCCATCGAGCCATTTTTTTATATTCAAAGTTTCAAAACTCACTTATACTCCTACAAAATACTCTCTTCAACTTAATTATATTTATTTAAAAGAAATAATCTCAAACTGTAAGTTAAATATTATTTCTTTTCTTTTGATGCATATTTAGATTATTTTTTGAAATAATTTTAGGATCGTGCAATATTATAAAAAAAGAAAATGATGGGTCAGCGAGGAAATGGGAACAGAGAGGGAAATAATTTTTAATGCACAAAAATTTTATAAATTTGAAATTTGAAAAAAAAAAAAATATATATATAATACTATTGAAAAAGATGTTTTCATTATTCAAACATACAAATATTGCGAAGGAGAGACAGAGGGGGATGGATCGATAGGAAGGAAAATTGAGTATAAACAGAGTTTTTCTGTAGTGGGGCAGGGGAGACCTCACGGTGGAATCGGAAAAAGGGATCGTGAAAAAGGGCGGTTGTAGGATAGCTCAGGAAATTTGAAGGTTATCATATTTAAAAAAACGGGATACGTGGCCACGTGTGCATCCAAAAGGCGCAATAAGCTAATGATCCTCTGTTGCTATAATCTTCATCTTCTTCCTCCTCTTCTTCTATCTTTCTAATCAACTTGCTGCCTTCCTCCGACAACAAAAACAACTCCAGGGATTCGTTTGGTGACGATCTACTCTAATTCTCTTATCAGCTCCAATCTTGCCACACACCGCCTTTGAGCGGGTTGTGAAGAAGATTTTGGATCCATTCTCATTGCCGTCAACAGGAACCCCAGCTGTTATCAGATCCTCTTGTTTCTTAATGAAATGCAAATCCCTGGATGCCTGGGCCTGATTGTATTGCACTTGCAGATCATCTAAGAGCAAAACGAATTTTTTCGTTCTCAAGATCTTCAATATCTCCTTAGCTCTGTCAGCTTCACTTTTGTCTTGCCAACTCTCTATGGGGATTTCCAATTTGTTAAAAATTGACTCCTGAACTTTCTTCACCGTGCCTTCTCTGGACACAACAGCCTGGATCACCACATCAAGTGTCACGAAGTTTATTGTTGATCATCTTTAAGAGGGTGGTCTTTCCCGCACCTCCTGGTCCATGGATCCCAATGATCTTTGCACATGGATCTCCCAGATATCTCCAAGCCTCCTCCAGCTTGGTGTCCAACCCCTGAGGGCTGAATCCGATTTGCCACTCATCCACTGGACTAGGAGGCCTTCTTACAACGAGAGGGCACAAGTTGCTACCCTTCTCAATCAGCTCCTTGACGTCTGTAACCTTTTTGCTCACTCTCTTTCCCACCTCGTTGAAGGCACAACAGCTCTTGGGAAAGAGCCACCTTAGCCATTTTTCCCCAAGTTCCTTATTACCTTCTTGAGTAACTTTGGTCACGCTATCCTCCATCTCATTGACTCTACGAAGCCAGAAGGTAACTTTTGCTGCCTCCTGCATTAGCGGATTATTGTTTGTTCGTTGGGCAACCTGTGTCTCCACTTCTTGTTTCCGTTCCTGAAGTTGATCCTGCGGGTTACCCAACAACGTGAGATTGTCATTCAGATCACTAAAGTATTCTCCCCGAGTGCAGCAAAATGAAAATGAGCAATTGACAGCAGACCAAACTGTGGCTGCAGCTTCCTTAGCTACGCCTGCTTCTGCTCCTACCATGCCCTCTAGCTAGATCAGGGAAACAGAATTACAGGGTCACGTTTGGATTGTACGAGAAAGAAGTGAAATTGTAATTTAAAGAGGTAATTTATTTACAAGGAGTGCATAGCACACAGATGTTTTGGTCCCTTGTGAATAACCAGAGCAGCAAGAGATTATTATGATTACCTACATGGAAATTAATATCACTCGGAGAAGAAGAACTGATGGAGGAGGAAGGGCTCTCCGGAGGGAGGAATCGGAGATAGGGAATCAGAGCACGACCAGGATCCACGAAGCACGAAATGATCGAGTTAGTATGTGCGGAATCTTATTCACTAGTAACGTTCAGTCTTTTATACTGTATATCTAATACACGATTTGGGTGTCCCATACGATTCTAGAAGGATGGAAGCAAGTGCGAGTAAAGAAAACACGAAGTAGCGAGGAGCCAGAAGCTCATGGAACCCGCAAGGAGGGAATATTTTTACCATGACCAGGAAGACAATGGGTAAAGAGTATTCAACGCAAATGAAAAAACAAAAACAGGAATCCACGAAGCAAGAATTCTCTACTTTCAAAGCCCTTCATATGGGGTAATGAAGTGTTCACAAGATGGAAAATTTAACCCTGAATTTCAAGTATAAAAAAGAGGAAACCTAACTTTATTAAATGGGGCATTTAGGATTCTGTTTTTTCAGACAATTAAATTACTTTACACCAATCTTTATATTTCTAATTTATTATATTTATATTTTTATTATTTAATTAATTTCTTTTTATCTATTATTATTAATTAATAATTTTTAATATTTTTTCGTTTATATGCCTAATGAATTTATATTTTATTTTGTGACCTGGAGGGTCTGAATAGGACTTTGTTATAAGCAAACTGATAAATGTGCTTGATGTTCATAATGCTAATACCGATTTTGGATTTTTCCAAAATGGCGTAAAAGAAACGGAGGGAAAACAATACTAAGAACAGTTTGGCGACGACTTTGTAAATTGAAATGCTACTTTTTGCTGCGGGTGAGCGTTCCGTCTATGTTTTTTTTTGAGTCGGTGGGGCAACTACGGCAAGCTAAACCACCCTGTTTTCTACTAGTTTCAGCTTTTTTCTTTCCATCTTTTTTTTTTTCCTGTTACGTTTGTTTTATTTAGTTTCTCAGCTAGACGAAACAAGCAATTATTCTTTGTTTATGGTTGTAAGATGTAGCATCCTGCCCTATGAAATAACACCCAAAAATTAAAAATATTTATTTAATAATTATATGTAAGTTAAAACATATCAAATAAAAATAATTAGTATCGCAGAGAAGCCACGAAGTAAAAGAAATTGAAAAATTCAAACGAATTTGACAAATTGAAAACAAAAGTAATTAACTTCTTTATTATTAAGTATAAAACAAATGTTAAAACAATAATAGAGGAAATGTAGTATAACCATGCTTAATGTGTGAAAGCTTCCTTGTACCATCTCCCGAAAGAAAAAAAAAAAAAAACAAGGAAAAACGTACTTGGATTGGCTGTTTGACGTAGTAAAGGTTTATTTTATTTTTGATATCTAACAGGATGATTAAAGGTATCATTTAGCGAGTTATATACACACACATATATATATATGCAAGAAGTCAAAGAAAGTTTTGGCTTAATTAGTTGCCATCAACCTTATAATATTTATTTATTTTGAACAGCTAATGGGTTATATTCAAAGCATCCAGGAAAACCAAAAAAGAGACAGAAACCAAATTGAATTCCTGTAGTTCTAGAGAGCTACCCAACAAATTGCAAACAAAAAGCACCGGCATGATCCAAACAAAAAGCTGCCTTCCAACAAACGGTGTTTGTCCTCCAAGCCATGCCCCAAGTGCCTGACTTCTCGACGTCCCTAACTTGGTAACACAACTGTTCAGTCCCCCCCCTTTTTTTAATGATGATAAATCCTTTCAGACAAAAAGGATTGTTAACACTGGCTCTCAAAATTACAGTTCTCATTCGTTTTATGAACATTATTTAGAGAATAATTTGAACTTCAGATCAAATTATACGATTTTTACCTGAAGATTAGAAAAGAAAAAAAAAAAAAAAGCCTCTGTGCGACAAAAGTAGGTTGTTGGCTACACCTAGTCGTCTAAAAACCATAATTTTAAAAAGCGTTTCTTCATTTGTCTTTATATTTAAACATGCATAAACATGTATAAAGACGTGCGTATAGGCCGGTAGTGGGACACAGTAGACGATGATATCATCGGCTTCTTGAGTCAATGTGGGCGCCAAATGTGTGGTAGACCTTTGCTGGAGTCTTTCCATCAAACCTTACCTCATTATCTATTTTCACAAGTCACCTCCGAATCTGCATTGTTTATCGTACAATTATATGTATTTTGGGAGATATTTGCAATTTAAAAAAGAAAAATGATTTTTTGAAACATAAGAGGTACAATATCACATTATATCTAGTCTTTTTCTGTACATTTTTCTCAATTCACCGATGTTAATTTTATTGAAATTTGTGGTTTATTGTTACCTCTGTTAGTCAAAATGGACTCGCTAAAGCTATTCCTTTTATGTGTAAATTTACGTACGTGTGCGTTACATAGACAGACAGTCACGCATGAAATATAAGATCTTTGTCAAAAATTATTTTCATTTAGATTTTTTCGTTGAGTTTATAAAATTTGTCTTTGCTAAAAATTTATCGTACTATAATCACTGCAAGTCATAGATACAAATATTACGTCATCAATTCTTTTTTTAAGTCTCCTTTCTCTTTCATATTACTTGATTTTGCAATCACAGAATAATTCTTCATTTCATTTTTATTATAAAAGTACGATACAATTCTTTCCGGGCGTGTATTACAAGAGGAAAATTATCTCATTCTCTCTCTCTTTTCATTACCAAAAAATGCCAAAAAAAATTAAAAAATAAAAAATGAACAAAAGATATTAAATTCAAATACAAAATCAAGAATATCCTAAACTAATTATTTTTTATAGTGTTAGTACTTTATAAATTATATCTATATATGTGTTATATATACCAATATATATATATTGGTATATATATATATATATGAGTGATAAAATATGTATATATTTTTTATTAAATAAAATTTTTTTGATAGTTAAAATAATAAAATATTTATTTTACGTTATTTTTTAAAAATATAAATTCTTGGATAAACTTAAACCCTAAAATTTTTAAATTATCTGAGTTGAGATTATTTTTAAATTTGAGTCAATATTTGGATTTTTTTATAATATAAAAAGTTCGAGATTATTTTCAAGTTAATATTTGAATTTTTTTATAATCTTATCAAAAGACTTCGATAAAAAAAAAAAAAGAAACGGAGGAAAACAATATTAAGGACAGTTGGCGACGACTTTGTGATTGAAAATGCTACTTTTTGATGTGGGTCAACGCCCGTCTATAGTTTTTGGGGGCTAACTACGGGCGGCTAAACCTACGCGGTTTCTACTACTTTTAGCTTTTTCTTTCCTTTTTTTTCTTTTTTCCCTCTTAGGTTTGTTTTAGCTAGAAGAACCAAGCAATTATTCTTTGTCATGGTTGTAAGCTGTTAGCATCCTGCCCCTATGAAATAACATCGAAATATTAGAATATTTTATTTCAATTAATATATATGTTAAAATATATTAAATAAAAATAATTAGTATTACAGAGGAGTAACTAAGTAAAAAATTTAAAAATTAAAAAACAGAATATTAATTAAATTTTTCGTTTATTAACTATGAAACAAATAATAAAACAAATAAATAGAAGAAATGAAGTATAGCCCCGTAACCCAAGCCCTTAGAAAAAAAATGAAAAAGGGAAAACGTACTTGGTTTTGACCGTTTGACGTGGTAGAGGTAAAATTAATAGTTCAATATGACTATTTCAAATAAGAAGAAAGACTGAAAAAAATTTAATATAAAAAATATTTAAATAAAAAAATATAAAATTATAGTTAATCAGAGGTAATGTAAATTCAAGTGTGTTATCTACCATTTCAATTGTAATAAAACTTATATCCTAATAAAGTAAAAATTTCATTTGAGACGAAGTTATCACTGATATCCACCATACGGAGACTTGGGTAATGAAAGATCTAATCTGATAGCATGGCAATGTTCTTGAACCTCTTTCTATATTCGTACCGAGTTAGCATCGAAGAGGCATTCCTCGTTATTGAAATTCACAAACTGAATCAACAACACCAAAATCTAATCAATCACCAAAAATACCATAAATTAAGAAACCAATTAAGTAAGTATAGCTGAATAAATTACCACAGAACTAACTAACAATCGTTGATTCAATATAAGCCCACAAAGCATATAAATTTAAAAACCCCCCATGTAGCCAATGAAAAGAACATTCTTTAATCTTATTTTACTGACAAGAAACTGCAGTATTCTAAGAAGACCTTGCAATAATTTCACATCTTGAAATTGAAAAAGTAAAACCACATTTAAACTCTTCCATTACAGAGAAAAACTTCCAGTGAAGCTGACCCAATTCTTGGCTTAGCCATTAGTGCATCAAGCACGAGAGGGAAAATGGTTGATCGTCGTTATTGTACTTGAACCTTATTCTAAGACCCTTTATAAGGGGGACATGATTAACCATAAATTTTATGATATTTTGCATTAATTACAAAAAAAAAAAAAAAAAGTATGCCTGAAATTCCTCTGCCGCTATAATCTTCATCTTCTTCCTCTTCTCTTCTTTTATCTTTTTGATCAAGCTCCTGCTCGACAATAAAAACAACTCCCGAAATTCGTTGGTGAGAATCTTACTCTGATTCTCTTGTCAGCTTTCGATCTTTCCACAAAACGCCTCTGAGCGGGGTTGTGAAGAAGACTTTGGATCCCATTCTTTGTTGCCGTCAACCAGGAACCCCAACTTTATCAGATCCTCTCGTTTCTCAATGAAACTCCGAATCCCCTGGATACATGAGACTGATTGGGATTGCTCTTGCAGATCATTCTAAGAGCAAAACGAATTTTTTTGTTCTCAAGATCTCCAATATCTCCCTCTCTCTGTCAGCTTCACTTTGGTTTTGCCAACTGTCTCTGGGGACTTCCAGTTTGTCAAAAATATGAACTCTTGAACTTTCTTCACCGTGCCTTCTCTGACAAACAGCCCGAATCACCACATGAAAGCCAAGTCTAGTGTCACGAGCTTATTGTTGATCATCTTCAGGAAGGGTCGCGTCTTTCCCACACCCTTCTGGCTCATGGATCCCAATGATCTTTGCAGATGGATCTTCCAGAATCTCCAAGCCTTCTCAGCATTGGAAGGTCCAACCCCCTAGGTCGAACGTTCCAATTGCCACTCGTCCACTGACCCGGAGCGTTTTCTTTCAACCAGAGGCGTCCAATCTTTTTAACCTCTCTACCAACTCCTTGACCTCCGCAACTTATTTCTGGACACTCTCCTTTCCCACCTCGTTTGAAGCGCACAACAGCTGCTTGGAAAAGAACCACCTCACCAATTTTTCTTAAGTTCCCTCTTACCTTCTTGAGAACTTTGTCTACTTTTTTCTCCACCTCACCGACTTTATAAACCAGTAGGTAAACGGCTTGTGCCCGGCCCCCACCTCGGGACTCTTTCGTTTCTTGGACAACCCTATCATCCACTTGTTGCTCAGTACCTTAAGTGATCCAGCTGTTCTTGCAACGATGCCAGACTGTCTTTCAGTCACAAAAGTAAGTCGCCCCCGAATGCAGCAAAAATGGCCATGAGCATTCGACAGGCTTCCCAAGCTAATGCTGGCTTCCTATTGGCTTGCCATTGCCCTTCTAGCTAGATCAGGGAAACAGAATTACGGGTCACGATTTGCCATGCAGAGAGCGAGTGAAATTGTTAGTAGAGAGCTTTAATTTATTTACAAGGAGTACACAGCCTGCGTGCATAGAAGAGATTATTATATTACTTACATGGAAAATTTAATATTGCACGGAGAAGAACTGATGGAAGAGGAAGGGGTCCACTCCGGAGGGAGAATCGGAGATAAGGAACGAAAGGGTCCAAATTTTATTGTCTTCCTGACACCAACTTCTCCACGCTGTCGGTTAAAAACTTGGGGGCCAGCCAAGTAAACCAACACGAGTATATAAATCAAAAAAAATTTTGTGTAAACCAAGTAAAATTTAATATTTATTACTTAATATTAGAAACACATCTTAAATTATAACAACTTTCTATTTAGAGTACAATTAAGAATTTTTAATTTTAATAATAAACTTCGTATACGTGAGGATAATACTGTTGTGACTTTCATAACCTATAAAAATAGTCTAAATTTTAATTTCAAGTTAAGCGGGAACTTAGCATCATATCACATAATATAATTTTTTGAGGCCACACTTTGTACTATACTGCTACATTTTTGATGCGGGTGAGAGTCCGTCTATATTTTTGGAGCGGCCCCAGAACCGGTTCATTGTACTTTTTGACTTTTTTTTTTTTTTTTTACTCCTCTTACGTTTGTTTTATTAGTTTCTTACTAGAAAGAAACAAGGCAATTATTCTTTCTTATAGTTGTAAGTTGTAGCATCCTGCCAGATGAAATAAACATGGAAATATTAAATGGATTATTTCAATTGATATATAAAATTAAAATATATTTAAATAAAAATAATTAATATCACATAAAGTAACTAAATACTATTTAGGAGAAATGAAGCAAGTGAAAGTGAAGAAAACATGAATCGGAATTAGGAAGACCATGAATAGTCAGCCTGCTCAGGAAGGGCATCGAAGCTTCGATACACTAAACTTCGAACCCTAAGTTATAAAATGTACTAGTTCTTTAATATATACTTTCTATATAATCATCTAATTTTTTATATTTATAGTGATAATACTTTATAAATTATATTATATATAGTATTACATATACCAACATATATATAGATAAAAAATATATGTTTTTTATCAGATAATATTTTAAATTAAAATAATAAAATCTTTATTTTTTGAAAAAAAAAAAAAACTCTTGGATCACCTCCGATTAAACCCACTTTCCTAAATTTTTGAATTATTTGAGTCAATATTTGGATTTCAAAATCACATCAAAGATTGGAAGAAAAAAAACAAAAGAAACCAGATAAAAACAATATAAAGAGGGGGCAACCACGGCGCCAAAGCCACAGGTTTGCGGGAATGAGACATGATGCGGTGAAAGAATTGTGAAGAACGTTCGGCAATTGTGTATTATTAAAGCTTGGGGATTGAAATGCGTGGGGGGTGGGCCGTGCGAGGCAACTATTCCCCAAAATTCCAACGCGTCAATTCACGCTGAGGGCGCAAAAACCCAAAAAGCTTTGGAAGGAGATGGAGAGGAGCGAAAGAGGGGATGCTGCCGTCCGTTTGCGCGGGCCGTAGGGCTTCGTAATTGACCCAAACCTCTCTCCTCTGACAAGTCTCATTTAACACCGTAAACGCCACGTAAATCAAAAACCCAAAAAAACAATTAGTATTTTTAGGCAAGTGATACATCCATTGGTATTGGCCACAGAGAAAACAAAATAAAAATCTAAATGACTCTCTTTTCCAAAGTTGCTAATTCTATTTTCTCCTCACAATGAATATAATTTTCGCGACAAACTAAATTAAGAGAGAAGAAAAAATTTTAATCTGATTAAATAACGTCTCATTTATTATTTATAAAAAAAAATATATTACTAAAAATTGTATAGTCGCTTTTTAATTGTTCAGAAAGAGGCAAGACAGCAAGAATAAGATAAAATTAAGCTTTCTCAAAAGCGAGGAAATTTTTCTTTTCTAGTTAGTTATACCGGATTTTTATAATTTGTTATCCATGATATGGCGGAAAGACGTCACGAAACCCTGCTTTCATTTCAAAATTCGTAAACACACTCTTCGCCACAACATTTCTTCCAACCAATTGATTAAAAACAGTTTCGGATGCGATTAATCATTTATTTTTAATAAGCTGTTTTCCTTTTACTTAAGAGTATATTAATAAATAAACAATTTTTCATAACCCATAATTATCTTTTTACTGGTATAACGAAATGAGTTGCTAAATGTACCCATAATTAAATTACTTAAATTCAGTTTTAATTCAGCTTAAAAACTAATTAATAACCAATACAAATTATTTATCTTAACATACAAATTGCCTATGTGAAACACTATTAACTGGGGTCTAATTGCAGATAATCCATCTCCTTCTAAATTGGAATGAACCAAAATGTGATGACCATTTCAAAACAAGGAATAGTGTCCTTTTTACACCTCATTTTACTCTTCCCCACCCC